>VWZO01002523.1:112030-236683 GCA_013396975.1 Bucco capensis | reverse complement strand
TTGACTTACCTGTAAGAACCACCCCTTCTGTGTGCTTAGTTAGCAGATGTGAACGGGGTGATCGAGGAGGAGTTCACTATGGCACGGCTTTACATCAGCAAGATGAAGTCTGAGGTGAAGTCTCTGGTGAACCGCAGCAAGCAGCTGGAGAGTGCCCAGATAGACTCCAACAGGAAGATGAATGCCAGTGAGAGGGAGCTTGCAGCTTGCCAGCTCCTCATTTCACAGGTTTGGTCCTTCTTTGTCCCTTGGCAGCAAGGTTTGAGGACTTCCTTAGTCTCCTGCCTCATGAAATGTGTGCTAGGAGTTGGGAATGGGCTACTCAGTGTCACCTTTAAAAACACAGCCTATTTTGAGCTGTGAGCTCCTTCTCAGATCTTTTGCTGTATTTTCTCCTAGTCATCAGCTCTGGTTGTGGAGAGCTTTCCATTTTTCCTCGTTTTTGTAGGACAGTACATGAATTCCTATGTAACAAGCTGTGGTACTCACATCTCATTGCTATTCCCCTTATCGTTAAAGCATGAAGCAAAGATCAAATCCCTGACAGACTACATGCAAAACATGGAGCAGAAGAGAAGGCAGCTGGAAGAGTCCCAGGACTCTCTCAATGAAGAACTTGCCAAGTTACGTGCTCAAGGTACAACACTGGCTCTTGTGGCCATCATTTCTTTTATCAGCTATACCTTACAAGTGCTGTGTGTTCACTAGGCCTACAACATTTTAGTGTCTGCTTCATGTTTTGTAGTGAAGACAACAAGCTGTGACTCAGAATATTTAACACTTTGCACTTCCTTGTAGTAAATGACAACAGGAATGATCCCTTTCAGCCTAATCCCTTCACCAAATACAGAGCCAAACAGCACCAATCAATCTTGCTAGATCTCTGTTCTGTAACATTCTGTAAAATTCTTGGATAGCCATCAAAATTCAGTTGCCCCTCTGGCACATGCCCTGCCCCAGTCAGAAGTAAGCTGCTACCCTTAGGATCAAGTGTGTTTTCCTAGCTCCTGTGTAGGATCCAGCTGGAATTGCTGTTTTTTTCCTTCTGATTTAATGTGGATGTGTTTAAAAAGCAGTTCTTGTAGCATTGCTAAGCTCCTGCTTTGGGTAAAAATTACAATGTCACCTAGTAGCCTTAACATTATTCTGGATTTCTGCATGAGGGATCTTCTCTGACTCTGGGAGCAGCAGGTGGTAACACAAGAAATTATTTTTAAGATCTCCTGCATTTTTAGAATAGAATTTTTATTCTATTTCCTGATCTGACCCCACTCCTAAGAAATGACCTGGTTCTGGAGGCACTGTTGGTTTGTGTAAATGGCTGGACATGGCTCATCATGGAACTATGTGGTTAATTCTCTGCTGTCTCCAACTTATAACAGAAAAAATGCATGAAGTCAGTTTCAAGGACAAGGAGAAGGAGCATCTGACCAGGCTTCAGGACGCAGAGGAGATGAAGGTAGTGTGGCATGCTGCAGTTTTAGAGGGCATGGCTCAGTGAAAGCCTTCATTTAGCTGTTAATTAGGGTGCAGTTTTGTCTTCCTGTACACATTAGGTGCTTTTGGAAAACACTTCCAGCCCCTGTTGGAATTGCCAGCCTCTGTTAGAAAACCTCACCTTCACAGTGGGAAATTAGACAACTTGCTAGTGGTGAGGTTGTTGACCAGATGATGGAATTGAGTGAGTTGTGGTCTGAACATCAGAGATGAGTGTGTCTTCTGAGATCAGTTTGTAAGTTGAGCCAGCTTCAAAGAGTAGAGAGGTTCAGTGGACTGTCTCTGCTGAATTGGAGATGCCTGTGTCCCTCAAGTCACAAGAATGGAGAACCAACCCAGTATGCTAAGTCCTTAGTTGAGAACAGTTTTGTTATGTATGATGGAAAAATGATATTGATTCACCTCTGTGATCCTCTCATTTTTTTCCTGGTGGAACTCTGCTGAAAGTCAGTTTGCTAAGCAGTGAATGAGGCTACAGGGATTTATGTAATTTAGGCACTAAGCCACTTTCCCAAATAATTTGGCAAGAATTCTGACTATCTCTTACAAATAATAATTAAGTATAAACCTCAGTTTTGCTATTTTCTTATTCATTTGGAATGCAAAGGAATGTTTGGCAATAATCACAGAATTTTCTGTTGCTGATAGGGTTGCAAATTGTAGAAAATGGCAAAAAATGATTTTACAAGGATAGTGCTAGAGGTTTGTCAGCTTCAGAACTTGTACCTCCTTTATAAAGAGTCAAGGTTATTAAAACAGTTATACAGTTACTCCTTATAGTTGGAAGGAAGCAAATCTTTTCCTAGCTATCTGAAGAGATGCACTGCGTTTTTCTTACTACTTGAGCTATATCTAATCTTAAATTTCAATAACAAGTCTGTGGATAAACAGTTGTCAAAGGAGGGAAGGGTGCTTGGGGTTTTACTTCTGTCTCAGGTATGGTTGTACACATAATTTCTTGGTGAATAAACAGGGCTGGTAAAACCAGTGCCATTCTTGGCACTTGATATGCTAAGACCCTGGCTTCATGTGCAGTAGTTCTTGCAAGAGAATGAAATTGGTGTACATCTGTTGCTAAAAACTGAATTAAATGTTTGGATGAGTAGCTACACAGTTTTGTAATCACAGACAGATAAACCAGGCAGATTCCTGACTTAACCTGGTCTGATAAGCTTCACTCAAATCCAGACTGACCAGTTGATGTCACTGGCAGGTAAGAAGGTAGTTTAGCTGTGTGTTGCTTGATTCCTGTTTGATGCATGGCTCTGTTCTTCATGCTCTGCAGAAGGCCCTGGAGCAGCAGATGGAGAGTCACAGGGAAGCCCACCAGAAGCAGCTGTCCAGGCTGAGGGATGAAATTGAAGAGAAGCAGAAAATAATTGATGAAATCAGAGAGTATGTTCAGTCACCACATCACTTTCTCTGTCCTGTGACACTAGAGATATCTGGGGGTTGGGTTTGTGAGTTGTAATTGATGTCTGGTTTTGATGTCCTTACATGCAGGAGTCAACCCTCCAGTTATTTTGCCTGTGGATTACAGTGCCTGGCTCTTTATTGTGGAGCTTTATCAAGGCCATAAAACTGTAGAGAGGAAACAGAGAATAATGTCACACCTGCAGGTCAGTTGGTATGAGAAGCTTGGAGAAGAGATGTTAAAAGATAAAGGTTTTTAGGGTCTCTTAGAGCAACTATTCCTGCCACAGGCTTTCTGAGAGTCTGGGTGACTTGAATGTGTCCTGTTTTCACACTTGTGGCAGTAATGTGACTCTGTTAGGTTCTTCAGCCCTTAAAAACAAGAGTTTTTTGCTCCTGTACTCCTCTTCGTGTCACTGTTGATAAAATGTAGGCAATCCTGGTATGATATTCATTCTTTTGTCATATTTATTGTGTGGCCAGAAGTTAATGATAGGGAAGTGAGAAGCATGAGGACAAGATCAGGTTGTGCTCTTTCAGATAAAGGAAGCAAGCCACTGAATTTGATTTTCCAATACTTCTAAATACTCTTCTTCATATTCTTTACGCTTAATTTCTTCCAAAATTCTTCAGTAGAGCTACAGCTTTAGTGTATCTGTCTAACCCCATGTTGTTAATGGAGATTTAGCCACCCTTATTTTTGGGGTTCAGGACTGAGCTGTACTGACTTTTCCTTTCTCATTCTAGTATGAACCAGAAGCTGCAACTGGAACAGGAGAAGCTGAGTGCTGATTATGATAAATTAAAAATTGAGGACCAGGAAAGAGAAATGAAACTGGAAAAGCTGATGTAAGTCAACAATTTTCTCATCTTGGGTCTGCGAGTGTAGTGTCTGAAATGTGCTAGTGAGAGGCATTTGTGCTCGGATATTCACCCTCAAATGTCATCTCAGTGACAAAGTCAACTAAGTACTAATTACTCCATATTTTTATATCCTAGGTTTTCAGAGGTGGATTTGATTCTTGCCAAACCTCATTTATTTTTTAGAGCTCTGATTTGATGAAATATTCTAGCAAGTGTTAAATCTCTCATTCCTTAATGAGCAGAAAAAACAAACAAACAAGAACTTGGGGGTTTGGGGTAGGATTTTTTGGATTCCTTTTTGTTTTGGTTTGTTTTATTAAGTAACAAATCAGACATCTGAGTAAAAGCCTTTCCTGGAAATGAGAGAGAAGAATCTCATGTGTGGATGTAAAAGATGGAGGTGATGGCTCAGCCATTCCATGCTTGGAACAGTAGAAAGCATAATTATAGCTGACATCTGCAGATGTTCTGCTCACCCTGAATATTGATTGATTCTCTCCTGGTTTATGGGACTTCAACATTTTTTATTTGCATTTAATGTTGTGATCTTTCTAGAATGCTTAATGATAAAAGGGAACAAGCAAGAGAAGATCTTAAGGGGCTGGAAGAAACAGTGGTATGTCTTCATTACGCTTTATTCAGCTTTTTTTTTCCCCCCTAGGTCTTCATGGTTGCAACTAGATAATCTTTAAGGTCCCTCCCAACCCAAACCATTCTATGATTATCAAACACTTGAATCTGTGCCCAAGGAAATAACCAATTTTTATCATAATAGGCTGAAGCTGTGCATTTTTCCAAATTGCATTTTAAAATTTAAGATTAAATACTGTTTTGTTGCTTCTTGTGAATAAGATATCACAAGTAAGTCTACTGGTGCTCTGGAGTAAGGTGATTATTTCACTGAGCTTGAGAAGTTGATGCATATTAAAAAAAAAAAAAAAAAAAGCTGGGGAAGATTGGATTTTTGCCAAAGACTTAAAAAGCACTTAAAAATCTTAAGTGCCTGTGAGTAAGCATTGAGAGAAGGCCAGATGGTTTGCTGGAGAATGACTCTTCCACATCACTAGATGTGTGTAAGCATGGCCAGTTGATGAGACTTCAGCTCTCTGCTGTTTTTCTCCACACCCAAAGACAGAGCCAACATATTTTTAGAGGTAGCTTTGGTGTGGTGAAAACCTTGGGAGGTGCAGGAGTTCTTCAGTGGGGCCCAACGTGGGCATTGCCTTTCTGTGAGCTACAGGCAGGTACATCTTTATAAGTAAATCCCAAGAAAGTCATATTATCAACTCAAAGCTGAGAAGTTTTACACTAGAGTATCTACACACTTCTGGTGATTTGTGCTTTTTATTGTTGATATTTTGATGGCAGGCAAGAGAACTTCAGACTCTTCACAACCTGCGCAAGCTCTTTGTCCAGGATCTTACCACCCGCGTTAAGAAAGTAAGACCTTAGACCCTTTTAAACCAAAGTCTTCTCTTTTTTGGGCAGTATTGTTTGTTACAAAATGGGATATTGTCTTTTGCAATAACAGTGAGTGAGAAGATTAAAACTCTTCTGGTGTTGATTAGCTTTGATTTGGTCCTAATTTGGTAAGGAACAAGCCTTGGTGGTTAAGCAAAATGAACCAATACAGTCAAGTTCCATTACAAAGTTCTCAAAGATGGTACCAGAAATTATTCACTGTAACTTGCACTAACTTATGCTACACTGCCTGCTGTGTAGAAAGGGCTGTGGCCCTTTTTCTAAGCCTTTTCCTGGAAAAATGGTTATTTGGCAGAAATGAATAGATTTTTTTACTGTTGAAGACAAGTCAGAAGCTGCATAAATAACTCAAAGGCTTTGCAACACTTTTCACGCCTTCAGAGCAGTTTTGGGGAAGAGTTGTTGAAGGTTTTCTTTTTAAGATTGAAATTCCATATACATAAAAATGTCTCCCAGCAATGGAAAAAAGAGGGGAAAGGGGTTTTCCCTACTAAAATCTATGCTTTTCCTTTTCAAGATCTTCCCATACTTGTTCAGAATCACGATTTATTTTTCTGTAGTGGGGAATGTGGCTTTTAAATACCAAATGAACAGGTAGAGTAAGTTCTCTTTAATTTGGGACTCTGGAATAGTTTTCTGCCTTTGGGAAGCTGAAGTTCATATGAGCCCTGAGCTTCCTCTGGAATTCCTGCCTGGCTTTGCTAAATGCTGTGTCTCTCTACACAGAGTGTTGAACTGGACAGCGATGATGGAGGTGGAAGTGCTGCGCAGAAGCAGAAGATTTCCTTTCTTGAGAACAACCTGGAACAGCTTACAAAGGTTCACAAACAGGTAAGGGCTCTGTTTCCTTCCTTCCCTGCACCTGTTGGAGCAGGTCCAGAGGAGGCCATGGAGATGATCAGGGGGTTGGGACCCCTCTGCTGTGAGGTGACTTGAGTGGAGCCAACTAGCAGAGTATGAAAGCAAAGAAACAGAGGTTTTCTGTGCAGCTGAAGGGCTGGTATCTCCCTGGGGTCATAAGGTTGGTTATTTCTGGGCATGTCCACCTCAGTCTCTTCCCTCTTCCATAGAGCTCCTGTTTCCTTTGGGATTCTGCTGTTGCGAGAGACAAGGGCTATGGAGAGTCCTTCATTCTAGGTACTCACTGTGTAAATGAAGGGGATGTGGAGCAGACAAGTGTTTTGGTTATACATCAAGGAGAGAGCCTTACATTCTGCTTACTTCAAGTGTGTATACATCAGTGCTGTAGGGGTAGCACCTTGTTAGATAAAAGTGGAGTATTTCTGCCAATAAGTGTGCTTCTACTCCATTGTCAGGCATCAGTGTTTCTGAGCTGTGTCCCACTACTCAGGTGTGGAGCACAAAGGAGTGAAGATGCTTTAGATTTCAGTTTTGAACAATGACAGAATGTTCTCCAGTGCAGTTTTCTGAAGCTGTTATTAGTGAGACACAGAGAGGCTCACCAAGGTTTGCTAGTTGTTTTTTTTTCCTGTGAAGTGCCAAAAAAACAAGTACTGCTGGACCATGACAAGCATCCACTAAGGTTCCATGTTTTGAGATTCCCAGGGAACAGATGGTTTCAAGACCTAGTTTCTAAATTTGGAAATCAGGACATGTTAGGAGTGTTTTTTCCTGTTTTATGTATTTTGCACTCACTTCAAGCATCTATTGGGTTTTCAGCTATGGATTTTTATAGTTCTCATTCGTGTGTATTTACTCAGAACCAACTAGGAGTCCATGTCTGATCAGAAACTTAGAGGGGAAGGATGACATTGAACTTGACCTGAATGTGATCTCATCCTGCTCTTATTTCATGCTGTAACTATTTTGTAGAGCAAGGGTTTCACACTTGCAGAAAAAAGTACATTGTAACAATTTTCTTCAGCTTTGTTTATGTTTTTCATCTGGCATTCGGCCTGGACTAGCAGCTGTAAAACATTTTGATTGTCAAACAAGGTGTGAATGTCAGTACATGCTGGTGCTCTACTGTATTGTTAATGTAGTTAAATTACTTTCTTCTCTTCACTCCAAAAAAAAAGGGAGAATTACTCCTTTGGAACAGTTTTTCTGTTGACTTCTAGTAGTGGTATAATCTGTTCACTCCAAATTGGGCTGGATTTTCTAACTGTTTGCATCAGTTTTTTACTTACCTCAAAATCAATCCTCTCTGTTGGCTGTTGTTGCATGTCAAGTTAGGTGTTATCCTGGTAATTGATAGACCTTGCTCAAGTTCATATTTAATTGAGGAAGTGGGTGAATTCAGAGTTGCATATAATGGTCACATTAACTTAAGGCCTTAAAGTGATTTCTTAGTGATATCTAAGGCATTGAAGTTTCCAGTTTTCCCATGTGTGATCAGCAGTGCAGAGCCTAGTTGGAGGCCTGTAGTTAGTGGTGTTCCCCAGGGGTCAGTACTGGGTCCAGTCTTCTTCAATGTCTTCATCAATCACCTGGATGAAGGGATGGAGTTTACTTTCAGCCAGTTTGCTGATGACACCAAACTGGGAGGAGTGACTGACACCCCATCAGGCTGTGCAGGCTGTCCAGAGAGACCTGGACAGGCTGAGAGGTGGGAGAGAGGAACCTCATGGAGTTCAATGAGTGCAAGTGTAGAGTCTTGCACCTGGGGAGGAACAGCCCCATGGACCAGGACAAGTTAGGGGTTGACCTACTGGAAAGCAGCTCCATGGAGACATCAATATCTAAAGGGTGGAGGTGAAGAGGGTGGGGCCAAACTCTTTTCAGTGGTGTTGAGAGACAGGACAAGGGGCAATGGGCACAAACTGGAACCCAGGAGGTTCCATCTGAACAGGAGGAAAAATTTCTTTGCTGTGAGGATGCCAGAGCCCTGGCCCAGGCTGCCCAGAAAGGTTGTGGAGACATATTCAAGCATGATTGTTTTGAAATATGAGATGATCAAACTTATTTGCAAAGTGCTGGACATTTCTGCCTTCTGAAGAAATGTAGTTTCTGCCACAGTTGCCCTTAAAGTCTAGAAGGGCAGAATATGAGAGTGGAGTGCCCTGCAGTAGCAGCCTTTGTCCTGGAGCCCTTACCCTTCAAGGACCTGAAATTTGTTGACTGGAAGAAACTTTCTTCTTACAGGACGTATTTGCCATGTCCTTTCTTGCAGTTGGTTCGTGATAATGCAGATCTTCGTTGTGAGCTTCCTAAGCTGGAAAAACGACTTCGAGCTACGGCAGAAAGAGTTAAGGCCCTGGAGAGTGCACTGAAGGAGGCCAAGGAGAATGCCATGCGTGACCGCAAGCGCTACCAGCAGGAGGTAGATCGCATTAAGGAGGCTGTCAGAGCCAAAAACATGGCCCGGAGAGCACACTCTGCTCAAATTGGTAAGGACATGGAGGTAAAGGGTTAGTGGTTGCTCCAACATATTTCATGGTTGGTCTGTTTGCTCATGTTTAAATAGAGTGAGCTTTGAATCCAGGGCAGACCACAAGGTCTGCTTCTCCTCTGCTGCACATAGCAATCTTCAAAGACTTCACTTTTTAATAGAGTCTGCCCCACCTAAAGTTTAAAGTGCCTCTGCTATTTAGCTCCGTAAATAAATGGCATAATGGCTCTTGTGTGCCCTTCTAGTGACCTGAAAACCTGTCTCTTTAAATTAGGCTCTCTTTTTTTTTTTTTTTCCTTCCTCACACACTCTCCTGCTTTCAGTCTTTCCTTGCCTTTCTGGATCTTTTCCCTTCCTCTCCTTTTCCCTCTCGTTTTCCCTGATTACTCCTCCTTGTGGTTTCATTTGGATTGTGCAGTGACAAATGTCTTCCTGTACAGTTCAGATGCTTGGTATATATCTGGGGAGCAATCTGTATGTGTGCACACCATCAGAGGGTGTTTAAGACCATTTTTGAAATGATTTGTTGGAATTGCTGAAGTTGAAAGATGATGTTTTGGATGGTGATGCTGATAGTGTTGTCTTAGAGCCTGTGACAGAATTTGGCAGCACACAGTATTTCCTGCTGGGTGCTGCCTCTTGTGGAAAGTCACTGACAGCTTTGTCTCAGCATCTTGTGGAATGATATAAATAGTCAGATTGGATGTAGGAAATACATCAGTGACCACCAAGTGGGTCATGACTTCCCTCTGTTTTATAGGCAGTTCATAATCCTTGCAGAGACGAGGGGCATGTGCGACATGGTTAAACGGCTCTGTCACAAGCAGAAAATGGATGTGTTTCTTGTTGGCCACTATGTTCCACAGAGCCAGGTTTGCAGACTGCTCTGCCAAGCATAACTCTTTGTTTGGAAACAATGGAGTTTGTACTAGAGGAGAAGGTGAGGTAGAAGACTTTGTGTGAAAGCTAAATGTCTTGTTTCACTCTGCAGCCAAGCCCATCCGCCCTGGTCATTACCCAGCATCTTCTCCAACGGCTGTCCATGCCATCCGAGGGGGAGGGATGTCCAACTCCAGCTACTATCACAACACCAAATAGATGAGAAGTAAGACAAAAATAAATTAATCTCTTCTTTCACTGATCACCCAGTTTTCTTACATTTCAGTCTTGCTTTTAGAACACCCACAGTAGTTTGTTGTTTCTGGTTTTAGTAGGAGTTGTTTGCTGCTAATTTAACTGTGCTAAATCAGTCATTGAAGTGAGGAGTGCCTCGTTAGAATGCTTTGCGAGCTGCTGCTGAGAGGTTAGAGTTTAATGGCTTATTACTTAAAACTCTCTTTAATAAACTAAAATGGTAAATCTACTGAAATTCACACACAGAGTGTGAAACTCACCTAGTAAAAAGAGTTCTAGAGGTTCCTTCTGCCAGTATCACTTTCTGTATGCTGTAACATGAATGTGATATTCCAGCCTAGGACAGGGGTAAAGCAGCAGCACAGAGCTCTCCAAAACTGAGTGTCATAATTTGGCAACTATTACTCTCGTTTCTTTTGTTTTGCACTGTTACTTAAAAAAAAGTGTCAATATTTTACGTCAACTGCAAGGCCTTGAGAGTTTCTCCCATGCAAAAATCTCATCCTGGAAAGATGAGTAGCATATTGCCATGAGACTACTTTGTGCACCTTCCCCTCTCATTTATTGCTTTACATGTTCCTTATTTCTGAGATATTTTACATCTGCTGTTATTTTAGGTGATAACTTTGTTAGAAGCATACAAAGAGTAGAGTCTTATTGCGTAGCTGTGTAAAGTAGTCAGTGGACCACTAAGTTGTCCCGCCAAGTGTGGCTTTTTTCCCTCAGTGAGAATTAATTCTGTCTTATGACTCTCTCCTGGCAGTATGTGGTTTCCTTTAGGCACTCAGCATTCTTGGGTGGGGTTTTTTTTCCCCTTTTTCTTTTATTTGGAGAATGTTTCATGTCATGCATGCAAACCATCCATCACATCACACTCAAGCTGCTGTTGTGTTGTGCAGATTGTTTCTGTTCATTGTGTTTTCCATGAGCCCTGTAGCTGCAAGCAACATATTTTCACTGAGGATGAATTGGGGCAAATCTTTGCTGAGGTTTTTTTTTGTGCATTAGTCCATTCTGAACTGAAATTGGCTTTTCAATCTCACGAGAGAGAGCCTCTGTCTACCTACTTCATTGCATTCCCACCTCTGTGAAAGAGCAAAGGGAAAAGACTGGGATACAGAGGCATGAAAAATATTTCTAAACATATATGGTAACAGCTGCAGTGGTGGGAGAAAAAAGCTGCTACCTTCCTAAACTGGGTGAACCTTTTTTATAGGATCTGCTATGAAATTAAGTGTTGGACTCAAACAGGCCACACATTAGGTATAGGCACATGTCAAGTGAGCTGTCAAGTAACCAACCCTGTCTCTGGAATGAAAATTTTATACCAGGATGAGGGGCAATTTATCTTAGGTTCATTCATCACTCACAGTAAAGCTAATAGACACTTAGTGCTGTTAGGCTGGTCAGTGATGATGATTTATTAGGCCAGCAACTTACCCCTCAGTAAAAGGCAGTATTGCTTTTGCTGGTTTTACAAAGTTCATTGCCACAAACTCTTCTGCAGAGTTGGGCAAGTCTGGAAGGCTAATCAGGACAAAAGACTTCACCCACTTTAGGCAACATGCTTGATGTTAGGGGATGATTTCTACCCCAGAAAGCGTTGCGTTTGATCACAGAATGATTCCCAGAGGTCCCTTCCAACCCCTACCATTCTATGATACTGTTCTGTGACTATCTGAGCTGGGAGACAGCCAAGGCTCAGGAGAAGTATTCCACACTTGAGAGGCTTTGGTGAAGAGCACTTTGGGTGCTGTATGCAAACTTTGAGGTTTGCTGCCGTTATTTTCGCAACACTTTTCTCAGTGACTGAGCTGCAGGTTGCAGGTGGATCTCCTGGTATTGGTAGACCTGTGAGCAAGGTAGCACCCCAGGAGATGCTGGAACCCTGGGGCAGATAGACCAGTAGCAGATATGTTTATGATGGGTGTGCTTTCATATTTCAAATCTGAAAGAAGCTGCTTATCTGCCTGTCCTGCAGTGATTAATGTTTGCTCCAAATTGTCTCATCCCTCATTTCAAAAGAGAAGGAAGGGACTGAGATGAAGATATGCTGACAATTGCAGTATGGCTCCATTGTGGCCTACCGAATTATTAAAGCAACTTGTACTGAGATCTGTATTTGTGTAATATGCTGTGCAAACAGACTCTGGTCTGTGTGTCCCTTTATTCTAAAGTCTCTGGTATGTTCTGAGCGCCGCCCCATCCTTGAGCACGATGAATAAGGATATGTAATCTAGCCAGACTGTAGTGAATCTAGCCAGTAAGATGGATAAATTAATAAACATCCTGGTTTCCTTTAAGTTGTTAATAAGAATGAAAATCAGGAGCTAACCACAATTCCCACTGTTAATTTTGGGTAAATTTAAAATCACTGAGGATTGCTATTTATATTTATTTGTTTTTATAACTTGATCTTGGATATGGACAAAGATTTTTTTAAGCTTGAGAAAAGGAGAGAGGTAATATGTCCAAAGAAGGGCAACAAAGCTGGTGGTGAAGGGGCTAGAGCACAAGTCTTGTGAGGAGAAGCTGAGGGACCTGGAGTTGTTTAGCCTGGAGAAAAGGAGGCTCAGGGGAGACCGTCTCACTCTTTACAACTCCCTGAAGCATTGGCACAGACTGCCCAGGGTAGTGGTGGAGTCACAGTCCTTGGAGGTGTTAAAAAAATATGTTGATGTTATGCTGAGGGACATGGTTTAATGGTGACAGTGTTAGGTTAATGGTTGGACTTGCTCTTAGAGGTCTTTTCCAACCCTAATGGTTCCATGATTCTATGAATTGTTAAAATTGTGCTTTATGTGACTCATGCCATTACTGTTAAGGTGGCTCTTTGCTTGCTGTGTTTCTGCCAAGTGTAGGTACTCATAGATTTGCATATGTGCGTTCTAATCTGAAACATCCACTAATTGCCATTACCTTTCTTGCTCTCTTTTGACAGGTCAATTCCACTTAGCATGTTAAGGACTGTCATTAAGTCACTAGTTTCTTTTTTTCCCCCCTCCTTCAACCTGATCCACGTCCTCTTCATCCTGCGCTTCCTCCAGCCATCTGCAATGCACTGACCCCAGGTCTTTTGAGCTTCGTAGGATCTCCACGTGTACAGAAGTGTTCAGCTCAACTCTTCTACAGATACTTGTACAATGTATTTAACATAACCATCTAAGTAAGGCTAGGAAGTCTGCCACTCAGAATCTCTCACTGACTGCGTGTGACCCCTTGGCACTGGTTAGGTTGGGGCTTCTACACTCAGATTGATGCTTTCTGGAAGTCCTCTGTTGCAGCAGTAAATCCTGACTTCTGGCATCAAAGAATTCATGATTCAATGACCAAGTGCCATCAAAGGCAGGTGATTGTGCTCTGTCATGACTGGTTTACTGTATAATATACATATTATTTTATATTTTTAGGGGAAGAAAACGTGCTGCTATATGCTTTAATTTTACTGCTTACATTTTCAGAAGTAAATTTCCCCAAAGAACCATTTGTAATATCCTGATAAAAAAAAAAATCTTTGGACTGTATAAAATAACCTTGATTGCAGTACCTGGTAAAGATGGAATGGGATGCAGAGAAATCTGTTAGTATAGCTCTAGGTTTTGAAATTTTGGTAGTTACAGGAATATATCTGTGTGACCTATCTTCAATTTCAGATCCAATCTGCTTGTAGTTCTCCCTACAGTGCTGGGTTTTCCTGGAGTGTGCTGGCTAGCCATGTCTTTGTAAGCATTGTTGTTGATGGAATTTTGAAGGCTTTCAGAATGCTGTGGAAATCTTGTCTTGGAAGAACTGACAAGCATCCCTCCCCCCTTTTCCCCTTCCTTGCATGCCTTTGGCAAGCCCCGATCTGTCACACCGGAATTCAGATACAGGAGCAAACAGTCCCCTAGCAGAACAGGCACAACATTAAAGAAATGAGGAAAAATAATCCCCCCCGAAACCTCAGCCCCTACTCTTGTTTTTAGAGAGAGTCCAAAAGGAGGTGAGAGTTGTCCAGTTTGGGAATACCATTTTAGGAGGTGAAGAGCATGTTGCAAGGGGAAAAGAATGTCTAAGGTACAACATGCAAGTCGTCCCAGGGCTGGTACGAGAGCACTCGCCTGTCTTGGATCTCTCTTTAGTGCCAGACAGAAATTTTTTCCATTTTTCTCAGCAAGGGGGCACTGGAATCATGCTGGAATTCATACCTTTGGCTGCAGAACCTCCTGCTCCTTCTCCTCCCCTGCCTACCGCTTCTGTGCCACGCACACATCATCTCCTCCGCGCTCGGATGTGCCAACGCTTCGACGTCTTCCCGAAGCACTGACTCTGGGAAGGTTCCAGCCGAGCAGAGCCTCTCCTCTTCTTTTGCAGACCTTTGCTCTGATTTCATTTGAGATGATTTTGGTTTCTCTTTGTTTTCATTTCTGGAAGTGTTTGTTAGTAGATGTAGAATTATTTAGTTCCGGTAGAGCGTTTGGAAAGATGGTGAATTGACTTTAGTTATTTTTTATCTACTGAAATTATTTAGGTTGTTGCAAAGTTGGACTTAATTTAACTGTTTTTTGTTTTGTTGGTTTTTTTAATGTTGCACTATTTGGGGGAGTATTTTGCTAAAACTATTTAATGACATTGAAGATTTGCATGTATTTAATTTATTTTGTATTTTCCAAAGTTTTATATTTTCTTTCTTTATGTGCATGTGCACTGCCAGAGAAATGAACTGTGAACTTGCCATATGCAATCTTGAATAAAAATGACTCATTCAGAACCACTCTGTGCAATCTCATCAGCAGCTCAGAGCTGAAACTGATACTATGAACTAACAATCCTTGTTTTGCTTCCAAATACCAAGCTGAGTTGCTGTCAGAGGTTTTGTTCTTGTAGTAAACCCTTTTTTCCATCTCTCCAATTTGAAGTTCAATATGGAAGTATATTGTTGGTGGAAGTATATTGCAAGTGGAAGTATGTTGTTGATGCAGTATTAGGTTCAAAAGATGTATTGAGTTCCTCCTTAGTAACATATATGGTGGTGTAGAAGCTTTCTTCAGCTGGAGTATAAGTTAGCTTTGACATCTCTTAATTATGCTAGTGCTGATCAGCCAGTCAGTTCATCTAGCTACAATAATGTTAAGTGGCTCCAAGTTAACTTTTACATCAAGCCCGTAGGAGGACTTTCTATACCTGCAATGTTGACAAGATGCCTTAGGCTAAAATTCTCAACATACAGAAGATATTTACTCAATTGGAAATTCTTGTCAATTGAACTTACTCTGCTTCTATGTAGACTCTTGTTTTGTAAGCATATTTTAATTAGGCAACTTAAGTTTGTATTGTATATTCAACTTTTGTACCATTTTTGTCTTACACATTTTATACCTTGCAATGAAACCCACACATCTGCTCTGCAGAGATCAGAACCTGTTTCTTGCTCTTTCCACTACTCAGTGCTATCTGACTTTCTTTGCTCTTTGAATGTTGTGTTATATTTATTCTCAGCTAATTTTAGAGTTGTGGTTTGTCTAGAGCAAATGAAATTTCACATCTGAAACATCATGCATGGGACAAATTTTGGTGGGAATACTGTTCACAGATGGGAAATGTATTTCAGATGGAACTGAAGTGCATACTGTTGTTTTTGCTAATAATTACAAATGATTTCCTGCTCTCTTGAGCTTCTTTTAAATGATGTGTTCAAATATCTTGTGTTTGTCCTTGAGTTCACGTATCATCAACTTGTTTTCTCAAAAGCAAGGGAAGTTTTAAACCTGGAAAGATCTTGGCTGATGCATTTTTAAGATTGTATTTAACTCGACAAGGGGTGAGAGAGGATTATCCTGAATATATTGAAGACTAAAAAATAAGTCACAAAAACCCCTTTACTGCAATAATTTCTGCCAACGGACCCTTATGAGTCACTTCTAAATTTCATTTTATAAAGCCTAACGGACTAAGATGCACATTTGAGTGAGATTTTGATAAATAAGGGTTGGAAATAAACAACATAAGGAATTTTAAACTGAAGATTACATATTTAAACCAAAAAGTGATGGAGGTCTCAAAGGAGAAGGCCTACTCAGATTTCCATTACTGGAGGAGAAAGACCTTGTGTCAAAATAAGTACATTTCTGCTGGGAATGGAACCACAAATAAATTGGCAGGATAATCTTCCTCTACCCTTGCTTTGATTCTCATCTTCACTGTGCCTGTATCAACTGTGAAGTGCACTGGAGAACATCCGCTGTGCAGGATGGAACACTGCTCCACCAGTTCCTCGCTCGCTCTCACAGTCTTGTCCATGGGAACCACTTTTTGTTGTGGGAGAGCCGGGGGGTTGAGGCATTCTGTAGATTTATACCTGTCTAGTTTGTAAAGTGTGTAATGTGTACTGCAGATGTGTATTCTCTGGGCTCTATGTATCTTTACAGTAGTGTTCAATTTAGGAGAAACAAATAAATTGTGGACACTTTTTTTTTTGCTGGTAACAAGGGGAAATTTTTTTGCCATTGCATCAAACGATGCTGAAATGTATTAAACTCTTGATAGCAGACCTGACCCCTCCTTCCCCCATCCTGTGGAGATAAGTCTTTTATCTTCATTCTAAAGTTCTCTCGGAGGTGGATGGATGGATGGATGGATACACTGGCAGACTGCATGATGTATATCATTTGAAAACAGTTACAGTGGACAATAAACCTGAACTAAACTTGGTGGTGTGCGTGTTGTGTGACAGGTGAGGGACAGCAGCTCCTTTATGGGGTGCAGAGGACTGACCTGCTTAGTGGCACCGTGCTTGAGACCATGCTGGAGTCCACATCTGAGGCCAATGGCTTCATTTTAGCTTTTCCTCTAAATGTGTGAAAAGCCCTTAGAAGGCTTGGATGACTCACTGGGAAATGAACACAGAAGTGGTTATTATTTTTTGATGCATAATTGCATCTTCTCTACTACCTCTCCATGAAAATATTCCTTCTTCCTACATTTTTTTTCAGTAGCCCAGAGGGTGACAGAGATCCTTCCACTCACCCTCTGCATGCATTTCCATTTTTATAGGAAGATTGCACTCACTTTTACCCCATTACACTGTATAAAGCCTGTGTCCCTGCCACCTCCAGTAAGTCATACTTGGGAGCTTTATAAACAGCTTATTTTCAGCGATTATTACTCTAAACATTTCTCAATTCTATTGTTACTTTTCCACTCAGCAATGCAAATTTCTGGCACTCAAAAAAGGGGTCTCCAAGAGCTAGTTAAATACCATTGAGCAACTAAGCAAAGTTAGATGCACCAACTACATGGCTGTACTAATATGCTCAGGCTCGTTAACCCATTTGGTTAGTAGGACAGAGCACTTAGAAATTAGTCTTGTTAAAATTTGGAGTCAGTTATTTCTACATCAGAATGGACTTTTGATCCTGCTACTTTTAGTGCATAGGAAGCGCTTCTTCCTCATGCCCTCCGAGAAGCTACTGCCTATGAGTTAAAGCTCTCTGGCTTCTTCGGGGATAAGGAGGCTTTCATAGAATCATAGAAGCATTTAGGTTGGAGAAGACCTTTAAGATCATCGGTCTTTCTTGTGTAGATGGTTATACTAGGGAGAGCAGCTGAGGAGTCCCAAGGTTTCCCCACTAGTCCTGCAGAGGAAGGCAAAGGCTGTGTATGGTGCTGCAGCACAGAGCTTTTTCCATGAGTCAAAAAGATGCACCCTGTAGATAAAGCTGGTGCCTGGAGGATGAAGTCAATTACAGAGCAGACTATTTGCAAGTGTATCCCTACCATTTCGTTTTCAGGATGTTGGATTGTGTCAGTTAGTTAAACTCTATCAAAACAACACTATTTTTTGTTTCCATTTCCAAGACCCAACTTACATACCACTACAGTGAAAATCAAAGGAGACTCTATTTATCCTAAAATGAGGTTTTCGGTAGTTTTGGATTAAAATACCTGGTGGTCATACTTTATCATCATACTTTATAAGCTTCTGATACCTGAGTCAGGGCGATGCTTACTCCCATCAGCTAACCCCCTCCTTAGCCCCAACCCCCTCTCTGCTGCGGAGTCCCGCGGCCAGACCCTTCCATAGCTGCCAGAGCCAGGAGGCTCTTCGGGGAAGCAGGACCTCCACCCTGTCCTCCGGTGCCGGGAGGCAAGCAGCCCACCCTCCCGGCTGGGCTCCGCGGTACCGCCCGGGGGGCGGGGCGGGGGGGCTGTCCGAGCCTCCCGTTCCCCGCCCCGGCCCCACCTCCCGCCGGGCAGCCAGCACCGCCCCACCTCCTGCCGAGCCAGGGCCGCAGATATACCGTGTCCGGAGCACCGGCACAGACGGTGAGATCTTTTTCTTCACCTCCGGGGCGGGCAGCGGAGCGGCGAGGAGAGGAAGGCGCCGCCATCGGCTCCCCTCAGAGGTGAGAGGCGGGAAGGGCTGGAAGGGCGGGAAGGGCTCGGCGGGCGGGAAGGGCTTGGCGCTGAGGGTGCCGCGCGGTGGGTGCCGGGCTCGGCGTACCCCAGCCCTGCCGTTAGCTGCGGGCAGGAGATTGGGTCTAAAGCTCCTGGTTTTAGGAGGCAGAGGTGTGTGTGATTTTTGAGGGAGGGAAGAAGGCTGTGGGAAGCGCTGAGTGTTCGGCGTCAGGTGCTTCGGCTCCGAAACACAGAACGTGTTTTATGGGTACGGTGTAAAACTGCAGTTATTGCAACAGTCCTCTCGATGATTACACGCACTTGTACAAAAATAAAACATGGCACTTCATTTCTTACAGAGATGTAGGCAAACTTTGATTTTTTGGTTTTTTTATAGAAAAAAAATAGTAAGCGTGTTAGGCTTCACTGTAGAAAGTGACATCAAAACACAGACATAACGAAGCAAATACAAGAAAGTAAATAATGCAAGCAGGTGAAAAATAGAAGTAAAACAGACAAGCCACCCACCCTGGAAGTACCTAACAGGTTGCAGAGGTGCTGCCTCTTGCATGGTGCTTCTCCTGTGGGTTCCTGTGTCGAGTGAGGCTGTGAAGCCTCTGGAACACTAACCAGCAGTGTTGGTTTGGTATTGGTGTTGTAGCCAGGGACTATGAGTGCCCTGGTAATGTGGTTAATAAGATCAGTCACAGGGTTGGTGAGCATAAGTGGTTTGTGCAGACAGAACTCATTTGCAGGACTCAGCTGGTTGATTCCTAAGGGCAGTCTCAGGAAAATAGGTTTATATGATTTCCTGTCTGTCAGAGGAGGTAGAGCTTGGAACCACAGATGCAGAGATCAGAGCAGTTGCAGAGAGCCATGGACTGCAGCTTCGTTCATAAATACAGTACTGGTAATCCCAGATGCTCAGATAATGAGTCAAAGTTTCCCTCCCTCGATGAACATGTTTTTTGTTTAAAATAAAATAAGCATGAAATGCTGAGATTGCTGATTCTCAGATTGGCTTTGAACCTCCATGTTTAAAGCTTTCAAGCTTCCTCTGTAACTATGGAATTCCTGATTGCAGCACTCCACTCTGCCTCTGCTTTGCTGGTCAACAGCTGCTGAAGATGAGCCAGCAGTATGCCCAGGTGGCCAGCAGCATCCTGGCTTGGATCAGCTCTAGTGTGGTCAGCAGGACTAGGGCAAGGATAATCCCCCTGTACAGAGCACTGGTGAGGCCACATTTAGGTTCAGTTTTGGGTCCCTCACTCCAAGGACACTGAGGTACTAGAGTATGTCTAGAGAACAGCAACAAAGCTGGTGAAGTGTCTAGAGCACAAGTGTTGTGAGGAGCAGCTGAGGGAACTGAGGTTGTTTAGGCTGGAGTAAAGGAGTCTCAGGGGAGACCTTCTCCTTCTCAACTCCCTGAAAGGAGGTTGGAGTGAGGTGGAGGTTGGTCTCTTTTCCCAGGTGACTGGTGATAGATTGAGGAGAAACAGCCTCAAGTTGTGCCAGGGGATGTTCAATTTTGATATTAGAGACTATTTATTCCCTGACAGAATGGTCAAGCCCTAGCTCCTTAAGAAAAGGATAAAATATTAAAGGTTTGCAATCAAAAATAATAAATTTAGTCCTTACTTCTGTTTGAGATTGAATACACCAACTTGGAGAAAGAGAATTCAAAGCTGAGAGAGTACATTCTCATTTTGGCATGTTCTCCTTGCGTTGCCAGTGCTGGTTGGTACCTCAACAGTCATGTAGCAGCAGTACAGTCCTGCAGTTGAATTCCAGAGCTGATTGTGGATGGATGTTTTAGAGCAGGGATGAAGGGAGTTGTCCTGTTTGTTGCAGCAGGGACAGCTTGGTGATTCATCAATCTTTGCATGGTAATACTTGTGCTCTTCTAGTCAATCCACAAATAACTTAGCTGCCAGTGTTGCTGATGAGAGTCTTGCCCTCCTCTCGTCATGCCTTGCTCGCTTTAAGTCAATTAGCATCTCCCATCATGATAATTGCAGCATTCTTTTCACAGCCAGTCACATGCTCTCAATGACATCCCTTCCAGAATGGATAATCTTGGGGCCTTTTGCCTTAGCCTGGTTTTGTCAGAGCCAGATCTCCAACGCTTGACATCTGGCGTTCTGGCTGCATGATGTTAATTGTCAGGAGTCTGGAAAATCCTCTAATCAGCTTGTATAGGATGGATCTTGTGTGCTGATCCTCGAAACACTTTGGATAAATTCCACCCTGTGGCTGGCACCAGGTGGTAGATGCTTTATCTGACAGGAAGAGAAGAGGGAGCATGTAGCCAAGGTACGGTCTCTGCATTGAGGATGCATACAGTTGGCAAGTGCAAGGTGCTGCAGGGGAAAGAATCTGTCTTACAGAAATGGGAACCTTCTCCTGCAGCCTTGGGAGCTCTGTAGAAGAGACACCTGTACCTCACTAACTGATAGCTCGATTAATGCCACACAGTGAATATATTCCAATCCCTTCCTGTCTTGTTTTCCATTTGCCTAAGCTACAGCCGTGGGAGAGGAGAGAGGGAATATTTCCTTTTAAACTGTTTATACTGATTATGTCTGAAATCAGAAGTTTTGAACTTAGCACTCCAAACAGAAGTCACCAAGACTGTTGTGTGTGCTGTAGCATGATGCCACTTACCTATCCCTGCTAGATACTTCCAGTGCAGGCAGCAGGTAAGGAATTGGGTAGCAGAGGTGAGCAAAAGAGCATAACAACACCATACCTGTTAAGGGTGCTTAATGTCTCTCAGGGAGAGCAAGGTAGTTGAAGGGTGAAGAATTTTCCAGGGCTGTCTGTCGTTTCTCAGTCCAAATGGGCCCTAAACTACACCAGGAAAAAACCCTGCCTTTTTTCTACCTTTGCCAGTTTGAGGGATTCTTTAGAACAAATGTCCACCAACTTAGAACAAATGTTGCTGCATGAATTCAGGTACTTCAGAAAATTCCCCTGTTTTTTTAGTTGGTTTTTTTTTAAAGTCCAAATTCCTCAGTATTTTCTTCTCCTTCTTCATACCCAGTGACTGGATTTTTGTAGAGTCAAAGGAAAGGAATGGTTCTGTTATTCCTCTGTGTGACTCAAAGGACTTCTGGGTGAGGTGCAGCAGAGCTCAGAAGTGGTGAAAAGGTACCAGAAGGAATTTCAGATTGCAGCTTTCCTTAAGGATTGAGTTGTGCTGTGTGATGCATGTGGTGTTGCCAGTTATTTTTTCATTAGTTGCCATGTGAGTCTTTTAGTCTAACTAAGAAGCTTCATCTCCTAGCCCTTCTGTGTGCTTTCAGCAGACATCTGATTACCAGGCTGGTTCTGAGTGCCAGATGCTGCAATGAAGGCTCAGGATAACTGCATTCCTTGTCCTGGCTCAGAACCTAGTGCCCCTGTGAAGGCAGAACATGAGGCACAAGCCAGCCAAGCTGAAATGGAGATTTCTTGCCTGGAGCTTGGGGCTTTTTGATGTACCTGGTTTAAACTACAGCCTTTGGCAGGGAACCAAGTTGGGGGTAAAATGGTGCTTGTTTGGTGGGGTTTGCCTAGAGTTTGCTTTGATGTTTTAAGCAAATCTAAACTGTTGTGTGAAACCTGCTTGAAATAAACTTACTAACCCCATTGTTAACATCACAGATCTGGAAATGGGGCAGCAAAGAATTGGAACATCTTTTTGTTTCAAGATCTAGACTTTACCTCTCTTCTGACTTGCTGAATGGTTTTAGGCAAGTCATTTGTGTTACTTCTACCTATTTCTTGTCTCACCAGTGGGAATAATGATGACTTTTCTTTTTGCCTGAATTGCTGTGAAAATTGTTCAGTTTGTAAAGAATTCATAGGGCAAAGAGCACTGCAATGATAATATTATTAAGGGCACCAGTTTCACCCCAAGAAATACAAGCACATTGAGCTTCCCCATGTTTCAGTCTAACCACATACTGTAGTACACATGGAATGTGAAATTCCTTTGTATTAAAGATGGTGATAGGTCAAGCTGAGGTGGTAGAAGAATCCAGGGTGAAGGTTTTTGCTGAAAAGTTTTGTAAACCCTATAACATGTCTAGAAAAAGTTGTTTTTAGTGTCAGAAAAAGTTACTTTCAGTGTCAGGAAGACCAGCTTTAAATTATCAGAGCATTTGAAAAAATGATGAACTCTCTTTTCTTTCCTGGTTTGTGGGTTTGGTTGGTTGGTTGGTTTGGGTATATTTTTTTCCTGTTTGTTTGTTTTGTTGTTGTTTTTTTTTCCTCATAGTCCATTAAATAGGTCAGTGACAAATCCCATCTATCCAAAGTGTGGTGAGGAATAAAATTGTCTGCTTATTTGAAATGCTGGGATAAAAACCTTGTACTGTAGCAGTGTCAATTATTAATCAGTGAGTCATGTGAAGTCACTGCTGTGGACTGAGACCTCACTAGCAGTCATAAAATCTATTCTGAAGTTCAGCCATGTCACTTATTCACTGCTAGCTGAACCCCACCCTGTCCTCAGTGTTCTTGCTGGAGTATTATGGACTCTAAGATCTGATGGCAGGAATCTTATGTTCCCTACACCCTTGCAATCTAAATGTGCTGCCTTGGCCAAGAGCTGTTACTGAAGTGTTTAAGCTAACCCAGTTTGTTTCAACTGTAAAGATGTAGAGATCAATCAGCTCATCATTTCTGAGGTGACCATCTCAGGCAGGGAAAGGAGGAGATTGCTGCTTCTGCTGAGACAGCAGGGGACATTTCCACTGGCAGCTGTCAAGCCAGAGGAAGGTCCACTCCATCCTACAAAATGTATCAGCTGGCTGGCTTTATAGAAAGAACCCTTTATCCTTCATTTTTTAGAATAGGATATTGTGCTGATAAGTGAAATGGAAGGAAGTGGTTGCAGGAGGTAGGTGAAAAATCAGATCTGTAAAGAGATTGAACTTACTTATTCAAAATGTTGAAATATAGTTGTTTTCAAATATGGGTTATCCTAATTTGTTTTGCTTGTAATTTAGTGTGTCTGTGAAAACTGTTTTCTTTCCTGTGTCAGTCAAAGTGGCCTTGTGGTGTCCTTATAAAGGAAATGTGTCTACCTTCCCTGTGGCCTAAGAAGATTACATTAGTATTTCCAAATGGTAGAGAAGCTAAGACTGAAATCCTTAGGCCTGTCTGGTGTTATGTAGATTGAAAACTAACATCACTTGTAGGATCTGGATCTGTATATTTGCCCTAGGCTTAACTGCAATTTATAAGCATGGTCAAGGCTTATCAATAGCTAAAGGGCAGATGTCAAGAGGCTGGGGCCAGACTCTTGTCAGTGGTGCCCAGGGATAGGACAAGGGGCAAGGGCACAAACTGGAACCAAGGAGGTTTCCTCTGAACAGAAGGAGAAAGTTCTTTGCTGTGAGGTTGCCAGAGCCCTGGCCCAGGCTGCCCAGAGAGGTTGTGGAGTCTCCTTCTGTGGAGAGATTCCGAAGGCACCTGGAGGTGATCCTGGTCAATCTGCTGTGAGTGACCCTGCTTTTGCAGGGGTTTGGACTAGATGATCCCCAGAGGTCCCTTCCAACCCCCACCATGCTTGGATTCTGGGATACTGTAATTTCTATCTTATTTAAATGGAAATTTAACAAGCCCAACCTCCATAAAATGTTCACTATCTTTAGTGGCCTGTAGGCCCTTGGTATAATAATAATAATCATCACTCCATGAAATCTTGTGGCAAACCTGTAGATTTATATCTGAAGTAAAATGTAGTGTTGAAGCTCTGGGCTGTGGAGTGTGTTTCAGGGTTTGAAAAGAGCAGATTGCCACACTAGACTGGCTCCTAATCTGAGATCTGTAGAGCTGCCTCTGGCAGTGATGAATAACTAACCCTTCAGGGCAGACTAATATCCTCTATTATGCACCTACCCAATTGGGCAATGTCAAAAACAGAAAGATGGGAGTAAGATTATCTTTCTGACCCCTGCAGATCATGCCCTGAAGTGTGATTACCCTTCTCAGAGTCTAAACATGCAGAAGGTAGTTAAGAGTCATCTAATCCCTTTTTTTTTATTTGAAGAATGCTGCCCCAGCTTTGTCTTGATGTGAAGAAACCTGTTGTGGCAAATTGTACTAATTCAGAGCTCAGCTTAATACAGAGAAATGGAGCTAAAAGCTTAGGAAATAGAGCTAAAAGCTGATGAAATAGAGAGAAATGCAGGAAGATATACCTTGTAGCACTAAGGTGGTAAGTGTCCTTGAAACCTTGTTTCCAGGTACTGATTTTTGCCTAGACTAGATGTCCCATCCCTGGAACCATTGCAGGTCAGGTTGTCTGGGGCTCTAAGCAGTCTGCTCTAGTTGCAGATGTCCCTGCTGACTGCAGGGGAGGTTGGACTAGATGACCTTGAAAGGTCCTTTCCAACCCAAACTGTTCTGTGATTCAATGATGTCCAAGTTAATGAGTTGTGATCATGTTGTGTGGTCCTTTTTGTTCTGCCATGGTTTGGGCAGTAGCTTATTTAGTTATAAGAAAGTGCAAGTACTTCCTGGGTTCTGAGGAAATAAGCAAACGATGTTTTCAAAATAATGAAGATACCAGTTTATGTTATGAATGGATTTGTCTTGCAAAGGATCAAAATACAACTGGTTTGTGTTAATGTAGCAGGTGCCAGCTTGAGTGGTGCTGTTAGACTTGAACTGGAAACTTCTGGAGCTAAAGATATGAGCTTGAGTAAGGGATACACAAGTTGAGAAGGCATAGGACAAGAGGAAATGGCCTCAAGTTGTGCCAGGGGAGGTTTAGTTGGTCATAAGGAAAAATTTCTTTCCCAAAAGGATTGTCAAGCCCTGGCCCAGGCTGCCCAGGGCAGTGGTGGAGTCACCTGGAATGGTTTAAAAGCCCTGGAGATGTGGTGCTGAGGAACATTGTTTAGTGGTGACCTGGCAGGGTTAGGTTAATGGTTGGACTTGATGATCTGAGAGGTGTCTTCCAACCAAAACAATTCTATGCTTCAATAACTGCTCAGAGCCACCACTGAATTCATCTTACCTGACTTGCACACTAGTAATGGATATCCCAGGGCAGTAGTGTCAATGATCATGGTGCTTGGAGGGCTGAGATGGGCAAGGGATGTGTATCTGGGCATCCAATGAGAAGGAAAATTACACATTAGTCCTCATTCTAGGCCAACACAGCATGAACTTATCATTATATTAGCTTGTGTGATTTTTTTTGTGCTTTTCCAAGTGCTAATTGTGATGAGGCTTGTCCATTTTGGCTAGGGTGTGGAAGTGAAGGGAGATGATTGTTGCTTTTAGGTTTATTGTTTGTTTGATTTTATTGGGAGTCTGTCAATGTGCATTTCACCAGGATGTGTCCTTCCTCAGTGACACTTGCCAGCTGTAATCCCTTCAGCTTGTGACTGTAGGATTGATGGCTTTGTGTAAACACTCTTGCTATGTTAGATTTCTACATTCCACCTCCTTGCCAGGCTTCAGAATCTCAGTCCTCTTAGAGCAATTCCTCAGCTATTGTGTCCTGAGAGAATGCTGAAGTAGACTTTACTCCCTTTCCTGACCAACATTGACTTTAGCAACGCCCTAGTGATTTGATGAATAGATTGCTGTCTGAGGGGAAGGAATTGTTTGCTGTAGTTCAAAGCCAGATTTCAGAGGTATAGAAAAAATATTTCACTGAGAATTAACAGGAGAGGAAGAAAAGGCCTTTGCTGACATACTTGATTGCCACAGGACTTTTTCCCCTGTGAAAACTTGGTGAACCCATCATCTAATAGGGTGAGGTTTAGAAATGGATAGTTCTTAGTTGTAGGGGGTTGATACAGAGAGGTTTCTCCCTTTTTGTTATTTAAAGGCCAAAAGACAGAGTGTAACAGAAGTGACATAAAATATTTTTAATGCATTTCAATTTTTCTGTGACATACTGAAGTGCTGGAGTGTGTCCAGAGAAGGGCAACAAAGCTGGTGAAGGGTCTAGAGCACAAGTCTTATGAGGAGCAGCTGAGGGAACTGGGGTTGTTTAGCCTGGAGAAAAGGAGGCTCAGGGGAGACCTGACTCTCTCCACCTCCCTGAAAGGAGGCTGGAGTGAGATGGGAGTTGAGTCTCTTCTCCCAGGTAAAAGTGATGTAAAATAGCCTCAAGCTGTAGCAGAGAAGGTTTAGGTTGGGCATTAGGAACAATTTCTTCACTGTGCATTGGCCCAGGCTCCCCAGGGCAGTGATGGAGTCACCATCCCTGGAGGGATTGAAAAGACATGGAGATGTGGTGCTGAGGGACTCAATGGTCTTAGAGAGCTTTTCCAACCAAAATGATTCTGTGATTCCGTAATATGCATTGACTGCAATTTGTCTTTCTGCACCAGAACTTGTTTTTCTCTTTTCAATGATTATCAATTGCTAAATGGTGGGGGCATGAAGATGGTGCCCAGTGAGAGGGCAATGGGCACGTGGGCACAAACTGGAACTCAGAATGTTCCATTTGAACGGGAGGACAAAAATCTTTGCTGTGAGGATGCCAGAGCCCTGGCCCAGGCTGCCCAGAGAGGTTGTGGAGTCTCCTTCTGTGGAGAGATTCCAGAGGTACCTGGAGATGATCCTGGGCAAGCTGCTGTTGGTGACCCTGCTTTAGTAGGGGCTTTGGACTAGATAATCCTCAGAGGTCCCTTCCAATCCCGCACCATGTTGGGATTTTGCTTGGTTGTGCAATTACGTAGTAAACTGTTTTAAGGAGACTATGCGATGGCAAAAGAAATCTCTGCTTCTGTACTTAGTGGCCAAAACAAAGGGGATTGAGCTCTGTTGTGAATTGTCAGTAGTTAAATCAATGTTTACAACCTGGCCTGTGGTTAACCACCACTAGATAAGATCATGGACTCTCTTCTTGTGAGTGCTAACATGCAAGGGATTGATGATACAATTCACATTTACATGACTTTTCTTTGTGATTTATTTTTTTCTATTGTATCTGGCTTTGAGAAGAGCTCCCTGTGCTGTGAGGAAAATTCTCAGTTTATTAAGTGACTGTTTCTCAGAATAATCCATTGTAGCTAGAAAGGTAATGATTGGCCTTTTGTAACACTACATTGCACTATTTTCCTGCAGTGCTTCCACTGAAGAGACTTCAGTGGTTACAACTGCTCTGATAATAAACTAAATCACATGCCTGGACATCTGCAAGATAAGAAACTTGAAACTTAGCAGAATCTACCCTTTTAAGTCAACACAGCCACGGTGCCTCTCTTCAGCTCTTGTTCCTGTTTCTTAGTTATTACAGGAAAGCAAAGAGCATTTATTTCAAGTACTACCCTTAATCTGGGCCTTGTCTCAGCTATTACCATAATCCTTCTTCAGTTTTCACTGAAGTTTAGATCAGGTAAAAGTGGTGTTTGAGCTGGAGCATTTGAGGTCATCATGTTTCAGTGTTAGTTATTATATAAACTTTATATAGAAATACAATATAAAACCTGTTAAGAAATACATTAATAGCATTCATTCAAATGGGCAGAGGAGTGGGATGTCCTCCACCAGGCTGTAGCCTGCTACACAACATAGCTGAAAAATAATACTCTTTACAGCAAAGTTTCTATATAATCTAGTATTTCCCTTTGAAACTGGGCACTGAAAGAAAGGGTTTTGTTAGGAGCACGCTGAGCATTTGATTAGTCCCCAAAACAATGGCAATAGTAGGGATGTGTGGATTGTTGCAAGTATCTTTCCTTTTCATCTGTCTGCATCCTTACAGCTTTTTTGATCTCTTCTTCAGAGCCTAGTTGGAGGCCTGTAGCTTGTAGTGTTCCCCAAGGGGGTTAGTGTTGGGTCCAATCACAACTCAACTCCCCAGTCCCATCTTTATCTCAAATTACTTAAAAAATGGCCATTGGTGAGCCTGAATTTGCTAGAATACTATTTCCTTGGAGGCTTCTGTATCTTATTTGTGTCATATTTTGTTTCTCTCCACAATGGACTTAGTGCTGAAGGAAGTCTCTGTGACACCAGATGGGATTTGGCATTCTGCTGGTAGGATTCCTGCTGGGAGATGCCTGGTTAATTCCCAGCTCATCCTGTTCCCACAGACAACCTGGAAATGGGTGTGGTTGACAGGAGTAGTAGCAACAAAGGTATGAAGCTGAGATTGCCTGCTGGAATGGCAGCTCATCAAAGGACTAGGAAAATCTATAAAATGAGCAATAAAATGACTTTGAAAGTTTCAGGTTTACTCATTTTACTACAACAGGAAAATGCACTTAGAGGTAAAACTCACTGGTTTATATTGTGAGTGTAGGACATCTTCTTTGAAGAAGCAGATAAGGGGAAATCCCTTCAGAATTCTTCTAGTAACTGTGCTCCTACAAATAGGTTATTTTCTTCTGGGGGAACCTTAAACTGTGTTTCTTCAGGTCTCTTTAACTGACTTGTTTCCTCTTTCTGTGGAGGATGTGGTAGTTAATCAACTTTTCAGTCTGCTTGGAAGAGGGTTAATGGTTAATCACTACCACCACTAGTCAGAAGTGTCTGAACTAATTTGGCAAAGGGCATTTTCCCTGCAGCAGCAGCAAGTGCTGCTCTAACAGATATTGATTGTACAGCTTTGACATGTGCCTAAATCTATGAAAACTCTGATGAGGTGTTTAGAAAATAGCCCTAGAAATGGGGTTGAAATGAAGGAAATGCTGCATGGAACCTGAATGTCACAGTATCACTAGTGTATGGGAATTCAGGGCAGCTGTCTACCTGTGGGAAGATGCCTGAAGGTATGCAGGAGGAGGAGGAGGCTGGGGTTTTAGACTTCCTTGGAAATACAGAGCTTTATTCTGGTTCCCCAGAGGTGTTTATCTTTGCTAAAAATTCAGATGGTTTATATGCCAAAGTCATTGGATAAAAGCGTCGATAAGTGAAACAAAGGCTGGAATGCAGATCTTCCTCCTCCTAGGTGATCGTCTGCTCTTGTGGTCTGTCTGTCTGCAGGATGGACCTTTGATGTTCCCTACAAGGTGTATCAGTTTCAACAAGAGAGATCAAGAGCTTCTCACTACAAATGAACAGATTGAGTGTTGCTAGAACACCTTATTGGAGAAATGGTAATCAGAGTGGCTGGAAAGCTGCCTGGAAGGAAAGGACCTGGGGATGCTGCTCAGCATCAGCTGAAGATGAGCCAGCAGTGTGCCCAGGTGGCCAAGAAGGCCAACAGCATCCTGGCTTGGAGCAGCAGCAGTGTGGCCAGCAGGACTAGGATAGGGATTGTCCTCATACACTGGGCAGTGGTGAGGCCACAGCTCCAATCCTGGGTTCAGTTTTGAGCCTCTCGCTCCAAGAAGGACATTGATTTGTTGGAGTGTGTCCAAAGGGCAACAAAGCTGGTGAAGGGTCTAGAGCACAAGTGTTGTGAGGAGCAGCTGAGGGAACTGGGGTTGTATATAGTCTGGAGGTAAAGAGGCTCAGAGGAGACCTTTTTATTCTTTCCAACTGCCTGAAAGGAGGTTGGAGCAAGGTGGGGTTTGGTCTCTTCTCCCAATTACCAAGCAATAGGACAAGAGGAAACAGCCTCAGATTGCACTAGAGGAAGTTCAGGTTGGACATTAGGAAAAGTCTCTTCCCCAAAAGGGTTGTCAATGCTGGCACCAGGCTGCCCAGGGCAGTGGTGGAGTCACCATCCCTGGAGGGGTTTAAAAAATGTGTAGATGTGGCACTTTGCAACATGGTTTAGTGGCATGATGGTGTTGGGTCTATGGCTGGACTTCATTATCTTAGAGGCCTGTGCCTACTTTAATGATTCTAAGAATTAACCCAGCTTTCCCACATCTCAGGCAAACACACTGCTGAACTCCTGGTGACTAGAGCTATGGAGTGGGGCAAAGCAGCCCTAACTCCAGTTACATCCCCCCCAACAAGTGAATGAAGGGTTCTGATCTGAGTGACATCTGGTTCAAACCCCTCAGCTGGAGCCCTCCAGAAGGGCTTGTGAATACAAGTGTGTGAGACTAAGCTGCAAGATGGGGTGGGAAGCTGCTCAGACCTGCCAAAAAACTGGGTGTGTCTGAGAGCAGAATTTCCCTGGATTAGAGAATGGAAAACTGTGAGGTGCCTGGGGAATGGTGGTAGCAGCTGAGAGGGTGAATGGGAAGATTGCAGTTCCTTTTGTGTATCTAATGTACAATCACAGAAATAATTTCTGCTGGTGGATTTCTGGATGTGGATCTCGTAAAGTTCATGGCTAATCTCAGTTCTAACACAGGAATGGTTCAACTAGACTTTGGTTTAGGTTTTTTTTCCAGTCTCTGTTAAAATGAAAGGATTGTCAGGTTGTGCTTGGATGCCTTTTCACCTCCTGAGTATTGAACAAGTCACTCACTCCAACATCTCTCTGCTGGAGAGATTGACCTGTCAAGTGCAATGACCAGTGGGTTAGAAAGCTGGAATTTTTATGTTCTATTTTAATAGGAAAGCCTGAGGCTGTGAATATATATCATGCAATGCAATACTCAACAGTGTACCAGGCACTGGGGAAGTTCTCTGTGCCTGTAGCTGTAATAGTATGGTAAATACCAGGGCTATTAATCTTTCCTCACCTCAGAGACGTATAGTCCATTTATTAAGATGGGTTTTTTTAATGAGATTTAATTGCTCAGACTTGTAACAACTCAAAACTTAAGATCCCATTTCCCACTGTGACTTGAGTCTTGAGAAATTGCTTCTCCTTAAAAGCAGCAAGTTGTTGTTTGGCTCATATTACATTTCCAGTGGCATGTGGAGGTTCATCTGGGGTTGCTTGGAAAGTGGATTTTTAAGGACTGGTGTGAGATGGCAGAGAGCAGATGCCCACTGTAGTCAGGCAACCCCCAAAGCCTGCTGGTCCCCACCTCATTGTCTCTCATGGGCAAGGGTGTCACTAAAAAAATGAACATCAGAGTCTCCCTATTGGAATGGACCCAGCCAGGATCCTGGGCAACCCGCTGTGGGTGATCGTGCTTTATCAGGAGGGGGCTTGGACTAGGTGATCTGCAGAGTTCACTTCCAACCCTCACCATTCTGTGTGATTCTGTAACTTCCCCTTGAACTCATTCAAAAGAGTTTTGGAACACAAAAATACATGAAAATAATGTATTTTCATGGATATGAAGGAATATCTCTGCCCTAGCTCTACTAGGTCTGGAATCACTGTGAACTAAATCTATTTTATCTTTGTATTGCTCTGATTAAGCAAGTCAAGCATCTAATGATCTTCATAAAACAGTTCAAGTTGATAGGAAAGCCTGTGGCAGAGAGCTTTGTTCTGGGAACTGAGGGAGCTTGACTAAAGAACATACCTGAACATTTATACTTCAGATGAAATGATAGTTTTCTGAATCAGCATTTGCTTGTATGACATGCACCAGTACCAGCCCTGGAGGTAAAAGATGTTTTATAGATGAGTGAAGACCAAGACTTTGACTAAGGCAATGATTCTTCAAAAGTAAGCAGCAGCCAGGAGTGATGGTGGGAAGGGAATTCCAGAGTTATGGCTTCCTGCACTTAGCTTGAAGCATGTCAGCACTTTATTTGCTATCTTAAAGAAATTACCACAATAAAACACTTTCATGTTTATCTTAACATAATAAAGAAAGGTGTTTCTTGTAATAAAATATGAATAGACCTGTGGAAGAGATAATAGTTCCTAAATTAGCTACAGAGGAAAGCAAAGTGTACTTTTTATGACATGGTTTTGGCTTTCGCTGTTGCATAAGCTCAGAGTAGCAAGGCTTGTTTTGAAGAGCTCAAAAAAGAAGGTTAGACTTTATTTTAAAAGGTTTTGCAATTCAATCTGTCATCATTGTCTTCTCAAGAATGTATGAAATGTTTATAAAAAGGGGGAAAGGGCAAAAAGGAGAGGGTTTGTTGAATGACATTGATCTTCTTTGGAGTTCTTGTTTGGTTTTCTGCTCCTTAAGCTCCTGATATGGAAATGGGCTGAGAATTGTGTTCAGGTTTGGGCTTCTCAGTCCAAGAAGGACATTGAGGTGCTGCAGTGTGTCCAGAGAAGGGCAAGGAAGCTGGTGAAGGGTCTAGAGCACAAGTGTTGTGAGGAGCAGCTGAGGGAGCTGGGCTTGTTGAGCAAAGGAGGCTCAGGGGGGACCTTCTCACTCTCTCCAACACCCTGAAAAGTGTCTTGCATATGTACAAACTGCATAGTGGGAGGGATTTGAGGGTTTTTTTCTTTATTTGGTGTTATGCTGAGCTTGCTTAGAAATACTTAGAATGCCTGGCTCTTACACAACTCTTCTTTTTATTTTTTTTCCCCTTGAATGCAGTTTTCTGGTGTGTATTTATATCCACCCTGGGGGAAACCTAAATGTCTTTGTGTATAGCCTATCATGTCTTGCTCTCTTTGGCTGAGTACTTGATGGTTGCTGTTGTTCTGCCTGCTGCTGCACTGATGTGAGGTGCTAGTTGTTACTGAGTTCTCTGTGACCTCCACAAGCCTCTTGGAGAGGAGTGCTGGATGTACTTTGCATGGTTGTTGGGATACTGTTTGTGAGTCCTCTTGGTATTCCATGCCTTAATTTGTATTATGAACACTGAAGGGAACTGAAGCAACTAAAGTGTTTTAAATACGTGCCTGCTTATTTTTTTGTGTGGGGGGAAAAAAAACCCAACCAAACAACCAAAGCAACAACCTTTGAGCTTTGAAAAGCTTGCAAATCTTTCCCATAACAAATGAGATTTTTGTTTGGTTTTTACTTTGTTGTAATACTGTGTCTAGAACCAGCCAAACTCATTTTAGTGCAAACTAGGGAGCAGCAGCTTTCACTGGAGCTTGCCAAGGGTGAATGGGCCTCAACCAGTGTCTGGATGAGGAGTGTGAAATGAGAAGAGACATTAGAGAATTGCCTTGCACTGAGTGCAAGATGCTTGAGGCAGAATTGTGACCTTTCCCAGCAGAAGCTAAGGGTAACTGCACATCCTGCCCTTTCCTAGCAATGGAAATCAAATCCAGTTCATGTCTCTGGGGCACAGTTCTTGTTTAGCTCCATATGAAGTACATCAAGAGGCTTCCAACAGGTATTGTTCTGAATTGTTGTTTAAATCCATGCTCAGCCTTTCAGCAGCTGTGCCCTGCATTTTCTCCTGTTGTGCTCAGATTGCTGATGGTCTGAAGAGGCTGAAATGACTTCTAGTGCTGATCCTGTGTGATGGAGACAGTCAGAAACACCTCTGAATATAATGCTGAAAGTAATGAGGTGCTACAGGTGGGGTTTGCAAATATTAGCAAAGATAATTTGGTGAAGATCTTCACCAAGATCATGAAAGGAGTGGAGCATCTGCCCTAGGAGGACAGGCTGAGAGAGCTGGGTCTCTTCAGCCTGGACAAGAGGAGACTGAGAGGAGACCTCAGGAATGGTTAGAAATATGTTAAGGGTGAGTGTCAGGAGGAGAGAGCCAGGCTCTTCTCAACGTCATCCAATGTTAGGCCAAGAGGGAATGGGAGCAAGTTGGACCACAGGAGGTTTAGTATTAACATGAGGAGAAACTTCTTTGCAGTGAGGGTGCCAGAGCACTGCCCCAGGCTGCCCAGGAGGCTGTGGAGTCTCCTTCTCTGGAGACATTCCAGAGCTGCCTGGACACATTCCTGTGTGAGCTGGTCTAGGTGATCCTGCTCTGGCAGGGGGGTTGGACTAGATGATCTTTCTAGGTCCTTTCCAACCCCTAACATTCTGTGAGTCTGTGAAATGACATCCTTGATGTGCTGTGGGACATTTATGCACTGCACTGGTGAGCTCACACCTTGAATCCTGGCTTAGCTTTTGGACCTCTCACTCCAAGAAGGACATTGAGGTGCTGGAGTGTGTGCAAAGAAGGGCAAGGAAGCTGCTGAAGGGTCTAGAGCACAGGTCTGGAGAGGAGCAGCTGAGGGAACTAGAGCTGTCCTCTTCCAGGTTCTTCTTCATCAGCAGCCAACTCTGCTGGTGGGGCAGGGTGAGGAGCAGAAAAGGCCTTGGTGCTGTATAAGCACCACTCAGCAACTGCTAAACCATCAGTGTGTTGTCCACACTCTTTTGGTCTTAAATCCAAAGCATATAAGCTACTATGATAAAAATTGAACTGTCCCAGACAGAGCCAGTACAATCCTCTGTGCATCTGGTGATGGTTTTGGTTAGGTTTCTCTAAATCTCCTAGTTTGTGCTTTCAGCACTTCACAAACCAAGCAAACATCTATTCCTTTTGCTAGGTAGCTAACTGCAGTTTTTTTCTCCTCCTGTTGTCTATACATCCAAAATCAAAATGTGGTTCCAGATTAGAGGGATCAAGCAATCTTTCCCCAGGGATTAGTTGTCCTCCAGAGGCTTTTCCAGTTCTTTAATCTGTAGTGTCTGTTCTCTTCAAGAGTCAGGAATTCATGTAAACTATGCTGAATTCTTTTGTCTTTGTATTCATTTTACTAGCCATAGAGAAATGGAGAAGTTGTTTGTTTTAATCTGTAGGCTTTTTTTTCTCCAAGCCTGTGGAGAAAAGCAATTGTTTGCCTTGAGTGAGCATTAGATATCCTCTTTTACTATGCATGAAACAAGTATGTGGTGTCTTTCATTGCACAAAAGGAAACAATTGTTCTTGAATTCTCATTCTAGTCTCCTTGTTTCTAAATAAAAAGGAAAGCAGCACTTCTTTAAAATAATAACCAATTAAAAACTGTGCTCCAGATGAAATGGGATTTGTCTAATTGGGGAAAAAAGGGTCCTTATGTTGGTTGTGTTTTAAGTGCAAAGTGTGTGACCTACAGATGTGGAATATACAGTAATTCTCCTTGGCTCTAGTCCATTAAATTAGCCACCCTGCTTTCTTTAGCCTGCTGGGAAAATTGCAAATGCCTTGGTTTGTGTCTCCTTGGCAGTTAGGAGTTTAGCAGGACATTGATTCTTAGCAGCCTTCCAGACAGAGTCCTATTGTTGATCATTAAACTCTGCCAAGAACTTATCAGATGCTGTGTAATGAGACTCCCTTCTTCTAGAGATGCTTTGGTGCTGCAAAGAAACTGCTAACAATTACTGACTTTCATTTTGTAGTAATCATTTTAAATGAGAAGACCTTATTCTAGCTTAACTTATTTTTTTCATCTGGTGCACCAGAGGACACTTATTAAATGGGAAATTTCAGTCACAGGCATTTAAAGCATTTGATTAAGTATTGATTTGTGACCATAGGGTTACATTGCTCAGATATGGTGTGGTTCAGTTGAGGGATAGGTTGCCTCTGGAAGCATTGATGTGCTTGAAAGGGACCTCTGGAAATCATCTAGTCCAAGCCTGCTGCTAAAGCAAGGTCACCCACAGCAGGTTGTCCAGGGTATCACCTGCAGGTAAGTTTGGAATTTCTCCAGAGGAGGAGACTCTACAACCTCTCTGGCAGCCTGGGCCAGGGCTCTGCATGCTCCCTCAACCTGCTGCTCACACTCTTCTGAATGTATCCCAGGACACCTTTAGCCTTCTTGACCATAAGAGTCCTGAATCNTGAAAGGGACCTCTGGAAATCATCTAGTCCAAGCCTGCTGCTAAAGCAAGGTCACCCACAGCAGGTTGTCCAGGGTATCACCTGCAGGTAAGTTTGGAATTTCTCCAGAGGAGGAGACTCTACAACCTCTCTGGCAGCCTGGGCCAGGGCTCTGCATGCTCCCTCAACCTGCTGCTCACACTCTTCTGAATGTATCCCAGGACACCTTTAGCCTTCTTGACCATAAGAGTCCTGAATCTGCCCTTGTTGAACTTCATGAAGTTCCTCTCCCCCAAATCTCAGCCTGTCCAGGTCTCACTGAATGGCAGCACAGCCTGAGGAGGTGTCAGCCACTTCTCCCAGTTCTGTATCACTGAGAGTGAACTCCATCCCTTCATCCAGGTCATTGATGAAGGTGCAGCAAGGGAACATAAAACTCCCTTTTCATATCCACCAGCAGACCAGGTGTTTGTTCTGTCCTGACAGCTGCCTACCTGCAGGAGAGCCAAGGAGCAGCTGCTGAAGGGACAGGGCCAGAAGTGCAAAGACTCCCTTTTGCATTTGGTTAATCAAGTATGAGAGATTCTGGTATGGTTCAGCCATATGTAAATGCATCTTTTTTCAGTGCTTGTCCTTTGTCCTGACTTGTTCTCCTTAGCTCTGCTTGCAGAGTCACTCACTGCTTTGGTTTCCTCCCCCTTTGTTTCCTCCTCAGTCTTTGTTTCCAACAGGTCGTTGATGAATTGTATCATCTCCCTTATATTAAGGGATTTTCATCTTAATTTAGTTTAAAATTGTGCTTAAGAATATTTCTTTCTTTGGACTCCAATTTTATAGAAAAGGGCTGACATACTCAGAAAAATAAAAGGAACAGAGAGGACTGTTTTGGTTGGACTTGATGATCATTGAGGTCTTTTCCAACCTTAATGAGGCTGTTTTCTCTCATCCTATCACATGTTCCTTGGGAAACAAGACCGACCTCTATCTCGCTCCAGCCTTCAGACTAAACAATCCTAGTTCCCTCAGTTGCTCCTCACAAGACAAGCACAAGCTCTAGGCCCTTCACCAGCTTCCTTGCCCTTCTTTGGCTATGATTAAGCATGGTCTTTGGGACACATTTATTTGGATATATTTTGCTGTGCGTGAAGATTAGGATGCATGATCACACATGCACATTCTGAGTGAACAACTGCTCCTTTGTCTTCTGACTAATCCCATAAGACAGATTAAAGCAGCAGGTTAAACATTAAAATACTCATGTGCATGGTTTAGTGACCTGATGGTGTTCAGTAGCCACGCTGTGAATGCCAGGCTTACTTAATTGCTAAGTCTTTGAAATGGGGGTCTGAGATCATCCTGAGTTACCACCTTCTCAGATGTTACTTCTCCTTTCAGGGTTTTGTGTCTTTTCAGGTTGATTTTCCAAATCTGTGAGTTACTGGATAGTTATTAAACTGGCAGTCTCATTGTGCCCAGTTCTGGGCTCCATAGTTCAAGAGAGATGGGGAACTACTGGAGATAGTCCAGCAGAGGCTGGGAAGATGCTGAGGGGACTGGAGCATCTCTGGGAGGAGGAAAGGCTGAGAGCCCTAGGGCTGCCTAGCCTGGAGAAGCCAGGGGGAATCTGCTCAGTGCTGAGCAAGAGCTAAAGGATGAGAGTGAGAGGATGGGGCCAGACTCTGCTCAGTGGTGCCAAGGGGCAATGGGCACAAACTGGAACCCAGCAGGTTCCATCTGACTAGGAGGAGAAAGTTCTTTGGTGTGAGGGTGCAGAGCCTTGGCCCAGGCTGCCCAGAGAGGTTGTGGAGTCTCCTTCTGTGGAGAGATTCCAAAGGCACCTGGAAGTGATGCTGGGCAAGCTGCTGTGAGTGACCCTGGATTGGACTGGATGATCTCCATAGGCCCCTTCCAACCCTTACTGTGCTGGGATTCTGGGATTTCTCCCTTTGCTTAGCTCTGCTTTTTTATTTAGCTAAATAGCCTGTGTACTTTCTTGTACAACAACAAGCTCTACAGTATAATCAGGTCAAAATCACAAGCCTGTGCCTCACCAAAGTGTTTGTTTGGGCCTGGTCACACAACCTTCCATAAATCTTCAGCCATAACCCTGCAGGCTTCTCTACAGTGCAATTGACATTCATCTGTGCCTAGCATTTATATCACCTACGTGTCTAACTAGGGGCAGACCTGCTGAGTATTTATTGATCTATTACCAAAGCATGTCAGGAATGCAAACCAGCTACCCAGGACTCAGCTCAGAGCAGCAGGGAAAGAACATAGTTTATTTTAAGACAGACTGCTTGGGGGGTGAAGTTTCTAGGTAGCTTTCTGACAGCATAAAACACTAACCGCATTGGTTGTTCCTGTGCTGTGCTTGTGTAGGCATTTATACAGCTGCAAAGTGAAACGAGCCAGCAAAAGAAATGTGGCTGAAAAGCAATCTCTGCTGGGTTTATTTTAACACAGGTTGGTTGGTTGTGTGGCCACACATGCTTTTTTGGGAGGGGAGGGCAGGTTTGAGGTGGGAATGAGCAGCTGGGGACTGGCAGGTGGCTGCTGCTAAAATAATTGAAGAAGTAATGCTGCTGGATGGCTAACCTGCTGTCTCAGAAGGTGGTCTCACTTTGCTGCTAGCTGCAGTGATCTTACAAAGCCCCTGGCTGTCTTTCCCTAGTTCAAGTGAGACAAGGAACTGCTGGAGAGAGTCCAGCAGTGGCTAGGAAGATGCTGAGGGGACTGGAGCATCTCTGGGAGGAGGAAAGGCTGAGAGCCCTGGGGCTGCTTAGCCTGGAGAAGAGCAGAGCCAGAGGGGAGAGCAGCTCAATGCTGAGCAAGAGCTAAAGGATAGGGGCAAGAGAATGGGGCCAGACTCTGCTCAGTGGTGCCCAGGGACAGGCCAAGGGGCAATGGGCACAAACTAGGACCCAGCAGGTTCCATCTGACTAGGAGGAGAAACTTCTTTGCTGTGAGGGTGCAGAGCCCTGGCCCAGGCTTCCCAGAGAGGTTGTGGAGTCTCCTTCTGTGGAGAGATTCCAAAGGCACCTGGAAGTGATGCTGGGCAACCTGCTGTGGCTTACCAGAAAAGTGTGACTACATTTACAGGCTGGTTATTTAGAAGTAGAGGATATCTAAGAGATTTTTACTCTAAAACCAGAAAAAATAAAAACCTTGTCAGCACCATAATGGGAGAAAATGTCCCAGTTGTATTAGAGACACAGCAGAGGGTGTTAGATTGTTAGCAGCTGTGATAGTTATGGTGACAACTAAAGCCTTGGAACTACTGTTCAGCATTTTTGGAAGCAAAGCACCACATTTGAAGTAGAGAACTCTGCCAACAGTCCTGCTTTTGTAAGAAAAGGGATTATCAAACAGAAGCATTTGGATGGTGATTTTCGTATTGTCTGTCAAGCCTGAAGAAGCAAAGACTGATGAGATGTAGTGGGTTTTCATGCTTTATATCCAAGATTAAGTTTAGCTTGACTTTTAGAATGGAAGGTATGCAAGATATGTTTCTAAGAAGATATTAAGAAACCCTCATATCCTCTGGTATTCAACAGCAGCTGCTCAGCTGAATTTCTAGCTATTGAAACTGTGGAGTTGTTGGAGGAATCAGAACCAGACTGTTTCAAAGAGAGAACACTGTTTCTGTGTCTTAGGTACTAGTTTGATAGTATAATGAATTTAAAAACAAGAAAAAGGGTTTGGCTTTAAAATATATTAGCTTAAAGAAAACAGAAGTTTTATATCAACCTGCACCTCAAGAAGTTTTTCCATCCTCCTCATATCATCATTGGCGATTCAGAACTTAAGTCAGTCCAACAGTTTAACTACCTAGGCAGCCTCATCTCCTCGGATGGTAAGATTGACAGAGAGATAGACAATAGGCTAGCAAAGGCATAGAGTGCTTTGGGAAAACTCTATCAAAGAGTCTGGTGAAATAAACACTTGAAGAAAAGTCCAAAGCTCAGTGTTTCTAGAGCCATTGTGCTGTCTACTCTTTTCTATGGTTCCGAATCTTGAGTCATGTATCACCACCACCTATGACTCTTGGAGCGCTTCCAGCAGCGCTGTCTCCATACAATCCTAAACATCCTTTGGACAGATGCTGGGACTAATCCATCTGTCCTAGAACAAGCAGCAATTCCAAGCCTTGAGGCCATGCTGCTGAGAACGCAGCTGCGTTGGGCAGCTCACGGCTCCAGGATGAAGAACTCCTGCCTGCCTAAGCTCATGCTCTCTGGGCAACTTGCCCCTGGCTGTGGCAAGAGAGGAGCCCCGAAGAGGAGATGCAAGGACTCCCTGAAACAACAGCTCAGCCTTGGCCATATTGCTCCCCTGAACTGCTCTCCTCTGGCCTCCACTCAGCAGCTCTGCACACACACTAGTTTGAATGCCGCCCATGGTTTGGAGCAGGCACGCAGGATCACTCTGGAGGAGAAAAGACAGCGTAGAAAGAATCGTGTCTTGCAGCTTCTACCTCCTGAGGAGTCCTTGTGCTGTGCCTTTTGCAACTGCTCTTGTCTGTCCCGCATTGGCCTTTGCAGCCATCAGTGCTTGTAAAAAGCACTTGTGAAGAACATGGATGGAGCCCTCCCCAGAGTTGCGTTTGTGAAGCCGAGCCATGATGATGTATGTATTCTGTAAACCTGGAACACAAGCTGAGTACTGGTGAGGGCATAGTGTCTTCAGGCTATTCTGAGATGTGTTTCCACCACACAACACAGTCCCTTCTGCTCTAGGACTCCATTCTAGCTGTGCACAGTGATCTGCAGTGGCTTGGTAGACTGCAGGCTGCTGTGGTAGCTTCTTGGCTCTCATGCCCAGCCATTAGGGAGGGAAGCAACAGGTCCTCATGGTGCCAAGATTATGGAGGATTCAAATGGTGCTGCCTCTTGTTACCTAACAGACTTGGGCTGTTCCTTTAGTTGTTGGTAGGGCTTCATGTCACCTTTGCTGGCTCTACAGAAGTTATCAAGGTAACACTAAAAAGATTAAGTGAAAATCAATGTCACTTTTCTGTTTGCACGTGTTAGTGCTCTACAGATAATATAGGGAGGCTCTGCACAGGGATCTTGCCAGGATGGATTAATGGGCCAAGGCCAATGGGATGAGGTTTTCACACTCAACCTGCACTTGGGTCACAAAAACTCTGTGAATGCTTCAGGCTTGAGGCAGAGTGAGTGGAAAGTTGCTCTGTGGATAAAGACCTAGGGGTGCTGGTTGACAGAAGCTGAAGATGAGCCAGCAGTGTGCCCAAGAAGTCCAACAGCATCCTGGCTTGGATCAGCACTAGTGTGGCCAGCAGGATTAGGGCAGGGATTGTTCTCCCCAGGGCAGTGGTGGAGTCACCATACCTGGAAGTGCAGGCCTCCAACCTGGAGCAAAATAACAAATGATTCTACTTGTTTGAAGGAGCACTTACTAAGACACATTCCCTCATCCTCTTCACGTGTCTTACCACTGAAGAGCCACTCACAAGAGAACCATTCCTAGTGTTTTCCATCCAAGGCAGTTTCAGAGCCCTGGAGGTATTTGTGATCCAAAGCAGGAGACCTTTCACGTGGATGGGATTCTTAAGTTATATTTATAATTACCTTAGGATTATTTTTTTCACTCCGCCCTTGTTTTCCCCACCCTGCACTTCCAAGCCTTTGAAGAGAGGCCAACTGTCTGACATGGCTGTCAGGGCTTTCCTACTTCTGGAGTTCTTCCAGTGGCAGATTTCTGGCAGCCCGTAGAACTTTACTGAATAGGGACCAGGAGATTATCACACCAACAGAGTCCTTCCTCCTTCCTCCTTCCTCCTCTAGTGGGGCAGGAAATTTGACTCATTCCTTCCAAGTTTTAGGCTAGTAATAATATGATGGGTTTTCCTTGCTTGATATACTATGAGAAGCTCAGTCAATTGATTTTCTTGAGGGTACTTAAATCCTATTTTGAATAACTTTTGAGACTAATGATAGTTACTCATGGTGTTTTCCCTTTGGAATCAATTCTAGGGAGGGATGTACAACAGTGAATTGATTTTCTTGTCTCTGGTTATTGATTACTCAGCTAGTTTTGAGTGAGCTGTTCCTGGTTCAGCCTAACCTATTATTTACATACCTTATCTCTGGGCTTTGACTGCCTGAGGTTCTCACATACAAAGTATTTTCTTTTTCTCCAACTGGATAGTAATGCAGCTTTATTCTGAGGGGTTTCAGCCATAAAACCCTTATGTATAAGCTGGGTGAGTTAACTTTTGACCCCATTTTGGCTAACAGTAGCAACCATCAGCAGATGGAGAACTTTATCTTTCTACAGCACTTTATAGTGTTTACAGAGTGTCAGATAAGAGCTGGAGGAATTCTGCCCCGATTCTAGCATCACCTCATGGTGTTCAATGCAACATTGTTGGGGAGGGATAAAAAAAGCCTTCAATTGCTGCATAAGGCCAAGGGATAAATTACATTTGTTCTCCCAGCTTCACACTCTATCCTCTGTGGGACACTAGAATCTTTTCTCTTCTGTTTCTTTTTTTGCCTAAAAATACTTCCCCTGTGCTTTTAGAGTAGTTATTTGTGGTGGTGATGCAGATGGCTGGCTGTGTTGGAGTTCTTTGGAATAGGCTAATGAGTATTTAAATGGATTTTGCTTTAAAGGATTCTATTCTAGATCTGATAGGTGAGCTAAAGACCCTGAATAGGCTTTGTCTTATAGGTTTTGTCTTCACCAGGGGTAGGGAGAACTGCAGGGTGGAAGTGGAGCTGATGCTTTGCTTGCTCTGTGGTAATTATTGCTGTGGTTTTGTGTTTGAATTTTGTCAATTGCTGTTTTCCATCTGCATCAGACACAGTGGAAGCATGGGATTTGCATGGGGAATGGGCAAGGTGAATGTGTTGCCAGCTCATTGCACCTGTCAGGAGAACAGCAGTGACCAAATGTCCTTTATAGGAGAAGTCAGAGAGCTGCCAAGTGGAGGAAACTCTTATCCTTCACAGAATCCCAGCATGGTGGGGGTTGGAAGGGACCTCTGGAGATCAGCTAGTCCAACCTCCCTGCTAAAGCAGGGTCACCCACAGCAGGTTGCCCAGCATCACCTCCAGGTGCCTTTGCAATCTCTCCACAGAAGGAGACTCCCCAACCTCTCTGGGCAGCCTGGGCCAGGACTCTAGCACCCTCACAGCAAACAAGTTTCTCCTCCTGTTCAGATGGAACCTGCTGGGTTCCAGTTTGTGCCCATTGCCCCTTGGCCTGTCCCTGGGCACCACTGAGCAGAGTGTGGCCCCATTCTCTTGCCCCTATCCTTTAGATATTGATATGCATTGAGTAGATTCCCTCTGGCTCTGCTCTTCTCCAGGCTAAGCAGCCCCAGGGCTCTCAGCTTTTCCTCCTCCCAGAGATGCTCCAGTCCCCTCAGCATCTTCCTAGCCACTGCTGGACTCTCTCTAGTAGTCTTTAGAAGACTTCACAACTTCCCTGTGCAGCATGTTCTAGTGCTGTGGCACTTTCAAAGTAGGCTTATCCCCAAGCCTGTAGTTTGAGATCTGCATGTGTGCATGATCTCTTGCAAGTGTTTTCCTAACTACATCCTCGAAATCATCCCACTGTATTTCAAACCTACAATCCCATCTTCAAGGCCAGAATAAATAGTTCAAATTAAAGGTCAGGTCCAGACACACACATCTCTTGTGGTGGAATTACAGGATGAAGGCAGTGGGGTGATGCACTGCTATCCTTAGAGCTCTGAGGCATCGTATAGGTAATTCACACTGGTGTGGCAAGTGCAGGAAGGGACATATAAATAATAATTGCAAATTCACATAGTGCTCTTAGGTATTTTTGTTGAAGCTTCTCCTTGCTCCCTTTTGTCTGTCAGCAGACCTGACCAGATTGGCTTGAGAGGCATTCATCATTTAAACATTATCTGAAAGATTTGTTGTTGTATTCAATATTGTTTTGCACTAGAAACACCATTGTGCTTTGTCGTCTTGGTGTGTTGGCAGAAGGATGTTTTGGGGGGAAAAATATGGTGCTGGAGGAGTCACCAGTTATCAGCAAAGCTTAATGCAACTTCTTGTCCTTTCTGGCTTGCAGATATATAGTGATGGAGGTAATATGTTTCTCCTTTTCTGTGCTCTGTTGTGCTGCAATAGCTGGGGGGTACTGGTGGGTAAAAAGCTCCACATGAGGTGGCAATGTGTGCTCCCAGCCCAGAAGCCAAGCATGTCCTGGGCTGCATCCCCAGCAGTGTGGGCAGCAGGGCAGGGAAGGGATTGTGCCCCTTGGCTCTGCTCTGTTCTGGGGAGACCTCATCTGCAGTGCTGGGACCAGCTCTGGAGTCCTCAGCACAGGAGAGACATGGAGCTGGTGGAGCAGGTCCAGAGGAGGTTACAGAAATTGGTCTGAGTGCTAGAACTCCTCTGCTGTGAGGAGAGGCTGAGAGAGTTGGGCTTGTTCAGCCTGGAGAAGAGAAGGCTCCAGGGAGACCTTCTTGCAGCCTTTGAGTGCTTAAAGGGACCTGTAAGAAAGCTGGGGAGAGACTTTTTAGCAGGACCTACAAAATGCCTTTTGTAGATTCTAATTAGTAGCTATGGTCAAATGGTCTATTTATTTTTTTTTAGTATCACAAAGCTAAGTTATTTTTTAACTGCATTACAGGCAAACACCATGGACCGTTGGATATTCAGTTACCTTCTCATACTTCTAGCTCTATGTATACAACCATAAGGTGAAACTCTGCTCCTTCAGAGACAGAGATAGTGTCCAGATGCACATATGAGGTTTCTGGTCATCAGGCAGTGGCAGTTGTTAGAGACATTTCCCTTTTTGCTCTGAGCTGCATTCCATTCTTCTGCTGCATCTACCTCATCCCAGATCCTGCAATGTTTCTCTGGTTATGTCTAAAGCTACTTTTGGAAAGCCCTGAGGAGATTTTGCTGATGCAGCATCTCTTTATCCTGATCAGACAAATGATTAAAGCATCAGCTGGGAAGTGGTCAGGAATGTTGTCTCTTTTCCCTGCTGCTGCTTTTCAATCCCTGAAGCCTGTTCAGGGTAGAGAAGTGAGAGCACAGAATTGCAGCAAGAAAGTTCTCTGATTTCAAAAGACTCTTGAACTTTTTTTTTTCCTGTAATAAAGTTTATTGCTTCCTAGATGTTTGCCTGGCATTGTGAAAGGGATACTTTCCACTTGCTGGGTAATTTAATTCTGTAGAATGTCTCATCTTAGTCTTAAAGCTCTAAAATTTGCTGATTTAGCTCACTTTCCTGATTCTTCACTAATTAACTTGTCCTGGCTCTTCTGGCCATATTTTGATTTCATTGTCTTAGTAAGGTTTATTGATGCAGCAGGTCTTGTATTTCTTTTCCCTGTTTTCCCTCTTTCCATCACCACACAGGGAAGACTTTTTGCTAACCTCTAGTTTTCAGTGCAGCAATAATTAAAAGTCTGCAAGTTTGTTCTTTTTGAACCTTCTCATGTTTGGGGAATTTAATAGTGTAGCTGAGACAGAAAATCTTGCTGCAGGCTGACACTTGGAATTGAAGATCTGAATTTGCAAATGTTTCAGTTCTGTTCTTATTTTGTTTGTATGCAATTGGAAATCCTTGAAGCAGATAATTAATCTTCTGTTTGTGTCAACAAATCCATGCAGCACATTAGAGGTATCAGACTGAAAGTAATAAGCTACGAGTTCCCCTCTGAAACTCTTTATTGTTGATTTTCCCAGAATAGGTTTGGAGGAATTCCCTGATGTACCCATAGGATTTATTCTCAACTGACTACTTCTGGAAGCTGTTTAACCTCAACAAAGGTATATTTCTAACCTGTGGATTGTGTGAGCTATGCTATAGCAATGAATATAGTTAACAAAAGGGATTTTAGTGTAATATTAGTAATGACAATGTAGTATCTCCTTCAGTTCAGGTGTAAAGCCTGATTAAGTTGGAGTGCAGAGTTTATGTATGGATAAGTGTATGTCTCTATCTCTCCCCCACCCTTGTAATACATCCCCACACTTTATTTAGTGCTTGCTTTTTCCTGGATTTCAGAACATATCCAATGAAACAAACAAACAAAAATATGCAGAAGGCAATAAAGAGAAACAAAGATCTTCAGCTTCTCTGAAAAAGATTTGCATTTTTCAGCTGAGGAAATGAGGTAACTGAATCAGGGATGTGGCAGACAGCAATGAAGTCATGGCAAGTGTGGAGAGAGGAAGCTGAGAGTGGTCACTGATGGTTTGTCCCAGTGCAAAGACTAGATGCCATAAAGTGAAGCAAGCTGCTGGGCTCAAACAAAGAGAAGGAAGTGCTCTTTGGAGAGGTACCTGTTTGTACTTTGCAATTTATTGCTGTAGGCTGTTATGATTAGCAACACTCTGGATGAGTTCAAAACCTGACAGTACTAACCCAGGGACAGTTCAGTTAACCAAGCCATGGGCAGGCAATTCAACATCTTCTTTGCAGGGAGAAGCCAGGCAGAAAAAAACACCTTTAAAAATGTATTATCTAAAGAAAGCAAATCAAGTGCAAAATCTCCTGCTCTCCTCCATTAAGGTAGAGTGCTGAAAGACATGTTGAAATACTGAGGTATCAAAGGGACAACAATGAAATCAACTGAAATCCTACAAACCCTCCACAAAGAAATGGCCTCACATCTGTGTTTCCTTATTTCTTCTTTTTTGCAAGTGCTGAGGGAAATCTGTATAGCCTGGGGAAAAGAATGTAGACCTGAAGAGGCTAAGAATGATAATTAATAAAGGTATGCAAGAGTTTTTGTTACGAGAGGCTGCAGTGTTTTGCTCCCTAGTGTTTATTTTCTTACAGGTGTTTATATTCTTACTACTGTTTGGGGTTTGTTTTTTTTTCCATTATTGGTGTTTGTTGTTTGTTTTTTTTTCTTACTAGTGTTTGGAGGTTTTTTCCATTTTTGAGGGTTTTGAGGTTTCTTTTCCTTAGTGGTGATTTCTTTGCATGTGTCTGTCTGTCTTTCCAATTTATCCTGGTGCTAATTTGCTAACAACCTCTCTGCCTAAAATACACCCAAGGTTACACAAAGGATTTCTGCAAGGCTCTGAGTAACCTTAGGAAAAAAGCACATGGTGCCTTTGATTGTGAGAAGTTAAAATGTGAGCTCCCATACACAAAAGGAATAAGATTTCTTCTTTCCCCCAGTGAATTGCTTTCTGTTTAGAGGCGAAGAGTAGTAAGGCAAGTTTTCATCTGTGTTCATTTATATGGATAGCTTGCTCAAATGGCATCTGATAGTTCTTGGAACCAGCCTGGAGTGTATGAAAAGCACAATAAAGAGAAAACAGCTACAATAAAAGTATTTATTCACCCTTTCTGTGGAGTTGTGCACCTGTTTTGAAACACAGTGTGCAAAACCTGCATGGTTTGCATGGAGTATTTTAGATATGTTCTACCTGCTTAACTTTTAGCAATAGTCCAAGTTAGTTAGCTGCTAATGGAGGCAGCATTGGGTGTCTGCTACCCTCTGAAAGGGGAAGTTATCAGGCTAGGTGGAAATGCTATTAATATAATTTAGGTAGAGCATTTAGCTCTTCTTCACTCAATCCCAGCATGGTGGGAGTTGGCAGAGACCTCTGGAGATCATTTAGCCCAACCACCCTGCTGCAGCAGGGTCATCTAGAGCAGGTTACCCAGGATCAACTCCAGATGACTTAGAAGCCTCTCCAGAGGAGGAGACTCCAGAGAAAAGGCAAGCAGCAGTGGGCACAAACTGGAACCCAGAAGGTTCCACCTGAACAGGAGAGAAACTTCTTTGGTGTGAGGGTGCAGAGCCCTGGCCCAGGCTACCCAGAGAGGTTGGGGAGTCTCCTTCTCTGGAGAAATTCCAAAGGTACTCGGAGGTGACCCTGCTTTAACAGGGGGGTTGGGCTAGATGATCCCTAGAGGTCCCTTCCAACCAACACCATGCTGGAGTTATGGAATTCTCTGAATCCTTGGCTACTATAATATCCAAGGATCAGTCTCTAGAAAAGGAACCAGTAACAGCAGGATGCTGGAAATGTGCTGTTTCTTTCAGGTCCCATACACTGATGTGATTTCAGCCCTAGAGTATGACTGTTTATGGTGAAAATAATTGTCCAGAATTAATTATTTTCAAATATTATCAATTAAATATTATTATATTCACTTAGAAATGCTTCATACTAAGTTGTATCTATAGACATAGAAACTATGTGCATCTGCTCCTGAAATTTGAACCTTAGAGGAAGAAAACAGTGCAGGGTTGGGGTTTTGTAGTTGAAGGTATGGCATATATATGTCAACAGAGCTTTTGTGAACCTGTGAAAGAGAGCTTTTTATGTTTGCATTGTCCCTCCCCTTCAAATGAGGGCAAATCACTTTTCTCTCACAAAGCAACAGAAGGCTGACCAAGGCTGTTCAAATAATAACTTGTGCCAAGTGCTGCTTGTGGGTGATAATTCTCAGCTAGGAAAAAAAAAATATTAGAGATTTGCTTTTTGTTGTTTTCAACTCTCTGGATTAGGGTGTTGACTGGAAGTAAATGCCATTTTACACTAGGTCAGCTTGGCTGGGTCAGCAATTCATTAAAGCCTGATTCATTCAAAGCATTTCAAAAATAACAAATGACTCTGAAGCTATTTTGTGTTTGGAAATGTAAGGAATAGAAACAGACTTTGTTAGTCCTCTTTAAACAATCAAGCATTTTTTTCTCCTTTATCCCCTTTAATCTCTTGCTTTTGCAGAGTTCATGTACCTCTGGACATATTTTCCAAGGAAATCTTTTCTTGAGAAGACAAGGCTCAAGACTAGGTTTTTGCTGAGCACTTTTGGCTAGAGCAGGAAGGAGATGTAACATCATGTAATGCAATTTTCATTCCATGGATCTTTTTTTGTTTGAGCTCAAAAACAAATACATCTCTTGACCTTGCAGATACTTCACTTCAACAATACTGCTCAGACTTATCACATTAATCATCCATTAATTGTCTCAGGATCAGTGCTATTGTGTGTGTTGTGTAGTCAGACACCTCCATGTCTTGCAATCAGTTTGCATCACAACTTTCCATGCCAGCATTATACCCTAAGCTAAATGATGGTCTCATTAACACATCTGTATGTGTATTGCTTTTATAAGATCTTTAGATAAAGAATTCTTCTCATTTCTGGTAATTAAGACCAAATTTATTTCCAGGCATGGTTAAGTGTGCTGTGGGTGAGGATAAAGAAATATGTTGTGTTGAAAAATAATGGTGATAACTCTTGTTCTGGGAGTGTTACTGTCCTGGTTTGAGCCAGAATAGAACTATNTGACACTCACCCTTAACATATTTCTAACCATTCCTGAGGTCTCCTCTCAGTCTCCTCTTGTCCAGGCTGAAGAGACCCAGCTCTCTCAGCCTAAAGCTGAGGGATAACCAGGGTCAATCCTTTTCTACAGAGAGCAGTGTCCAAAGAGGACTCTGTCCCTTCTAATGCTCATCTATGTGTTCCTGAATCCAGTTCCAGAATCCAGCTTCTGGATCTGGTTCCCATCTGCTGCTGAGTCTAGTCTGGGACTTCCCCAGTGTGTGTCACAGCATCAGTGGTGATGGTGACATCTTTGCCATCAAGGAGTTGGGTTCCATATTGGTTTGTCTGTATTTCATTTTAATTAGTTATTCCCATTCAAGCAGGTTAAGTTTTCTTTCCCAACCCCTAAGTCTCTCACCCTCACTCACTTTCTCTTCCCTTTGGGATGCAGAGGGGTTCAGAGAGAGCATCTATCACTTGTTTAGTTGCAGCTGTCTGTCAGTATGATGCAAACTCTGTTTTCCTGTGTAACTGTACAAACAATAACATGCTGTAAGGCAAAACCCTCCCAAAATAGAGACATCAGCTCAGCATGTCAGAAAAAGTAGAACTTGTCTAACAAATAGTTTTGACTTGCAAATCTCTAATAGTATTTTGTTGAGGGTTTTTTAATCCTTCAAAATATTTCCTTTCCTGTCCCTTTTTATCTTAAATGTGCTCTACCTAGTTCCCAAAGAAAAGGAAAGTTTTCTCTCATTCCTTCCATCCACTTATCAACTCCCTGAGTCTTGAAGTGGGGTAGATGGTGGCTTATAGATGGAACCAAATGATCTCCAGGGGAAAACCTGAGACTGGCAGTATTTGTCTAAGGACTGGGGAAGCCAAGGGAGCTATTTGTGTCCTTTTTAGAGAGGCTGAAGTGTCAGTTTGGGCCTTCTGCTTTGTTGTAGGGAACACTTGATGATGTCAGGTGTTGGGTTTAACTTTTCCAGCCTTTCACTTAAATACCTTTCTCCCTATGTATTCCTAACTCTTATATCCTGAAGTGGTATTTAACAAGCTTAACATAAGCATTTGCAATTATCTAATAGCACCTGAAAATTGCTTACTAAATGACAGGAGGAAGTGTCATTTGCATTCCATATCTGATGTTCAGATCTGCTAATCCTCCACAGAGTCTGCCAGGAAAAACAATGTAGACAGACTTGAGTTTTATTGAAATCAGGAGTCAAGCTTCCTACACTTCTGGGACACACTGCAGGAGAAATCTTAAAGCTTTCTGGAGTCTATTAATTATTTCAGCCATTGTCTTCTTCATTGTTCTCTTGAAATGTACTTTACAGAGTGTACATTAACAGCCCTTCCCTCTTGGGTCTTCTTCCCTCACTCTGTCTCCAGCTTTGCTCTTGTTTATAGAAGTTAATCTCCTGTATTATGACAATGTTTTTCCTTTCATTAATGAGAGTTCCTAATTGAGCATAATGAAATCTTTGCTCATGCTGGTAGATAATATTCTATGAAAGCACAATAGAGAGAAGAGAGTATGAAGAAAAGAAGCATTTTAAAGACTTTGGAGAAGATATGAAAGCCATTATTTTTGGCCCAATATTTTCCTGTTTTATTTGAGAATGGCTTGTGGTGCAGCTGTGTAACTAAGACTATGTCAAACCCCATCCATTATTTATTGGCCTGCTTAGCAAACAAGGACACCTTTGACTACAGCAAATTGTGAGGTCAGTTTACTGTGCTTTACAGCAACTGAAAACTAGCTTTTTTTCTATTTATATTCTTTAAAATTTTCCATTTGGCATGTGCTTCTCTAGGGAAAGCAAGAGGAACTTGAAGGGGGGGGGGAGCAGGACAGAGGTTGAATTTGTTGAAAGCTGGCACAAGTGTAATTGTGCTTTTTCTTTGCTATCCAGGTGCATCAGATCAAGTTACAGCCCAGTCTCCCCAGAAAGGCAAATTTTCCTCAACCTGGGAGAAACTGCAGAAAACATAGGTTAAGGAGATGAATTTTGCACTGAAATGATTTAATACCCTGTCTTCCTACAGAGTAAAAGTGAAAAGAATTAAATCCCAGAATCCCAGCATGGTAGGGAATGGAAGGGACCTCTGAACATTACCTGCTAAAGCAGGGCCACCCACAGCAGGTTGTCCAGGATAACCTCCAGGTACCTTTAGGATCTCTCCACAGAAGGAGACTCTACAAACTCTCTGTGCAGCCTGGGCCAGGGCTCTAGCACCCTCACAGCAAACAAGTTTTTCCTCCTGTTTGGATACAACCTGCTGGGTTCCAGTTTGTGCCCATTGCCCCTTGGCCTGTCCCTGGGCACCACTGAGCAGAGTCTGGCCCCAGCCTCTTGCCCTCACCCTTTTGCTCTTGCTCAACATTGAGCAAAGCTAAGAATGCTAGAAGGAGAAATTAAGTTAGATCATTCATGACTTTTAGTAGCAGCACTGTCTCCTCTTTTCTCTCTCTCTCTCCTATCCTGGAGAATGCCACATTCTACTGATCTGTCTTGGAAAATATTTCTCCTATCCTGAATTTTGCAGTGGTTTTGCATATTTGGCCAACATGTTTGTGTTTGTTTCAGTAAGGAGTGAACTGGGGAGGACCTCTTTACCTCATAGTTTGCTAATAACCTCTAATTTGGAGGCTGATGTTGGTCTTTGCTCTTTCAGGTTACCTGGTGGCTGATTAGTGCTTTTATTTTGCTCATAGCATGTGCTGAAAGTTTGGCTATCTCTGGAGTGTGAAATACATTGTCATGTGGTAATAGTTTGCTCCCACCCAGGTCATTGCCTGAGTAGTTTTTTTTTCCCCCTTGCAGAAGTAAACTCATCCTCCTGGAAGGGCTGAGTAGTCTTCTTGCTTCACTTTTTGTCTTTCATTAGTCTTTTATTGCCTTGAGGTATCATTATTATTTCTTCAGTAGGGTAGTACTCCATTAGGCAGAGCCTCACTGTGTAGTTCAGGTCCTTCTCTAGATATTTTGTTATTAAAACCACCACACTTCCCAGTTTCTATCTTAATATTCAGTATAAATAAGGACATATAATACTTAAACTAATTAGTTCCTCCCGGACAGAATTATAATGCTCAGTTGCTGTTTGTTGACTCCTCTTAATCTTTCTTTAGATCCTGGGCTATAGTCAGAAGGAATCTGGTCCATCCATGGAAAACAGCCTTGTAGGTTCACTGAAGGTGGAGGTATGCTGTGGCTTCCTCAGTATCTACTAAAATATATTCATAAAGCCATGATTTAAAAACCAAATCTTAAGCTAAACTTCCCATGCCTAAAGTTGCCCTTGCTCTTGATGGGTTTGGTGGCAGAATCATCCTTCAAATAATTCCTGTCTGGGTCAATTGGAGAAAAAAACCCCAAACATATAAACAACAAGAAAAAGAAGGAAATCCTTTGACTTCTCTGCCATGGTCTTTAGTAGTGTCCATCTCCACAGGGCTGTGCAGAGAGATTCCAGAGGGAATAAATGCCCTTGGCAGCTCAGTGCAACATGTCTGGTTTAGCTGGAGCCTCCACTTCAGCTTGTTTCTCCTGCTGGGAATTTGCATGGGAATTTGCATTAAAAGGCATCGTTCTGCTTTTGAATATCTGAGCTAGGTCTCCAGTTTGCCTCTGTGTGTGTGTATGGATGTGTCATACCATGTGAGTCAGCAAGGTGCTCTTGTGGCCAAGAAGGCCAATGGTCTCCTGAGGTGCATTCAGAAGAATGTGACCAGCAGGTCAAGGGAGGTTCTCCTCCCCTTTGCTCTACCATACTGAGGTCACATCTGGAGTACTGGGTCCAGTTTTGGGCTCCTCACTTCAAGAGAGAAAAGGGCTACTGGAGAGAGTCCAGCAGAGGCTAGGAAGATGCTGAGGGCACTGGAGCATCTCTGGGAGGAGGAAAGCCTGAGAGCCCTGGGGCTGCTTAGCCTGGAGAAGAGCAGAGCCAGAGGGGAGCTGCTCAATGCTGAGCAAGAGCTAAAGGGTGAGGGCAAGAGGCTGGGGCCACACTCTGCTCAGTGGTGCCCAGGGACAGGCCAAGGGGCAATGGGCACAAACTGGAACCCGGGAGGTTCCATCTGAACAGGAGGAGAAACTTGTTTGCTGTGAGGGTGCCAGAGCTCTGGCCCAGGCTGCCCAGAGAGGTTGTGGAGTCTCCTTGTGTGGAGAGATTCCAAAGGCACCTGGAGGTGATCCTGGGCAAGCTGCTGTGGTTGATCCTGCTTTAGCAGGGGCTTGGACTAGCTGATCTCCAGAGGTGCCTTCCAATCCCCACCATGCTGAGGTTCTATGTACTTCTAAATCTTAAACTGACCCAAATGGTATTCTTTTCTCTAAAGCCTTACCAAAGTGCCTAGAGAGCCCCAAAGAAATGTGCAAAGGACAACCAAAATGCATATCTCATCTCTCTGAACATTCTGCTTTGCAGTTCCCCCAAACTTGTGTACTATCACCAGGCATCTTCCTTAGATGCAGTTTAAAAAGAAATCAATTTAATTTGCACTCACTATCTTTAAAGTTGTGCCACTGATAAGTGCCCTTACAATTCAGATGATGTAAGTCAATAGACTTAGGCTGATGCCTGTCAGATAAGGAATTGGTCTTGAGTTCTAGACTGTTGGTGTTAAAAATGCATTTATCTGCAGTTTTCTTTCTTTAATGTTATTGTCATTATGTATGTTTGAAGCAAGATATAAAGTAGCTTGGGTTTGGTCTTGATTTTTAGGAATGCTTACAAGGAATCTATAAGATTGTCATTGCTTAGAAGGACATAGGGGTTAAAGAAGTAATACTGACCTTTTTTTGTTGGTGGAAAATGAAGAGGTCTATATGGGATCCTGGCCAGCAGAAGGCAGTAACTGCTCAGCTTTGCCTTGTTCATCACTGCATGCTTGCTTGCATTAGCCAGCTTCACAGTATAACAGCTACAGAGTGACTTTTCAAGGCTTCAGGAGCAGTTCAGAGGAGATTTTATTGCTCTACATGCTCAATTCTTTATGATTCTCCCTAAAGAATGTGTTCCCTTTCTGTCCTAGGTGTAAGAGTGCTGCTTTTCATGTACAGTACTACTCAGCATGTTGTTACTCTATCTCATGCTGGCTGGAGCCTTCCTTCCATTCCTCATCCTTTCAGGAAACTGGGTTTCAGCTGAGAACATCAACTTCTACAATGTGAGACCTCCACTAGACCGTGAGTAGACACTTCTGGGGTTTTTTTTGTGTGTACAATTGTAGTTTAACATTTCAGTTAATTGCCATATTCTTTCCATCCTTCATTTTTTTAGGTGTTTGTCTTCTTCAAACATGGACAAAAAGTTTTTAAGTGAAGCTTTTGCCTTTCAACCTACAGCAATTTAGTTGATTTCTGAGCTGAGTGAATGAAAACAAACAGTTGCAAGCATTGCTAAATTAAAGAGTGAACAAGGGCTTTCATGTTTTAAGTGCTTTTATGATACTCTTTTGCCTCTGAAATGTCTTCCTACAGAGCAAATTATGCACTGCATTTCTCATGAATAACACAGAACAGATGGTTTTTTGTCTTATATCTTGTTGGGGTTTTTGTAAAGGAAAGAATAGGTGTGCTTTATGCAATTAATTCAGACTGAAGGTAATTAAAAACCTTGTGAGACCTGTGAAGCCAGTTGGCACTAATAGCATCAGGGGTTTTTTGCCTCTTATCTAGCATCAGAAATGTTCTAGCCCTTCATTTAAGGGGAGATGATTTTCATTATCTGCATCATTAAAACAGGACAGCTGGATATAACAGGTCTATATGTGCATCTAGGGAACTATGCATCTTCAAATCACTTATATATTTATATATTGTAAACAAGATGTTAAAATCAGCCTTCTGATCCCTTTGTCAAAGATCAAACTTCTTCAGAGCTGGAGATCAAGATCTGAAGCTGGTTTTAGAGGTGTAGTTTTTTTTCTCCAAAGGAATCCAAAACCATTTGGATGTAGGTAGTGTCTGTGTATCTGTACAAACATCTCAGATGTTCTCTCTTGCCTGTTTTTCTTGAATTGTGACAGAATGAAAACAGGAGATGTTTTAAAGTTCAGGCAGAGCAAAACCTATTTAAAATGTAAAAGCTTTCCACAGCATTTCTTTCATAGGTTTTATTTGCTTAACAGTGATGTGTCATTGAAAAGATGTAAATGTATGTGATGTATATACAAAACCAAGTGCTTACATTATTATTTTGACTATTTTCTTCTCAATACTTGCAAACTTACTCTATTTTCATCCTTTTAAAGCCACTCCATTTCCAAACAGTTTCAAGTGCTTCACTTGTGATAATGCAGTGGACAATTACAACTGTAACAGATGGGCTGAAGATAGATGGTGTCCTGAAAGTAAGTACTGTCTAAAGAAAATGCCTTCTGATAGTAAAAATTCCTTCTCCCTGGCTGTGGAAGTCTAACTGAAGAGGATTAACGTGCCAACACAGTGGTGCTCTCAGTTCTATTATTAGGAATAATAATAACTCATAGGATTTCTGCTGAGGTGAATATTTTGAGCATTTCAGAGTGCACAGAAACAGTGAAAAATTAAAGTCTATCTACCTATGTGTATAAATCACTTTATAATGCTATGATTCTATATCAATACATTGTTAATGTAGTATTTAATGTAAAAATGTAGCAATAATATTCTCAAGAGCAGCAAGACCTGAATGACTAGAGCTCATACTTGGATGAGAGGATGATGGATACCTAGAGAAGGGAAATAGGTTGCTTCATTTTTCTTCTCGGTGATATTCACAGTAACAGTGGGAAAGGGGAGGAAAGAAACTAGAGGAATGAGGAAACATCTCTGAAACAAAGCAAGAATGTGCTGCAAAAAAAGAGTAGAGAAGGGAACATAAATCCTTCATTCATAGTGCTAATAAGTTGTTTAAACGATAGCTTTTCTGGAGGTTTGAAGGGTCAGCTAAGCTTAAGATTTCATCACTAACTAATTCCCTGCTAACTGATAGCTTGAACAATGGCTTTATAAAGCTGGAATAAGTCACTTTTATGGGGATAATGTGCTAAATTGCATGAGGTTTCTAAAGCACACANAGGGGGGTTGGACTAGATGATCTTTCTAGGTCCCTTCCAACCCCTGACATACTGTGATACTGTGATTCATGCAAATAAACCTCTGAAATTTTATTCTGTAGGTACTCAGTACTGTTTGACAGTTCACCTCTTCACAGACCATGGGAAGAGCACCTCAGTCACCAAAAAATGTGCTACTGGAGAAGAATGCCATTTTGTAGGCTGCCAGCGTCACCGAGACAGTGGCCACACAGTAAGCACTCCTCTTGGTGTGAGAGCAGCATGTTTGCTTTGAGCTCTGCATTACAGGACTTGTTCTTCCTGCTGAGCTGAAGAAGCTCTGCCAAGATTACTCTCCAGTATTTAACAGTAGGAATCAAATTTCTGCAACAGAAGCATGGCTTGGTTTCTGAGTTCAGAGTATGGTGCCCAGCTAGGCTATGCAACCTACACTAGTGCTTGTGGTTCTGTAGCTGGTGGTGCCCAGGGACAAGCCAAAGGGAAACAGGCACAAACTGGAACCCAGCAGGTTTCATCTCAATAGGAGGAGAAACTTGTTTGCTGTGAGGATGCCAGAGCCCTGGCCCAGGCTGCCCAGAGAGCTTGTGGAGTCTCCTTCTGTGGAGAGATTCCAAAGGCATCTGGAGGTGATGCTGGTCAACCTGCTGTGGGTGACCCTGCTTTAACAGGAGGGTTGGACTGGATGATCCCCAGAAATCCCTTCCAACCCTTACTGTGCTGGGATTGTGTGGCTCTGTGATCTGCAGCCTTGGGTCAGGCTGCCTGGTGGAAATGCTGAGTCTGTTGAGCTGTAACCTTTGAAAGAACATCTATTCTATGATTCTGTGTATTCTCTGATACCTCTAAAAGCCACTTCTGAGTTACTGTATATTCAGTGATGTCCTTTTTCTCCCCAGGAATGTATTTCTTGCTGTGAGGGCATGATTTGCAATGTAGAGATCCCAACCAACCACACCAATGCAGTCTTTGCTGTGTTGCACGCCCAGAGAACATCAGCTGGCAGCAGGAGGACAGTCAACCTTGCAGTGCTTGTGTCAGTCCTGATGGTCTTGTGGTCATGATGCAGCACCCACCTGCTTTATCTGCTGCATCTCTGAGTGTCCATGAGGAAACTGTGTGAAGTTGTCTCATTGGGCAAGGAGAAATCAAGGATACTTCTTCATTACAGAAGATGTAAGGGGACAGTGGAAAGACAACTGCACATCATGAAGTCCTTGGACACTTAGTGAAGATCCTTCATATAGCCTGCAGTATTTTAACAACAACAAAAAAAAGCCCACAAGGGAGTGAACTCAAGTTAAAATTCACTATTTTATGATGAAAATGCACATATGCTTCTGTGTTTTGAACAGAGACAAGTGTCTGTAGACAATCACTTTCTCCAGTGAGAGAAAAAGGAACTGTTGATGGACTGTGTGCCAACAGGTGTCTCAGTGGAAACTAGTTTTAAACTGTTTTTCATGGTTCATAAACAACAGAGTGTCTTGTCTTGATCAACAGGTGTATTTAAGTGTATTCTTAGTTATGGTTTTCATAGAGAACATGTATGAGAGAATTGTTTTTCTGTTTTAATCAGAGCTGTCATTTCTAATGGAAATAATACTTTGTTTTCTGTAAGATGTCTCACACTCAGATGTTTAAGCAGTGTGAAATTATGTAGAATTCATGGCTAAGAATGATGAACTATTTGAGCACCTAAATCAGAACTCCTTTCCCCCTCCAAAAGGATTATTTGGAGGCTCAGCTCAGCTGAATCTTTGTCTCTGGTATTGTTCAGTGGTGCTAATACCATGACTTTGATATCACAGCTGTGGTCAAGCAGCTATGTTATCATGAAAACTGTAAGTGGGCACTTGGTGTAAATAAGGAGAGAAATCTGCTGTGTTCTCTCTTGAGTTGCAAAAGTTTCTCCCAGGTGGATCTTCAAATTGTAAGTCAGCACTCTTGGACATCCCAGACCTCTGGACATCATTGCTATGTGGCTTTGCCACCCCCATGTGAAAAGTATGGGCCAAAATTCTGTTTTTCATTACAATATTGGGGGGGGATTAATGTAATTTATTTGCATAGTTTGGCTGTTTGACTCCTTATCTGTTAGATAACTGTTCATCAATTAGGTGAACAGCTGCAAGGTTAGAGTACAGTTAGGTGCACTAAAACCTTCTTCATTTTCCTTTGTATACTTTGTGATACAGAACAGTTTCTGGCAATAACTATTGCAATCTTAAGACCTTCATGTGCTCTATATATGAGTTTACAGTAAAAAACCTACAATAATCTAAGTGCTGTCCATTTGTTTACACTGCAAATGCCATTCCAGAGTGTTTGGTTGTGCCAGGGAGATCCTGGTTAGCTGACCTAGAGGAAATGGGCTGCAGGTTCTCTGCCACTGTCTACTGGGAGAGGAGGTCTCTTGTTTTTTTCTTGGTTGAACTGAATCACTTCTTTTTTTCCTGCTTGCCATGCTGAAAAGTTAAGAAATCTGCTCATAATTTAAATACTCAATAGCATTTGGTGAAGAATTGTTTGGAGTAAAAACCAAAACTGAAACATGAATCTAGATTTTAATCATAACCTTGCCACCATGAGCAATAAAACCTGCAACCTGGGTGTCTGAAAGGATTTGGTGCTGCCAAAAGTTGATTTGTTTTTTAGCATAATAGAATTCCAATAGTGGAGGATGTTAAGGATGAGTTCTAATCATCTTGATGCATCAATACCTTTGTTGTTGCAAAGTTTAGGACTATTGTTTCTGGCAAAAATGAATATGCAAAAGTTGTTAGTGCAGTGTTAATGCTGCACAAATAGAGAAGAAATCCAGAACTGAAGAGTGAATACTAATTTTACCTTTTGCTGCTTTTTCTGTGTGTAAAAAAAACAAAAAGTATCTCTGCTTCTGCTTAAATTTTATTTTAGGCCAATGTTTAAATGCTGACTGTACAGGAAAAGCCTCAAGTGGTGGTTTTTAGAGGGAAATAGTGCTAAAATTCACCAGAGGGCAGATTTTTTGTGTGACTAATGCTGTAACATTAATTTATGGTAGAATGTTTTTATTTTCTTAAATAGTTTCAAGTTTCAGCTCTTATTTTCTTTTCAGATATCTGTCTGAAGATCTCACAGAGGAACTTACCAGAGTATTATTTGATGTAAGAAACCTCATTTTCAGGTGCTCCAGACTATGTATGTATTTCATGCATCTCCATTTTGCTCCATAGATGACTTGTTAATGCCTCAATTAGCCACTCAGTGTTGGGAATGATGTGTCTGGAAATGCATATCCCCAATTTGAACTGCAGAAATGGCTTTGCTGAGAGTTCTGTGCACATCCAGCTCCTGGCAATAACCTGTTAGGTGCTGTATTCTCACCCAGTAATGGGGCAGATGATCTCCAGGCCCTGGGAAAATCAGTGGGTGCCAAACTCATGGGCAAAATACTCCCTATATTCTGAAAAGAATTCATGAGCAGTGGCAAATAAGTCTATTTGTGTGGCTGAAGAGAGAGAAATGTTTCATTTATCTGTGTGTAAGGATGATTTGCTTTTTTTACATTGCACTGGATCTTCTCTAGATGATTTCTTTTTGAAATCTTAAATACAGAAGAACTTCACAATTACTTGTTGGTTTGTGTGCTGCTTTCTTACTACTGTGTTACTGTTTTAAGACATAACAAGAATCTGACATCAGGATTACTTTAACAAGATGAATGGTGCAGGAAATCTTTAGAGGTTGGGAACCTGGCTTGATTTCAGGAAAGATGAAGTAATCTGAAAGCAGAAAACCTGAGAAAAATGTGATCAAAATATTAAGAATAGTAATTCTTGGAGGGTTTTTTGAAGTGTTTGCTCCACACCTCCAGCTTGTAGCTGTCACGGAATCATTATGGTTGGAAAAGACCTCTGAGATCATTGAGTCATCTCATGAGCTGGGGTTCTTGCCTGGGTAAAGATCAGTTCCCTCCTTGCCAAGTCTTTGTTGTCACATCATCTTGTCCTCAATTTGGACTCTCTCATCACTGGGAGGTCTTTCTCCACAGTGTGCTCCTGAATCCTCCTGGAAGGTAAACTTTCAGTCTAATGAGCATTTTCATTCTTATGGAACATGCTCTCCTGTTTCCCAGACTTGTCAGCCCTCTCCCCCCGCCATGCTCCTTTTGAAATGTCATTATTCTGCCTTTGAGAATGGTGTGTACAGAGGAATAAAAAAACCCAGGGGTTTGGGTTGTTTGGGGATTTTGTTGGTGGTGGTTGGTTGGTTTTGAGCTTCTTTTACAGTGCTAGCAGCTGTGGAAAGCAGTGAGTGCCTCAACCTGCCTGAGGCACTTGAGGGAGATAGAATATCAGAATGTAAACAGCTTGGGCAGTTGAAAGACATGGAAAAGACAAGATCTCTGTTGAAGGGAATAGGCTGGACAAGTATTTGGGGGTCTGCAGATGGTTTTGTCAGCGTTTGACCTGCAGTAGGAGGTCATCACACAGAGCAGTTGAGATTCCATGGCAGAGTGGGGAAATCCATCCATTGGAAACTCCAGAGCTCTTGAGTTGGTTGACAGATGGAATACTCACAAACCTGGGTGGAAGACTGGGCTGAGATTTGAGATCAAGAGCAAAAGTTACATAAAACAAGCAAAGAAGCCAAACAAGGAGCAGTTTAAAATGCTGGTGTGGGGGTTTTGTGGTCACAGTCTTCTGCTGTGCTTATTCTGTAGGGATATATGTATCCCTGTCACAGGCTGGCTTGGAATTCTAAACCACCACTGTGTATGTCACTCTTTAATTGAATGTTAATGATTGTTAAAGCTCATGGCACAGTTATTCTAGCACAGGACATGCCAGACCTCAGAGACCCAAACCAGTCCAACATACTCAAACAGTTGATGATCTTAGAAGACCTGAGGATCTTAGAGAAGATGATCTCCTCCAGCCTTAATGATTCTGACTCACAGAGAACTTTTTAGTCAGGGCTATCTCCACCTGAAAATTACTGCTGCTCTCGGTAGGTTGTCAGGCCAAAACTCTACCCAAATAATCTTGTGGTAATCTTGTTGACTCCAGTCCTTTCCCTAGGTAAGTTCTGCAGGAGTAATGTAGTGTGTCCCCACTTGAGCTTAATCAGCAGTGACTAATGATGAACTCTTGTGTAGGCAAGTTTGTAGCCTCCTTGGAAAGAATGATTCCTCCTTAAGCTGTGATGAAAGTGTTCTCCATTGATGCATCTGAAAAGTGCTTATTCTCTTTTTTTCTTGTTAGGACATCAAAATAGTTGAATAGCAATGATGAAGATCAGGCTAATGTGGTTACTATCTCCTCTTCATTTTGATCATCTGCCAGTAAGCACCTTGTAGGTGCAGCTGTTGGATGGAGTAGCAGGTGATGAGGGCCATGAGCACAGTGCTATGTGTGCTGGCCAGGCACACTTGGACCACTCAAAGCATCTTTGCTTTATTTTCTTACTGTTTAACTCTGTATTTGAAGAGTTAGTACAGTTAAAAAGTATCAGGTGAAAAATAATGGGAAGTTGAATACCTAATGATAGAACTTTTGGGGTGATCTGTGTTTGAAACAGTACAAATCTTTTGGGTTTTTATTTGTTTTTCCCTGACAATTTCTGTGTTTCATTGGCTTGCTCATTATGAACATAGCTGCTTGGGCAATTACGATGTCCCAACTGTGTTTGTGGATGCTGCCTGTGGATGACTGCTGTTAGCATTGTCTGCTGAGCTCCCCAAATACCTCATTTGCAGCATCACTGCACTGCAAGTGGATCTCATCCAGCAGTGAGAGAAATCTCCATCTCTCTGCACGCTCAGGATAAAGCTTTGACTAAGCTAAGTTTAAAAGCTTCTCTTGTAAAGGAATATAAATCTAACAGAGCTTCTGCCCTGGCTGCCAAGGATCAGCAGTGCTCTGGGCGAGGGGTAGGTGAGTGACATTCCACTCACAATTTATTCCTTTCTCTTTGTGACTCATTTCCAGAAGTAGCTTTCTCTGTTATTTATAACTCTTCCATTTACACACAGAAGACATGTCAAAAATCTCAGGCTTGGTCTTGACATGTAGCCATTCTGCTTTTCTTCACATGTACTAATAGGATATGCACAGATACTAATAGCTCCTAATGAGTGAAGGCTCTAAATCACAGCTCTGTGCCTCTGACTCTCTGGGCTTGCAGCAGCTGAAATGTTTGCCTCCCTTTGAGTTTTAAACCTTTAACTTAAATTAGCATAAAGGCAGTTGAGGACTGGTCAGGACTTGGTGTTGTTGCCCTCTCCATGCTTAGCATTGCCAAGTCGCCACTAAACCATGCCCCTCAGCACCACATTTCCATGGCTTTTAAACCCCTTCAGGGATAGTGACTCCACCACTGCCCTGGGCAGCCTCTTCCAATGCTTAACCACTCTTTTAGGGAAGACATTTTTCCTGATGTCCAACCTAAACCTCCCCTGGCACAACTTGAAGCTGTTTCCTCTTGTCCTGTCACTTCTTCCTTGGGAGAAGAGACCAACCCCCACCTCACTCCAACCTCCTTTCAGGGAGTTGTAGAGAACAAGAAGGTCTCTCCTGAACCTCCTTTTCATCTCCTGGATCATCAGGAAGATTTCTCTCTCCACTGGGGATCTTTGTTTCACTGTCATCCTCGCAGAAAAACAATGAGAAGTAAGGATGGAGAAAAAGGGAATTCCTACTGAACTCTGAGTATGAGAATTGAGGGAGAGCTAGCAAGGGAACTGGTGAAGGGTCTAGAGCACAAATCTTGTGAGGAGCATCTGAGGGAACTCAGTTGTTTAGCCTGGAGAAGAGGAGGCTCAGGGGAAACCTTCTTGTTCTCTCCAACTCCCTGAAAGGAGATTGGAGCGAGATGGGGCTTGATCTCTTCTCCTGGGTTACCAGTGATAGGACAAGAGGAAATGGCTGCAAGATTCACCAGGGGAGGTTTAGACTGGATAATAGAAAAGATTTCTTCACAGAAAGAATTGTTAAGCACTAGCCCAAGCTGCCCAGGGCAGTAGTGGAGTCACCATCCCTGGAGAGACCAAAAAAACATGTCCATTAGAGACATGATTTTGTGTAGAAGTGGTGTTAGGTTAATAGTTGGACTTGATGACCTCAGAGGTCTCTTCCAACCTTAATGATTCTGTGATTCTTTGACAAGAAGTTATCAAGAGGAGAACTAGGCTATGAGCAAGGGCATGGGCACTGCAGAGGTAGCAGAGCTTGTCCTCCATCTGTCATCAGCTCCTCTAAGGCAATCATTAGGCCTGGGCTTTGCTGCAACTCCTGTGGAATTTGCTCTCCTAAGGCAAGTAATTTCAGAGCTGCCTTAGGTGACCTCCAACCCTTGCTGCCATGAAATCCTGTAAATCTCTCTGGTAGGAATCCAGCACAGGTAGATCACTCTGGAGATAGGAATAGTGACTGAATCACAGTAGGGATTGTTTGTTTGGTTGTTTGATTTCCATTGAAAGGTAAGGGATTGGATCTCTGGACTTGATGATCCTAAAGGTCTCTCCCAACCCAAATGATTCTGTGATCTTTGGAGAAAGCTGTTGGTGATGTAGAGAAAAAAATTTGGATTAAAGCACTTGATGGATTCAGAAGTTAATATAGTAAGTTATTTTTTTTCAGGCATTTTTTATAAAAATATTGATGTGTTTGAGTTAGCTAAATTAGTCATGAAATTAAATTAGTCAGGAAAAAAAAGGTACAAAATATTTGTGGTGCCTGCAGACCCATGTCTTGATGTGATGCCTACAGACTCACATGCCCTTGTGCTTTTTCTGTTGAGGATGCAGAAGGCTTGTGACAAGAAACACCTGCACATGTTCCTTCCCTGACTTCAGCTAACTCTCCATTCCCTCTCTGCAAAGGGAGGCTTAAAACTCTTCTCCACATCCCTGTTTCACTCTGCCTGGATGTGGGGGTGGGGGCAAAACCTGTTAGGCATTTGTGACTATAATGACCATGCTTAGCTTTACCAAAGGCATTTAGGTCCTGCTTTTAATATTCATCTCATAATTACTCTATGTTAAGCTTAACCTTCACAGAATCATTGTGTGCTGAGACCAAAAGCTCTGCATGTGCTGTAAATAGATACCTGACACTTCCCCCATAACATCTTCCTTTACACCAGCTCAGAGAAGAGCCTTTTTTCACTTGGTCACCAACTGCCTTAGGTGGTTTTGAGACATGTTATTAGTCTTTCTTCAGAGAAGCTTCCATTACTAGCCAGACTGCTGCTGCTGACCCAAATGGAGCCCAAATACCTTGCAGAGTATCTCTTCTGTTCATCTCTGACCTATCTGGTTGCTTTATTCCAGGCAAGCTCCATCTGCCTCCTCTAAGTGTGCTGCACATTGGTCTAGGCAGCAGAGAAACTGTGTTACCCTGTGCTTAGCTCAGATACAGGATCCAGAACTCCAAAAACTGGAGGTAAACAGCTCTCAAGGAGGGAAGAACTTATGTGGAGCCCGAGGCTACAAATGCTCAGGTTTCCCTGTCAGCTAAAAAAAACAATCTCTCTGACAAAAACAAACCTTCAGAAAATAAACTCTAGGTGAGTGTTGTGAAGGAAAAGCCCTTTGCAGAAAAAAACAAACCCATTTTTGTTTCATTTTTGTGCCTTGCTTTCATTCTTAACCAGAAAGCATCCACATGTGTGTGGCTTCATTAAAAGACTGATCATTTTGTAGCCCATTTGCTGCTCCAAACTGCAAGTCATAGTTATTATTGTTGTGCTCCTTGTTTTTAAGAGACCTTAGTAGGAATTTCTTGGCCTTTTTGGCCAGATGAGAAAATATCTGTGCACAGGAGTTTAAGAAACATTTAGATGCTCTAGTTAGGGTCATGGTTTAGTGGTATGACAGTGCTAGGTATGGTTGGACTTGATGATCTTAGAGGTCTCTTCCAACCTTAATGATTCTGTTATGAGGCTATATTAGGAAGCACTTAGCCTGCCAAAAGCTTTAACATTGAATTGGATAACCAGCCTGGACCTGAGTTTTTGACCTCTCAAAGCAACGTGGAGAGAATCCATTCCAGGCTGTGCACTAAGCTTTGTAAGCAAGCAAAGCTACTCCTGGAGTTAAAAAATGAACTTCTGGGATACCAAGGTACCAAATCTCCTTTCCAAACCAGAGAAGAGAGGTGATGGCTAAAATTCTCCCTTCCAATGAAAGACAGGCTGCTCAGGGTCAGATTTAGTAGGCATGGTGATGTGGGGGTGATGGTTAGACTTGATCATCTTTGAGGTCTTTTCCAACCTAAGTGGTTCTGTGATTGAATGATTCTGTGATCCTACTTTCAAGTTGTTGCTTGGCAGCATTTTTAAAGCCAGCAATGTTCCTAAGGAATTTCACAATATGTTTTCAAGCTGAAAATATCAAAGTCATGTTTTCAGACTGGTCAATATGCTTAAAAATCTTACCCTCAGAGAACAAAAATCATAATGATTTCTACTTAACTGACAAATCCCTGAGGTTTTTACTGCTGGAGCTGCCAGAAACACATTAAGTAACAGATTTATTATTATTATTATTATTATTATTACTGTTATTTTAACCATATGACTAATCCTGTCTGAATTCAAACAGCAGAACTAGCAGGAACATGCATTTCTGAGTGCAAATAGTCATTTGTCTGAGGTGAAAAACAGCTTTGCTAGGTGTTGGATTCCTCTTTCTGATGAGCTGGTTGTCATAATGAATTTCACCTATAGATCCAGTGAAATGTGCTGGTAAGGATCAATCTGTGGGCCTTTTTTTGGTGTTTTTCTGTTCTGAGTATGAAAACTGAAGGTCAGATGCTGCTGCCTGAGGGATGCATAAGCATGGAGACCATACTGATGGGTAGATAAGGTGGATGGAGGTGACTGGTAGCACACTATCCTTTGGGTCTGTGCCTCTTGGATGTGACATGCAGTCTCCTCTGGAGCTCTTAAGTGCAGAGCAATTACATCAAATTTGCTCAACTCTTTCTCCTATCAGCTGAAATCTAAGCAAGGAAGAATGTGGCACTGGGCATTAGGATGGATAGGCTCCTCCATCAATGGCTCTGTGTTTCCTCCCTGGATGTCCTCAGTATTCCCATTGTTAGCTTAAACCTGATAAAAATGAGGAGAGAGATAGTGCAAATGGAAGGCTGGGCTGGTTTGTTCATGTGGAGGGAAGAGAGTGTTTGCTAGTGAGTCAAAAATGCCATATTTTGGGTTCTGAATGTAAGCTGGAGTGATGCAAAGTTGATTTTTCCAGAGTTTTTTGGTATGTTCTTATGCCTTTTAAAACCCCCAAACATGAGACAGGCTAGGAGAGGCAATCCAAAGGCTGCTTACTTCCAAAGGTAGTGTAACCCTAGCATTTGGGCACTGATATGTGTGCAACAATGGTGGCATTCATGCTGCTCTTCAAAGGCTGAGCAGGAGTGATTAACTAGGCTGCCTGCTGGGTTGGGGAAAATCAGGACTCTGCTTTCTGCCACAGGAAAAAATAGTGGGGAAAAAATAAAATAGCATTTTTCAGTCCCCAGGCAGAAAAGGAAGGTCCACTGCTGGCTGTTAGATGATTCCCTAAGTGCTGGGGATATTGGAAATTAAAGAAACAAACTGTGTCTGATGCATCCAGTGATGTTCTGGACCAAAATAGTGTTTCTGTTGAACTGATCTAGGTAGGTTCTGCAGAAGAATTTGAGAGCTGATCCTGTAGGAAATCATTGAATGGAATTGGAAGTGATATTAAAGGTCATCTAGTCCAACCCCCCTGCACTGAGCAGGGACATGTGCAACTAGAGCAGGTTACTCACAGCCCCAAACAACCTGACCTGGAGTGGTTCCAGGGATAGGGCATCTACCACTTCTCTGGACAATGTCTCACTACTCTCAGTGTGAACAATTTCTTCCTTCTATCTAGTCTAAATTTCCCTCTTTTAGTTTAAAACCATCACCCCTTGTCCTGTCCCAACAGATCCTGCTCAAAAGTCTATCCTTTAGGTCCCTTTAAGCACTGAAAGGCTGCAAGAAGGTCTCAGTGGAGCGTTCTCCTGCAGGCTGAGCTCTTTCAGTTCACACTTTATCCTTTGCATCTGCCTTGCTGAGGCTGAAACCTCTCATTCCATGTGGCTTGGAGCCATCTCCAACAGCATTCAGCATGTTGTGTTTGGTTTGGTCCTGCCTGCTGTGTGCTGACATTGCCTTCAGACTTTGTTGCTCCTCACACATAGCTTTCCCCTGCTCTTCATCCAGTAGGTGCCTGCCCAGGCCTATGTGTGCACACCTGATGGGTTCAGCTTTGCTGTCTTTGATTTTACTCCTGTTCATAAGTGACTAATCTGTTAAAGCCACAACTTCACCTAGATGAAAGAGGAGAAAAATTCCCTTATGGATCTTCCCTTTGTGAGAATATGAAGGTTATAAGCACTGTCCCCCATAAATGTCAGAAAACATATTTACAGAGGTGCAGAAGAGCAAAGGCACTGAGATGGTGTGAGTATATGTGGAACATGTAGTTAGTTGTGGATACCAGAGCTTTGGCACCAAGATCAGGATCCAAAACAAGGTGAGGGAGAGAAAAGAAACTTCTGATGGGATGAGATGAAATAATCTTCCCTGGAGACAACTATTTCCTTCTCTCTGCAGGTTTGGAGCTCAAACATCTGGAGGAATTCAGCTAGAGGAAGGGAAGGGCATTAGCAATCCTGGAAGTGTTCCAAACCCATGGAGATGTGGTGCTTGAGGGCATGGGTTAGTGGTGAACATGGCAATGTTGTGTGGACACTTGGACTCAATGATCTCAGAGGTCTTTCCCAACCATAATGGTTCTGATCTTCCCCACCCAACACCTTACCACAGGAGCTGATGTTCATGTCTTGCTAAGACCAGATTGGCACAGGACTGAGCTTCACAGAAACGTGGTTTTGTCATAATTCATAGTATAAAGGAAAGAAAAATCCTCTCTGACATTTCGTTGGCAACAATCTTCATCAGCAGATTTTTGGAGCTTAGTCTTTTCAGCACTCATCAAAATCTTCAGCTGGAGATCAGTTTAGACACCAGCAGACTGATAGAGAGATCTCTAAATTGCATATTTCCATCTCAATCCAAGAGATTGAGATGACCTCTAGGCATGAGGTCAAGGTGATGTGTTTAGTAATAGGACAACCTGTCCCTCTCTGGTGGGATTTATGCTTTACTCTTCTTGAAATCTCAGACAGATCTCCATTAACTGGTACTTTGGGAGATGGGATTAATTGGGAAAGTGCACTTTAATGAATTTCTCCATGAATATGATGTCATCCTTGTCATTAATCATCTCCCACGAGCAAAACACACTCTTGACTTGAAGGAATTCTCTTTCACCTTCTCCCTCCCCCCAAGTTTCTGCTATTAATCTTGAAGACATTTATCACTTTCCAACTTTTCAGATGAACAAGATAAAAGACCCATTAATGAATTGGAAAAACAAGTCAGAACTCTCAGGAGTGGCCCAGACCTCTGAAAGGGGGCAGGGACAGCTGATCATCCTGAAGTTTAGTGCTGTCTCAGCAAGGAGAGATGGAGCAGATGTTCCTCATGGGGCACAGAGATGTGCTGTTTGCAGAGGATGTCCACATGGTAGGAAATGGCTGCTAGTAAGTGCAACTGATCTCAAAGGAGAGCCTTTCTCCAGCTGTGGGTGAGGTAACCCTTTAAGGAGTCTGTTCCAGATGCCAATCTAAACCTATTTTTAAGTGTGTGAGTAGCTGACTTGCATTGAATTCACATTTTGGGAGTAGACCATGGTAGGCCTGTAATGAAAGGACAAGGGGCAATGGTTTTAAATTGGAGAAGAGTAGATTTAGACTGGATATTAGGAAAAAGTTCCTCCCCACGAGGGTGGTGGAACACTGGCCCAGGTTGCCCAGGGAGGTGGTTGAGTTCCCATCCCTGGAGGCATTCAAGGTGAGGCTTGCCAGGGCTCTGGGCAAGCTGCTCTAGTTGGGGATGTCCCTGCCCACTGCAGGGCGATTGGACTAGATGAGCTCCAGAGGTCCCTTCCAACCCAAACCATTCTGTGATTCTAGGAGGGCTGGAAAGCTTTGTGGATGTGGGAATGAGGCATTCTCATCCTAGTTCAGGTACATTAGGACAAGAGGAAATAGCCTCAAGTTGAACCAGGGGAGGTGTCCTGGTTTGAATTATGACCCTCAACTGACCAACAAGCTATTCCAGTCTATATACATCATATTCAGTATAAAACTGAGGGTCAATCCCTGAAATTCCCACACCAAGCTTAGGCTTTGGGGTCTCTTCTATAAAGCCTAAAACCCAAGCAAGGCAGGTGCAGGATTAAGCTATTTAGCACCTAATTACCAACAAATAAAAAAAAGGAGAGGTTTGAGCCTTCACCTTTCCTGAACATTGAGCACCTGAAGGTTAAGCATCTGAGCCATCTGGGCTGGTAGAGTGGTAACTCTCCTGGTGAGGGTCAGAAGCCCAGCTCTGCTGCTGCCGGACTCTGCCTATTCTTCCTTCCATCTCAATCCAAGAATCCCTGCATCCAGTTCCAGGATCCAGCCCCTGAGTCCAATTCCCATCTGCTGCTGAGTCCTTCTGCCACATCATCAGTGGTGATGCTGAGGTAGTTGCCATCAAGGTGGGTTTGGTATTAGTTTTGTGTATGTTTGTATATATTTCATTTTATTGTTATTACTTTCATTAAAGTTTTTTTTTCATTTCCAATCCACAAATCTCTCTTTCTCTCTCTGTTAAATCCTTTTTCCTTCCTGGGAAAAGGGGGAAATAGAGAACATCTGTCACTGGAACTAGATGATATTTAAGGTCCCCTCCAAACCATTCTAGGAGTCTTTGGGGTTTTATAGCTGTGTCACCAGTTTCTCTTCTCAATGACTTGTAGACTCATTCACTCCACCTCACAGCAAGAGTGAAAGAAGTGGATCAGATCTGGATTGGCCATCTTTGCATTCAAATTCTCCAAATTTATCTCATCCTCTCTCATAAAGATTCTTTTCAGCCAGCCTGGGAGCAGCTTAAAGGAGAAGGAAGAAAGCAAAGATGCAATCTTGGAGTGACATCTCCTAATGAGACCTTTCAGCCTCCCAAACTTTCTCATTGACTTGCACCAAGAGCAGACTTCAAAAATCCCAAAGGGATTTGCTCTCCTAGTCCATAAATAGGCTGTGCTCAGAGTACACCACATTGTCTCAATCTCCTTGGCTCATTCCCAAAGCAGCTTCTTTTTGGCATGCCACAGTTGATGGGAATGATATTGTAGGAGGAACAAAGTGCAATTTTTCCAAAGGAAAGAATAAATCTGCTGTGGGCTTTCAAAGAAAGCTCACTTCATCAACAAGGGAGCTCTCCTCTTGGGATTTTTTTTTTCTCCCCTTAAGAATGTAGGAAGAACCCAGATGTGAGTTTGGATCATTAACACCTTAACTATAAAGACATGCAAAGTGTTTCCCAATGGCTTTTCCCCTTCCTTTTGTTTGTTTTCTGATTTTANGCCCTTCCTTCTCTTTTGCCCTTTTCCCCCTGCCCTTTTCCCCCTCCCTTTTCCCCCCATTTCATAGTTCATCTCCTTAACTTCCAAGTCCAAGAAAAAAAGACATCTAGCTGCCAAGCAGCTCCAGCTGTAAAAGTCACTAGAGNCTTTATCATTCTGTGTACTAAACATGGCACAGATCACAGCACAGCTCTGCCCAACTGCCAGCATGGGAGTGCTGTTATCTCCCTCTGCCCTCCTCTTTGCCCCTCCTCTTTTCCCTCTGCCCTTCCTTCTCTTTTCCCCCTTCTCTTTTNATATTGCTGACATCAGATAGCCAATGAGTCTGACTTAAAAGCAAAAAAGGCAAACCCCAAGATGTTCTTGCTGATTAGAAAAATATGAATTTATTGATGGAATTTAGCCACAGAGGAAAAAAAATATAAAAGGTAGAGATATTCCTAATTTATTTTGTATTCACAGCCTAATCCAGGCTGAAGTGGCGGGGAGAGGTGAACTATGGCCTCAAGTTGCATCAGGGGAGGTTTAGATTGGATATTAGGAAAAATTCTTTGCTGAAAGAGTGGTTAAGCATTGGAAGAGGCTGCCCAGGGCAGTGGTGGAATCACCATTCCTGGAGGGATTGAAAAGCCATGGAGATGTGATGCTGAGGGACATGGTTTAGTGGTATTGGGCTGACAGGTTGATGGTTGGACTTGAGGATCTTAGAGGTCTCTTCAACCTTCATGATTCCATAATGAATTGAGCTTCAGTGGACACTGGATCAGGTGCTCAGTAGAGTTCAGTGTCCAGCTTCAATCAGAACAAGAACTCTTTACTGAGAGCCTTTTGACTCCTTTATGCAGCCTGACACCATTTCCAGGGGCAGGAGGCATAGCTTCATGTTATTTTTTGCTATTTTGTTCCATGTCACCACTTTATTGTGCCTTCTGCTGCTTATCTCTGCACCTGCTTGAAGACTTTTGCCCTGAGGGAAGAACATAAAACTTGTTGGTTTAGCTTCTTTTGGTATTTTCTTTTAAATACACTTTTTTTCCCTTGTTTTGTCTTGGTTGTGCTCTCCAATTAGATATGCTGGAGAGCTGAGGACTTAAATATAGGTATTTCCCTTCTGCTTTTTCTGGAGTTCCTAAGGTACCAACCAAGCCAAGGTGATGAATTTCATCTCCTTATCCTTATCCATTCCCAGCAGAATCATGCAGTTTGCTTTCTATCTTCTCCCTATCTCTAGAGCTGGAGATAGTGTTTATTTCTCCTGACCAGGTTCCTGAGGGAATTCAAGTCTCCTTGCACCAAAGTGCCTCTGCTGCATCCCACCTCAGGAGCATCAAGTGCCCTGCTTTGACAGATCCTGATCAAAGACATGACAGGCAGAGGAATCTCTATTATTTGGATAATATTTAATGTTGAATACTGCAGTGTTAGGCATAAAAAGGAGGAAAAAAAAGAGCAAGAAATCAACTTACAGTTGTCCAAACCTCATCGGGAGCTCTGCTGGATGCAGGGATGTGTGTTGGCATTTTCAGACAGCTCCAGGAGAAAGAGTTAATGGAGCAGTGAGCTATCAGGTTCATTTCCAATTTTCCACCAGACTGTAATGGAATGCCTCAAACCAAGCCTCTCATTAGTCTCCTTATTAGTTTTCACTCTAGTAAATAAACTAATGGTGCTCCTAGCAGTCAATAATGGGCAATCAGGGTCTCTTTCATCCCTGTCACTTCTCTCCAAAATTAACCCCCTTTTTATTCCACTAACTCCCTCTCTTTTTTTATTTTAATCTTTTTTCATGCTTCTGTGCTTTTTACAGCTGCTGCTGATCCAGAAGTGCACTTTCTGTGAAGCATCCTTCAGGGCCCACAGTTTCTCTGGTTGATGTCCACCTCCCTGGTGTTCAGCTGTCTCCTGGAAGCCAAGGAGGTAAGGTTTTGGCTGAGGTATTGTTCTTGGTGGATGCCAGGAGCATGCTGAAACTCTAGGGGGTAGATTGCAGAGCATGGTGTCCCTCATGCTGAGGGACATGGTTTAGTGGTGACCTGGCAGTGTTGGGTTAATGGTTGGACTTGATGAGCTTAAATGACCCTTCCAAGCAAAATGATTCTAGTCCAAGGTACACAGAACAGGAGAGTTAATGTGCTGGGACACAGATGCAAGAAGTTCAGCCTTGTTCCTGAGCTACACAAGATCACGATGGACACAGAGAATGAAATGACAACAGTCCCAGTTTAGCTCTTCTCCCAGTGTTATGGGGAATGACAGGAATCTCCTCTAGCAGTGCCAAGAGCCCCAGATGCACACTGCTGCTTGTGTAAGCTCTGTGCAGCTGAAGAAATGCCTTTCATCTCTCCCAGCCATGAAGTGATCATTCATAAACCATCACAAGTAAGGGGATGAATAAAATGCATTGAATGTTGGCAGAGAAACCAAGGGCTGCACTGAAGCTCCTCTTAAATAGTCATGGGTTTTCATGCCTGCTCAGTTAGTGAGTGTCTGAAGATATGTGAGAACTATCAATCTATTTTTACACAGTACACAAAGGCAGAGTCATAGCACTGAAAGAACCCTAAAATCCCCCAACTCTTTCTGAAGGACCAGATGTCACTCATTTAATCATCAGAAGGACAAGCGCAGCATTGGCTATAAACAGAACTAATGTTGCTGGCTGGTTTTTGGCAAGTTAATTCTTCCATATAACCTTATAAATTAATGAAATAATAACTATTAATAGCTGGCCTTTGATGCTTCAGGGTTCCCCAGCTGGACTTGGTGTGAGACAACCCCAGCACTTCCTGGGGCTCTTGTGGCTAATCACTGCTCCTGAATTATGCCTCAAAGAGCACAGGTCAGTGCTCAAGCTCCCAGCACAGGGATGTGTGTCTGATGCTTGGCTATGGTGAGCAGTCCTCCCCAGGAGAAGGAAGAAATGTCTTTCACAATTAATTACTTGGCTCTTTGCTGGGTAACATCAATTAGCTCTTTAATCCTCAGGTCTGTAGGGGACTCTTGGATTGCTTTACAACTTCTGTAGCTTATGTAATGCTATGAGTTATTTTCGTAGTACTTTGAGTTATTTACTTGAGTATTACAGCTCTCAAATAAATGAAATTATCAATAGGAGTGTACATATGGCAGTGACCAAAAATACCTTTGGCCATGTCAGAGAACTGTTTAAGTGATCTTAGATTTTGTAGATTATATTCCCATAAACACAGCAAGAGGGAACAGGGAATATCAGCATGGTGGGGAATGGAAGGAACCTCTGGGGATCATCTAGCCCAATGCCCCTGCTAAAGCAGGATCACCTCCAGGTGCCTTTGGGAATCTCTCCACAGAAGGAGACTCCACAACCTCTCTGGGCAGCCTGGGCCAGGGCTCTGCACCCTCACAGCAAACAAGTTTCTCCTCTGTTCAGATGGAACCTCCTGGGTTCCAGTTTGTGCCCATTGCCCCTTGGCCTGTCCCTGGGCACCACTGAGCAGAGTGTGGCCCCAGCCTCTTGCCCTCACCCTTTAGCTCTTGCTCAGCATTGAGCAGCTCCCCTCTGGCTCTGCTCTTCTCCAGGCTAAGCAGCCCCAGGCCTCTCAGCGTTTCCTCCTCTCAGAGATGCTCCAGTCCCCTCAGCATCTTGGGAGCCTCCTCTGGACTCTCTCCAGCAGTTCCTTGTGTGTCTTGAACTGGGGAGCCCGGAACTGGAGCAGGAAAGACCAGTGATGGTCCCTGGAGTGTGCTGGGATTGGAGCAGGTTCTGTAGCTTCTCCCATCAGCAAGAGCATTCCTGGCTCCACCAGCAGCTTTCAACTGGCAGCCAATGCTGATTTAGTACTAATGCTTTATTTGATGCACTGTTGCTTCCTCAGTATGGAATCCTTTTGGCATGACTAATTAATGTACCAAAATGAATTCGAAGTGTGGTGTTCAACTTCATGGTACTAGATGCAAACAAAAGGCTGGAAGTCACAGCTTTTTTTTTTGTTGTTAATTTATCTAATCTTTGCCTGCTCAGGGCCAGGGCACTGCCTCTTATCTAAAAGCCACTTAACTGAGCTAAAATATGATGTCACTGCTCCTCTGAGTACCTGTGGGTGTTTATGTTCACCCTGGTGAGAAGCAGCCTGGGATACAGTGAGATAAACATAATTACATCCCTTGAACAATAACACAAACCCCTACTTGAGAAACTGGCAGGAGATCAATCCCTGCAGCTTCCCGTGTGGAGTTCTGTTTGGGTAAGAGCATTCTGTGACAGCAGGCTGGGATGGAGCAGCTCCATTCCCTGCACGACAGACACTCCCAGCTGGGGTAGAGAGTTAGGAATCACTCACCACTGAGCCTCACCGAGAGCTCTGTCAGCCCCTGGGAGTGGAAAAGCTTCTGGGAATAAGGTAACCCTGCAGCAGGAGAGCTTACAGTGTGGACTGGAGCAGGGCAAGGCTGTCCCTGCGCCGCGGCAGGATGCGATTCCTCTCTCCTGTTTTTTTCGGCTGCGTCGAATTCCTCCTGCTTTTGAATTCGTTGTCCTTAGCCTGATTTCTCTTTTCCCTTCCCTGTGCAACAAAGACAACTTGTGGAAAAGCGCAGGACACCAGCCTACCCGCCTGAGATCTCAGCACCTCCTTGGTAACGAAGTCATGAAGGAAACCTAGAGCTCAGCACAAGGCGAGCGCAGCCGAGATCCTAATCTCCCCTTCCCAGCCGAGGAGAAGACGCGGCCGTCGGACACACGCTCGGTCCATGAGCCAGCAGCGTGGCTCCCGGTGGCCCCAGCAGGGAGGCTCTGAGAGCCCATGGGCCTCCGGGGTCAGTAGAGGGCAAGCAGAAGGCAGGTGGCACCGAGGGGACGGGCGAGGGGTGCCCCCGGCAGCGGCGTGATGGACATCTCCTGAACTTCCAGCCGGGGAGCGACGGCTGCAAAGGTACCGAGAGAGACACCTCACAGCAGCTCTGCTTGCTGGCCTCTTTCCTTAGGGCAGCCAAAAAACTGATAGCTACATGGCTATATGTAGATATATTTTATATTCAATATTTTTCTCTAATACAGCAAAAAAAACCCCAACCAAGTTAGGTACATGTCTCTATATTTTATATAAAATCTTTAAAATCCTTTATTACTGAAAAAAGGTACATGCCTATATATATATTTGATATAAAATCTTTTTAATCATTTTATTTTATATATAAGATATTTTTAATCTTTTTCTCTATTACAGCAAAAAAAAGATAGGTACATGCCTATATATATTTTATATCAAGTCTTTTTAATCATTTTATTTTATATATAAAACCTTTTTAATCTTTTTCTCTATTACAGCAAAAAAAGATAGGTNAAAAAAAACCCCAACCAAGTTAGGTACATGTCTCTATATTTTATATAAAATCTTTAAAATCCTTTATTACTGAAAAAAGGTACATGCCTATATATATATTTGATATAAAATCTTTTCAATCCTTTTTCTCTTACAGAAAAAAAGCAATAGATCCAGGTCTCTGTATATATTTGATACAAAATCTTTTTGATTTTTGGTTTTTTTTTAATTACAGCAAAAAAAGTGATAGGTACATGTCCCTATATTTTTTACACAATCTTTTTGATCTCTCTATATTTTATATAAAATTTCTTTTAATTTTTTTCCCCTATTACAGCAAAAAAAGTGATAGGTCCATGTCTCTCTTAATTGGACACAACATTTTTAGATCTTTTTCTCTGCTACAGCAAAAAAAGTGATAGGTACATATCTATTTTTTACATAATCTTTTTGATCTTTTTCTCTATTATAGCAAAAAAAGCAATAGGTTCATGTCTCTTTATATATTATACAAAATCCCTTCTTTCTCATTTTTTTTCTCTACTACAGCAAAAAAAAAAAATGTTAGGCATATATTCCCCCATATATATACATATAAAATCTCTTATTTCTAACCTTTTTATTACAGCAAAAAAGTGCTGTATACTTTATATATGGTACACATCTATATATTTTTATACAAAATCTCTTCTTTCTAACCTTTGTCTCTACTATATATAAAAAAACCAATAAGTACATGTCTCTATAATATATATAATATAAAATTTTTTCTTTTTTTCTCTATTACAAAAAAAAGTAATATGTATCTTTCCCTATAAATATATATTTTATACAACATCTTTTCAACCTTTTTGTCTACTACAGCAAAAAGTGATAGGTATATCTTTCTCTATATATATAATAAAAAAATCTTTCTAATATTTTATCACAGCAAAAATAAAATGATAGGTACATATCTGTAGATATTACATAAAACCTCTTCTTTCTAACCTTTTCCTCTGTTAGAGGAAAAAAAAGTGATAGATGTCTCCATAAAAAGTATTTTCCTTCTAAATTTTTTTCTACTATAGGCAAAAAAGTAAGTGATAGGTACATATCTCTCTCTCAAATTATATAAATCTCTTTTTTTAACTGTATTTCTCTATTACAGTAGAAAAATTGATAAGTACAGCTCTATATATTTGATACAAAATCTCTTCTTTCTAACCTTTCCCTCTATTCTAGACATTGATTTCTTAGGCAAAAAGTAGTGTTTCCAATTTTAGCTACTCCATATGCTCTTTTCTGCTAAAACCCACTTATTTTTTGGGGAATATTAACAATTCCTTAATGATAATTAAATTATCCTATAGCCAGCGTGATGACAAAAACAGTAAATTGCTACACTTGCCACCACAATAAGTCAAGCTGAATAACTCTTTCAGGCATTCATGTGATATTTTTATCTTTGAGAAGCTTTTTCTTGCTAAAGGCTGTTGATAGATAAGAAAACTTACCCAAATTGTGGAGGAATATCCATTTTTATTCCATGCTGTCCATTGGTAAGTTGATTTTTATTATCAATGTGTTGTTTTTGCTAGCAGAAGGCTACAGGAGATCCATTGTGAGGTCAGGAGAGAGCACAGAGCTGATGGTTGTGAACTTGCAATTGTGAAGTGGCACAGTATCTGTATTTTTCTCAAAAAGAAATATTATGTTGCCTCAGAGAGCTTGTTCTGTGGAAATTCATGGTCAACAACCCAGATCCCAGTGTGAACTGGGTGGAGGTGCCCAGTGTGGCCTTTAACATACCTTCAGAAGGATCTTGGTTGGATTTCTTTGCTTGTGTTGTGGTGGAAACCCTATTTGGCACAGAGATGTGACTATCTGGATGCAGCAGAGCTTGATGATGGTGGTGTTGAGAGGCCAGAGCAGCTCCTGCATCCTGCTTCAGCTTCAGGGCTGCTGAGCCCCTCTGGGGTTTCAGATCCGCACGTTGGCATTGGTGACATGGGAATGGAATGTGAGAAGAGCTTAAGAAAGGATGGCTGGATTGGAAATAGGGAGATTTCTGCTTTAGGAAGCAAAGAGCTTGCAGGCTCCATACCTTGGTAGGAAGGAGACATCAGGACGAGGTCTGAGGAGGTGGCAGGTCGAGGTCTGAGGAGGCGGCAGGACAAAGCTTGAAGAGGTTTCAAGAGGAGGTTTGAGGATGAGATTTGAGGAGGTTTCAGGACAAGGTTTGAGGATGTTTCAGGAGGATGCTTGAGGAAGCATCAGGAAGAGTTTTCTTTCCCCAAGCCTTGCCTGCTTTGCTGTGGGACGAGGTGAAACTGCAGTGGTGTGGTGAGGCACTTACGGGTGGGTGATCCCTGCAGTGGTGAGCAGGACTAATGAGCTCAATCAGCTAAAATGATGCCCACCACTCAGCTGATTAGTTATGCAAACACCCAGGACAGGCTTCTAATCAGGCTCGTCCATGAGTCTAACCCTGCTGCCTCCCCTAAAGCCCTGGGAGGTGCCACCAGCAGGGAAGGAATCCAACCCTCCGAGTTCCCACTAGATTAGTTTTATTTTTATTGGGTTTTAGGCCAGTGCTGCCATAAAAGAACATTTGAAAAGTCATCCTGGTTGTATTACAGTCGAAGACTTGTTCCCTGTAAGTCTAAAACTTGATGTATGCATCAGTGATCCTCTGGTCTAATTATCTGGAATTCATGTGTCTGATCTTCAGCCTGATTTCCTCTGCTCTGAAAGGTAAAGTATAAGTTACAGTGTGGTTTGGAAAGAGAATAAATTATTTGCTTTCAGGTCATGCCCATGAGTAGTTTGGGATTTTTCCAGTGGAAACCCAAGTCTGAGTCCCTTGGTTTGCTCTACTGCTGTTAGAAACTGGACTGGTTGATGAGTATGGTAGTGTAAGGAGTGTAGTTTAAGTCCTTCAAGATGTTATTTAGCCACTTCTGAACTTGACAGCAATAAGCTATAACCCCTGCTCCTTTCCCTGGCCCCCACGCTGCATGTGCTGTCTGTTCAAGTGATGTGATGGAATGAGCAGAACAAGTAGTAGAGGCCAAGTGATGTCACAGCTGAGCTTGGGTGATGGTGAACACCACAAAAGAGATGGAAGTATGTATTGGTGCTGCTGAAGGTTTGATTCAGTAAAGCTCAGTAAGATATATTTAGGCAAAATAAACTTACTTGCCTTGAAAGTCAACTCTTATTTTAATCCTGATGTGGTTCCTGGTCTTGGCTTGCTGATAGATATCTTCCTTTGGTAAGAAGGTGAGAAGAGCACAAAGTAAAGTGGTGAAGTAGAACTGCTGGAGGTTCTTTGGCACTCTGAACAGCTTTTTACTTTCTTGTGGTATCATTGATGGTGAAGGATACAAATATAAACATATTCCATATTTATTTCATCCATATTTTTAAAGCTTCTTTTGGATGCCACGATTTTTGGGGGAGGTTAGTTGAAACAAGAAGCCTTTTCCCCCCTCTTCCAAAGTGAACAATTCATAGTTTTCCTTGCTGTAGTAGACAGTGAACCCCTCAGTGAACCTCCTCTGCTCTTTCTCACATGGTGTAACCTACTGGGGTTCTTTCTCATGTGGTGTGACCTACTGAGGGAGGAGAGTAGCTCTTATCCCTCCATCACCATATGTTCCCAGCAATGAGGATCATTTTCCATCAGCACCAGTGTTTGGTGCACGTGTGGGACTACTTCACTGGCCCCAGTGTTGTGTTTCATGAAGCTGCTGTGGAAATCAGGAGGGTTTCAGGGTGGAGATGTATGCAGGTAGGTGAGATTGCTTCATCAGCAACATCAGTGCTAACTTCTTAAATGCTACTGGTGTTTGTACACCGGATAAAATAACTTCTTTGGTCACTTTTTCATTTTATAGAGAAAAATTCCTTATCAATGGTGCTACCACTAGTACACTGCACAGCTTTGTGCCTCTATGACCTCCTCCTACCCCAGCTCAAACCCTTCTGCAGTGCCTCAGGGCTGGATTCAGGCTGAATCCACAATATTGCTCTTTATTTGCCTCAGAGCAGTGCCAGGGCAGAGCTGTTAAGACTTGGGTCCCTCTCTGAAGAGATGCTGCAGATGGACACAGCAGGGGCTATGCCTTCTGCCAGGGCTTGGCTTTGCTGGAACACTGGGAAAAATCCTTCCTGGAGACCTTGAAGCTAAATATTGGGATGGAATTAGGATGAGGATGTGGAATATCCTGTGTGCTTCTTCATCCAAGGGTGTTTCTGAGTAAGCTGTCGTGGGGGCTTGTCTTGCCTGGCTTTAGATACAGCTAAAGATGCTATAGAAACAAATAAATATGGTATATAAACAGCTAAATGTGCCTTATATACAGCTAAAGATGGTATATAAACATATAAATATGGTGTCTAAACAGCTAAATGTGCCTTATATACAGCTAAAGATGGTATATAAACATATAAATATGGTGTCTAAACAGCTAAATGTGCCTTATATACAGCTAAAGATGGTATATAAACATATAAATATGGTGTCTAAACAGCTAAATGTGCCTTATATACAGCTAAAGATGGTATATAAACATATAAGTATGGTGTCTAAACAGCTAAATGCGCCTAACATCCAGCTAAAGATGCTATATAAACATATAAATATGGTGTCTATACAGCTAAATGTGCCTAACATCCAGCTAAAGATGCTGTATAAACATATAAATATGGTGTCTAAACAGCTAAATGTGCCTAACATCCAGCTAAAGATGGTATATAAACATATAAATATGGTGTCTAAACAGCTAAATGTGCCTAACATCCAGCTAAAGATGGTATATAAACATATAAATATGGTGTCTAAACAAATGAATATGATATATAAATATGATATATGAATAAATATTATATATAAACAGATAAATATGGGTTATATACAGCTAAAGATGCTATATAAATGGCACATGTGCTATATAAGCACCTAAATGTGCTATATGCATGGGTACATTTACCTTATAACCTGCTAAATATGCTATATAAACAGCTAAAGATGCTCTATAAATGCTTGAACATGCTATATAAGCAATAAAATATGCTAGATAACCTGCTAAAGATTCTATAGAAATGGCAAACATGCTATATAAGCAGTTAAATATGCTCTATAACCAGCTAAGTGTGCTATATAAATGGATAAATGTACTATATAACCTGCTGAATATGCTCTATATATGGCTGAATATGCTCTATATATGGCTGAATATGCTCTATAAATGGCTGAATATGCTCTATATACAGGTAAATATACTATATAACCTTCTAAATATGCTCTATAAGCAGCTAAACATGCTCTATAACCTCCTAAATATGATAGGAAAGGATAGGAAGAATAGAGTCAATTATAGTGACAACTTCTACGTTGTCCTTTTCTCTTTTACGTGCCCATCTAAAATTCCTCATGCCTTCCACTGAAATCCTGGCAGTTTTATCCACCCTTCCATTCTCTTCCAACACAAGAGCCTTTCCTTTAACATAAATTACTGTCATCAGGTCCTGGCTGCAATTACTGTGTATCAGTCAGCCTCCTGCTTTGGTGTGTGCCTGCTTTCATCTCATTAGCTGTTGCACTGACGAGTTATGACTTGGAGGGAGTTGGCTGACTTGCTGTTGGATGATTCCTTTGGATCCTGAAGGGATTTAGCCAGAAAAACATGGACATAAATAGTTCAGCATCAGGCAAGTGACACATTTGCTGGGGGTTGTATTGACAAAGGTGTTTCCATCCTGAGGAAACTGCAGAAGAAAAGTCAGTGAACAGATGAACAGCCCAAATTCTTGAGGTTTAGAGATCTTGCAGTGAGTCTGGAAAAACTAGGAGGCACAAAACCAGGGACTTCTTCTGGTGTTTTATAGGCAGAGATGCTGAAGGCTTCCTACTCAAAACCATCTCTAATTTCAAGCTTATTAGATATGGCTATGAAGTGCCTGATGGCAGTTAAAAATATCCTTACCCAGTAATAGCTTTTCACAGGAATTGACATGAATTGCTGCTGTGTTAGCATTTGATTTATTTAGTTAGTTATTAGTTTTTTCCCCCATCAGTTGGAAGTTGCTAATTCCAGTCCCTTTCAGTGTCATCATTCCTTTATTCACAGAGGTTTCCAGATGAGGTCACTCTGCAATGCAAGCCCACCCTTGTTTTCCACCACTTATGCTGAAACACAGCCTGAGGGATTGCAGCTTATTGTTATCCTTTTAGCCTACAATATTCACATTATTGTTGGCCTGAAAAACTCATTTCTGCAGTTTAATTATGGATATTTTTAAATAAATAACTTACACATGTCAAGTAAATATTTATTTCATAAATAAATAATATAATCAATCAAATTATTTATTTTGATGTCACTAACTGTGTGGCTACAGTTGTGCCTTGGAAGATAAGCTGAAGGTGTGCTTTCAGCCACCTGAAAATAAGGTTGGTAGGAAGGAGAAGGGCAATCAACCCAAAATATTCTTCACTTAACCCACTGAATTTCTGCTTGCCAGCTCCAAGCCTTCTTGTGCAGATTTGTCGTTGACCTGTGTGATTTTTTTTTTAAGGCAGATGAAGGAAATTCAGCTAGGTTAACTTTTTCAGATGTTATATCTGAATAAGTGAATAAAAGCCAATTTGGGGCAACTGTGTGTCTAAGCAGCTTCCCAAAATAACCCTGCTGTGAGGGGAAACAATAGCTCTTGTCTCCAGAATAATGGAAGTCCTTGATCAAAATTGAGCATCCTAAGCTATTGCTTTGTGCATCTGTTGCCGCGGTCTTGTGGGCTTCCATCAACCAACATCCCAAGGAGCAGCAGTTTCATTTCAGCATCCCAAATCAAGGTGAACCTTCTTACCTGGCATTCTCCTTCCCAGTGAGATGATGTCATGTGTCTAACTCTGTTTCTCATGCCTGCTGTCAGGGATGAAAGTTGTGATGCTCATGTTCGCGGTGCAAAGGTTCCCCCAAAGGACAGCAAGATGTGGTTGAGCTTGGTTGGTTGCAGGGTCATTATTTTGAGAGCTCTCCTGTGCACTTGCAGTTGATTGAGTATTGATTCAGATATGTTGTATAAACACCCATCTCATGGTAGTTTGCCTGAGTATGGTCACCTGTAGTTGGTGGCACTTCTGTAGGTCTAAATACATGGAGATATTCCCAACCCAACTGGACACCATCCTGTGCAACCTGCTTTAGGTTGTCCTGCTCTTGCAGGGGGGGTTGGACTAGATGATCTTCAGAGGTCCCTTCCAACCCCTAACATGCTAGGATTCTGTATTCTGTGAAACAAAAGAGACCATTGAAACTTTATAAGGCGAAGCTTCGGATAAAGACATTTTTGATGACCAGTTTAGCTTTGGTTTTGTCTAAATATTTAATGGATTTTGAGTTATTTTTGCATATTTTCTTTTTATTGCACCTATCAAACTCTCCTTTTTGGTGGATGCTGATGAGGAAAAGAGATGTCAGACTTCCCTGGCCTTAACTATTCATCCAAGGGAGTTTGTTTTCCTGGGATCCTTGCATTAATGTAACAAGAGTCTAACGCTACTCCGGTACAGAGCTGGATTTCATAGCAATCCTTACTGGTTTTACAGAGAGCTCCTTCCAGACAACCCTTGGGAGGCTAAACTGCTGAGGAAGCCAGATGCCAGTCTGCAGATATTAAGAGTTAATATCTCTTGAGATGTGTTCATTGTCTTAAGGAGCTTCCAGCCCCCAGCGAGGCTCGTTGTCAGGCAGATAAGAGGGGCAGGCGAGGGTGGTGGCCAGTGTCTCTGGTCACTGTGTCACTGGAGGAGCTGCTGAGCCTAGCTCTGTCCTGTGCAGAACCAGCTGTGAGTGTTGAACTTGAGCCCTGTGTCTTTGGGGTGGGTTTACCTAGCTCTCAGACTAGTTCATCTAGGGGAAAATAATTGTGAGGCTTCAGAGCATCCAAGGGAGTGAGCAGCAAGAAATAGTTGGGGGGGTGATGGAAACTTGGTGGAATTTCAGTTGTTTCTAAATCCTTTTACATCTATTGATCTTTTGGGGGTTGTTGGTGAGAATGAGATGTCAAAAGCATTTTCAGAGTTTTCCAGCCTGAAATATTTAGCCAAGGGAGTGTGATTCTCCTCAGCTCATCCTCAGAGTAAGTGTCCTTGTTGTCCTCGTTTTGTCTTCTGTCTCTGCTGAAAGAGTGTGCATGCACAGATATCTCTCTTTATATGTGTATATATTATATATGTGTACATATATATATTATATATATATATTTGTTAGTTGATCTTCAAGGATTGGAAAGTTGTTTTATCAGTTGCTGTGTAAGTATAAAAGTTTTATTGCTATTAAGTTGTTTTCAGCAAGAGTTTCGCTTGTTTATACCAAACTGGCTGATATTTTAACATAGAATAGAGGGTTTGGTTTGGGTTTTGGTGTGTTTGTGTGATTTTAATGTCTTTTAATAATTCATTTTGCAATTTTCTTACTTTTTCCCCAAATAAGAGAGTCTTTAAACATCTTCTACCTCAGGGTATACCTTGGTTCTAGGTCTGATACTCAAGTGGCAAAAAGGGGGGGAAATAAAATAGACTCTCATTGTTTTTTTGTTCTTGTGTTTTCTTCTGGTGATACTTTCTTGAGCAAACACCAGTTGAGGAAGCCAAGAGCATTGTAAAACCAATGAGTATCTAACTGCTGAACAAAGGTAGAGCTTTATACACACTAAAATATTTTATCTGGGAGTAACATTTGCTGTTTCTTGGTTTGGTGGTCAGACAAGAAGCCTCTGGCTTTCTGGAGCTAATCAAATGAAAACATTTGAGCCTGACCCAGTTTGACAGCAAACTGGCTCCAAGTAGACCAAGCAAACTTGATGGCTTATACTGATTTGTAGTTACTAATTCAATTTTTGCCATGATTAAGGACCCTAAAAATTGTATCTCTTTCTCTGTTGGGTTTGGGCTGAATATTTTTTGTTCTAGGATATTTTTTGAGGGGTGTTCTTTTGGGTTAGGGTTTTTTTGGTGCCTGATGAGGTACTAATAGAAGCTGCAGTGTTCCCTCAATGGAGACACTTGGAGGATGTTTCCAGCATGTGTTCATTAATCTTCCAGCCTTTACCTTTACATCCAGCCTGGCCAAATGCCACTGATGGATCCGAGCCTTGCTTTGGATTGGGGAGGGAGTGGAAAGGTGGATAATGACATTCCTCTCCCTAGGAAATCATACTAAGGGTGGGATCAGAAGAAAAAGGATGAAAAGGGGAGAAAGAAGCAAAACCATTGGCTGTACCAAGTCTCCAGTGAAAGGGTACAGGAATGCTGGAGTACCCCTTGGGTGACCATGGACTTGAGGGATCTGAGGTGGGAAATCCTCACATGAGGACCTGGCTGTTGTTTCCCTCACTTTGAGAGTCTGATATCATGACAACTTTTTAGCACTTCTGATAATAGCAAAATACTGATTTCCTGGCTGGCTCTTAAATGCCTTTTAGTGGATTAGTTTGAATCACATCAACTAAGAGCTCGATCATCTGCCAGCCATTAGAGTTGGGCCAAAGCTTTGTAAATTAATGAGCTCAAGGTGATTAGCACAGGTTTTGGTGCTTTTGGACCATGCCCCAAAGGGTTGCCATGCAAGGTGAAGGGATCTGCATGGTGCCAGGGTAATAAAAAATTCCATTGAGGTTCCAAAAGGTAGGAGGGACCAACATTATAGCTCAATGCTGAGCAAGAGCTAAAGGGTGGGGGCAAGAGGCTGGGGTCAGACTCTGCTCAGTGGTGCCCAGGGACAGGCCAAGGGGCAATGGGCACAAACTGGAACCCAGCAGGTTCCATCTGACCAGGAGGAGAAAGTTCTTTAGTGTGATGGTGCTAGAGCCCTGGCCCAGGCTTCCCAGAGAGATTGTGGAGTCTCCTTCTGTGGAGAAATTCCAAAGGCACCTTGAGGTAATCCTGGGCAACCTGCTGTGTGTGACCCTAAAAAAATAATGTGTGCTGGATATCCAAATTTTCTCTGGCATTTGTAGTGCATAGGTTTAGCAGTGGAGGCTCTCATATTCCCCCATCCCTGTCTGCCAGCTCGCATCCAACATCTTCAGGAACAGGAATTAAACCCATTTGGTTGAGATTTTGCACTATTTGGACTAGAATCCTTGATAACTGTGTTGGTTGATGGTATCCTCTCTCTTCACTCTGATCAGCAGCCATACTATATAATTGCTTTCCCAAGATCCTTACAATCCTCTTCTTTCCACAGGGCTCTGGAAAGGTTTTCCATTTGTTGGACCTCATAAGCTTTCTTGAGGGAGGATTATTTTCAAGGTGATTTGTCTTGAAGTGATTGCATGTGCCTTCAGCAGCTGTCAACAGCACCTGGCAGGGCTGGGCTACCACTTAGTGGTCTTAGAGCTGTCTCCGCATCCTTTATTTGTTGGATTTGCCAAGGGAGGTTTAGGTTGGGCATTAGGAATAATTTTTTTCCCCCAAAGGGTTGTCAAGCCCTGGCCCAGACTGCCCAGGCAGTGGTGGAGTCACCATCCCTGGAGGGACTGAAAAGATATAGAGATGTGGTGCTGAGGGACATGGTTTAGTGGTGACCTGGCAGTGTTGGGTTAATGGTTGGACTTGATGATCTTTAAGGTCTTTTCCTACCCAAATGTAGATTCTTTCCAAACCTGACCCATAATCACAAGCTTGAGTTAACTGTGGGTACAGCTCCTGGGTGTCTACAGCCACGAGGACTGGTTGGCAGTGGTGTTAAATTAAGATCCAAATGACTTCTCTTGGTTCAAACCAAACACTAACTCCTCTGTCTCCAGTTGGAGTTGGAGATTCCATCTCCTACCCCATGCCATCTGCCCCACGACTAAGAAATGAGCAGCCAGCCTGGAATGTGCCATAGTGAGCAGATCTGGGTGGGTGGTTTGCTGTCTGCTGCTGTGTTTGAAGTTTGTCTGCACTGACTTAAATATAGCCACACAACCCAAGAGCCCACACTGTGATTGTTGTTCTGTGCATGCAGGAGCTGATAGGGTGATAAGATGGTGACTGTGCCTGGAGCTGGACAGATATATTTCTATTAACCCTCAGGGCAGTGCTCTAAAAATGCTCTTTTGTTTCCCAGATAGCACAGGGAGCTTATTTTGGCTCCATTGGATGTTCCTGCTCAAACTGGCAAGGAATCAGAAATGTAGTTACATGACATCATATCTCTGGCACAGAGCTTGGAGCTTTGTAGAAGCCACCCCCCCACCCCCCTCCAATAAGGAATCAAACCCTGAAATGTCTATGCAAGGCTGTCCTGACAAGAGAAGGTTGTGTGCCATGGGCTCTGTTTCTCCTCTCCTCCTTTGAGAAGATGTGCTTCTTGGGTGCATTCAGAAGAATGTGAGCAGCAGGTCAAGGGAGGTTCTCCTCCCCCTCTCCTCTGTTCTAGGGAGGACATATCTGGAGTCCTGGGTCCAGTTCTAGGCTCCCCAGTTCAAGACACACAAGGAACTGCTGGAGAGAGTCCAGAGGAGGCTAGGAAGTTGCTGAGGGACTGGAGCATCTGTGGGAGGAGGAAAGGCTGACAGCCTNAACTGGAGCATCTGTGGGAGGAGGAAAGGCTGACAGCCTTGGGACTGCTTAGCCTGGAGAAGAGCAGAGCCAGAGGGGAGCTGCTCAATGCTCAGCAAGAGCTAAAGGGTGGGGGCAAGAGGCTGGGGCCAGACTCTGCTCAGTGGTGCCCAGGGACAGGCCAAGGGACAATGGGCACAAACTGGAACCCAGCAGGTTCCATCTGACCAGGAGGAGAAAGTTCTTTAGTGTGATGGTGCCAGAGCCCTGGCCCAGGCTTCCCAGAGAGATTGTGGAGTCTCCTCTGGAGAGATTCCAAAGCCATCTGGAGGTGATCCTGAGGAACCTGCTCCTTTTCCTTTTATTATTATTATTATATTTTTATTTCATTTATTTATGGAGGGCAAGACCTGGATGTTCCCAGAGAACAAACACAAGAACAAACGCCGCAAACTTCTCTCCATCATCATTTCCATAATTTCTCTAACACTTGTATCGTGAGAAACACTTCATTTTTTTTCCCTCCCCTGGAGCCATAGATGTCACCTCCTTCTGGAGGACCCAGCTCTGGTGCTCCTCTTCCTTGCAAAGAAAGCTGAAGCAGGTAGGGCAGGCACCTGGTCAGAGGTGGAAACCTGTTTTCTAATGAATTCCCAATGCTTCTCACACTGCTATAGATCTGTCTAAGGAGTTCAGAGAGATACTGTTCCCTGGCTCTGTGGGAGCCTTGGTTACTCCACACCTTATCCTGCTGCATCTCAGCAGACCTAGAGTTCTTCAGTTACCTCTCCCTTGGCAGCACAAAGGTATATTTTTAAGAGCACTTGTTGATGGTGAAAGGTTTTGGGCTGGTGGTGGGTGAGAACGTTGAGGATTCCTTGGTGCCTCAGCCAAGGGCACTGCTTTGGCTCCAGTGCTCGGATGTGTGGGGTGGGAGTAAACTGTTTTTATTGTCTGCTGATAATTGTGGTGCTTGGAGCTGAGGCTGAAATTAGGAGCTCTTGCAGGAGGTGTCAGGTCCAGTGGGTGCCACAGTTTCTCCACATGATCATGGCCATGATGGTGTTGGTCTTTTTTTTCTGCCTGCCACAGACACCTCTGCTGTGAGGACAGGCTGAGAGAGTTGTGGTTGTTCAGCCTGGAGAGGAGAAAGCTCCAGGGAGACCTTCTGGTGACCTTTCAGTATTTAAAGGAGACCTCTAAGAGAGATGGGGACAGACTTTTTAGCAGCACCTGTTGTGACAGGACAAGGGGTGATGGTTTTAAACTATAGGTCTAGATAGAAGGATGATACTTTTTACACTGAGGGTGGTGAGACATTGTCCCAGGTTGCCCAGAGAGGTGGTAGATGGAACTATTCAGGTTGTTTGAGTAACCTGCTCTAGTTGCAGATGTCCCTGCTGACCACAGGGGAGTTGGCCTAGATGACCTTGAAAGGTCCTTTCCAACCCAAACCAGTCAAGCAGACATTCCATAATCATGGCAACCAGGAATAGCATGCTAGCAGGTGCTAACTCTTGAGTATCACTAGAGTTGACTTCAGTCCTGAGTTGGGTGGTAAAGGTCAGAGCCTGTAGCTTGCAGAAAGGTCCCCAGTGCTGTGATGTCCCTGCAGTGCTGCTCTGGACATGAGAGATTTTCATTGCACGTCCCAATGTGGAATCTTATGGGATAATCTTTCTATTTCTAGCTCTGGTGTGCTCCATAATAAAGTCTCACTTCTTCTAGTCTTTTTTTGTAATGTCTTTCTTGCATTGGTGGTTTGAGATATCTACAGCTGGGGCATGTTTTACTCAAAAAAAGAGAACAGAAATGCCATTTTTCTTTTCCTAGAACCTAACATGGATTGAAGCACGTAGATGGCTTTGTGACATAATTAGACATTATGGAAATTGAATCAGTCTTTCAATGCCAAAATGTGTTATCTGTTGGTGAGTGTGGTGGAGATGATCATTGGTGTCAGTGTCTGATCTATAATATTCTTGGAAAGAATAAGAACCTTGACCTGATTTAATTTTTCAGGAGGTCTTAATTACATCTAAAAGAGAAACTAATTTAAACAGTGCCATAGGAATGAATTTGGAATTCCTCTCACAGAACAGTTCATGTTGGAAGCAACCCATTAGGATCATGGAGTTCCAACTGCTCTCCTCAGACATATTCTCATGCACCCTTTGGACCTGCCAGATTTTTGAGTGCTCAAGTTGGAAAGGAAAGTTGAAGGAAATGGTTTTATTTCACCTCAAATATTCCTTTGTGTTTCTTGTGGTAAAGATGTTGGAGCTATGGTTATGGGGTGGCTTTGCTAGAAGCTTATTTTCTCCCAAGGCTGGAGGATAAGATGTCCTCTCAGGCTCATTATTTATAGTGATATCTGCTTACTCTTAGCATTAGGGATAATTGTCAGAAAAGGTTATTTTTCGAGGAATTAGTAGATGAAGAGCAGGATGTTTTCAAGTCAGATCAGCATTTCTCTGACCAGCCATGGTTTCCTCAGCAGGTTGGGGATAGGACTGAGAGTGGAGATCAGGGCTAATCATAGAATGGCCAGGTTGGAAGAGACCTTAAAGATCATCTAGTTCCAACACCCCTGCCATGGGCAGGGATGCCAATCACTAGACCAGGTTGCCCATTAAATCATGATCTTCCAGCAGTGAAGACATCAGGGGTGACATCATGAAAGTTATATATTTTGGCCTGTGGAATGGCAGATGATTCATGGGTGGAAATGAAGCAAGTGGTTAAATCAGGCAGGGCACAGTTTGAAATCTCCATCTGCTTTTAATGTGTTCTGTAGTTGAGAAGATGAGTTGGAGCATGATTTTGAGGTATTTTTCAGCTATGCTGGAGATAACATCTCCTAACTGGCAGACACTGGAATTACTGATGATAACTCCCTGAGTACTCTGTACCTTGGGAAAGTGGACTTTCTAATGCCAAGATGATGAGGCAGCAGGCAATGTAGATGAAGAGATAAATGAAGGAGCAGAGGAGACTTCCATGGAGCTTCATCTCCAGGAGGAGAGAGGTTTCATGGAGCAGGAGGAGGTCTGCCTTAGCTCCCAGTTACTGATAGCAAATACATTAATATCACAGTATCACAGGATGATAGGGATTGGAAAGAACCTCTGGAGATCATCTAGCCCAATTCTAATCATATCTAATATTTGCCATATGGTGACCTCATTATATGAAAGCACCTCAACTGGTGACAGTGCATGGAAAGGTGGTGAGTGGAAGGTTAACACAAAGGTGTTAGGGCAAATGTGTGAGACATCAGGGTGTTGGGCTTCTTCCAGCAGAAGGCAAAGTGGGAATGAAGATGTCAAAACCCCTCAGAGGTTGCCTAACCACCCTGCAAGGGAACCTGCCTCAACCAGGCTTCCCCATACCCTTGCTTAGGCAATTTGTGAGATGGAGGAATGATTGACAGCCAATAGCTCTCAGTGAGATGGAGAAGGAAGGATGCAGAGCTTGTCTCAAAACCAAATGCAGAATTAAATGCACAAGGCAAGTGGTTCAAAGAGGAATGGATATGGCTTTGCTTTAATCCTGGAGTTTTCTGTCTACTCCATAAGCTCGACTTGGAACAGCAAAGTGCTTCCAGATCACTTTGGCTTCAGAAAGAGGAACTAAAGCCAGCATTCATTAATCCAGTGAATGGCATACACCATCCTGCTCTGCTCTACTCAGGCTGAGGCAGGTCACAGGGCAAGTTCATCTCCCCATGGGGATGGCATTAACAAGAGGGAGTTATTGCAGGGGACACTTCTGTAGCAGAGCTTTCTGTAGGAAGGCACCCACATGCTGCTGCTGCTTGATGGATAAGTACCAAGTTCTCCACCTCAGAAACATCCCCTGAAACCCATCAGCATGGTGTTTGAAACAGTCATGGGAGTGGTGGATAAAATAAGGATGGCATTTTGGAGCTTCCCATCAGAGTGGAGAAGATAATTTTCTATTAATTGACTTGGGTTTGATTCGTTTGTTTGTTTACCTGGTTTTTTTTTCACCACAAGTTAGCAAAATAAAGGAATTAAATGTCTTTTTCCCTGCCAAATAATTAATTGGCTATTGAATTCAACTAACACTTGGAAGTCTTGTAAAGCAGAGGCATGAGGAGGTTGTTTAGGGTTGTGCTGGGGGTTTGTTTCTCTGGGAAAGCTGTTGACAATCAGGATGAATTAATGATGGTTGTGTTTGTTTACTCCATGGATTAACCAGGCAGCTGAAAGGACACTAATTGCTCAGCTCTCATTTGGGTTTCTTTTACATTATTTTAATGATGTGTAGATTTATTTTTTTTTCAAGATTTATAGATCAAATAAAATGTGCACTAAAATTGGAGGGATGGCAGGGGAATTGCTTTGGGCAGGGGAATTGCTTTGGGCAGGGGAATTGCTTTGGGCAGGGGAATAACTTTGAGCAATGGAATAAGTGTGAGCAAAGAGTAATGAGAAATGTATTTGGATTTTGGTATCAAAATTAATCTGGGATCAGATTAATTTTTTGCTCTTTTAATGAAGCTAATCATAGACATTTCTGTCAAGAGAGTTAATAGAGAGTTATAGTCCTTGAGTGCAAAGGATAACACCACCACAATACAGGAGAAAGCTCTTGTTTATAATGATGTAGCTTTTGGATGCTACCTCTGACTGAGCTAGATGTGGACACACCACAACCAGGAGCTATTGTTTTCTAGGGAGAGGAAAAGGAGAAGGAGATACTCATCTAAAGGATGGTTGGGTGAGGCTCAGGTCCTCGGTCATTAAACTTGATGGAGGTGCCGAAAGCGGAGAGCTGGAAAAGCTTATCCCATTCCCAATTGTTTCCCTGAGGGTTAGCTGCTGACATCCATCAGTGAAGCATCTTGTGCAGCCCTCTTGGAGATAGGCTCTTTGGGAAGGAGTGAAGCAGCCCTGTTGTCCTCCAAGGTGTCCTCTTCCCTCTGTGGTTCACTGGTAATTATGATGTCTTCTGCCAAAAGGGAATTCACACGTGGGCTGGGAAATCAAACAAATGGCATGAACTCTGGGTGAACCTCCAGGGGAATGGAGCCCTTCTGCAGGCTGATCCATGCCTGGAACAATACCTCCTGGTGTTCATTAACTGCCACAGAAAGATGTTAAATTGTTTGGGGAGAAAACATGGTCCAAGAGCCTGAATGGGCAGAGAAAAGGAGTTCATTAATATCTCACCCGTCGCGAGGAATAGCAACAAGCCGATCCTCTTTACACTCATTTTGGTGCCAAAACTCTCTTCTCTGGGGGGGGAAAAATTAAATCTCCAGTTTGGAATGAGTTCATTCTACCAAAAAAACCTCATTTCCACAAAATGGTATGTTGAGGGCTGGTCTCCTAATGTCTCCAAAGATCGTTTTTGGGTGGATGCCGAGCAGTCTGCGACTCGGTGCCTAATCTAGCATGTCAAATGTGTGGGGTGATGTCCCAGAAGAACTGTCACAAATGGTCCTGGAGAGCTGAGGGGGGAAGGCATCAGCAGAGCCAGGACACAATGGTGCAGATTGATGTATGGTTTTATTAAAGCACAGTTTGCTGCAGGAGGGAGAAGCTTTTAGGCTCACACTTTAACATCTCCTTGCCGTTCAGCGCCAGAAGCTTCTTGTTGGCAATGTTTTTGGGTGGAAAAAATGCTGAATGTAGCCTTGCAGGAAAATGGGGAGGGGAATAGGTATTTTCATTGGAAGATATCCTTTTCAACAATTAGATTTTGAGATGTCACCAAGCTGGGTTTTGTTGTTTTAATTTGGTTAATTGGGTAGAATACATTTTGGTAATCAGGAGGGCTGGGGGCTTTGCCTCTCCGCTTTGCTCTCTCCCCCAATTATTCTGTGTAACAGCCTCACAGCCAGAGCCATAATCCTGCCCATTCAAAAAATGATGGGTCAATTTGGAGACCTATTTTCCACTAAATCTTCCCAGAACTCTTTTTTTTCTTCTCCCCCTCCCCACTGCCAAATTTTTACAACTCAAAATGTTTATTACTCCAGCCCAAATAAATTGTTCTGCCAGGACTGAGCTGAGGCTCAGCAATCATTCCTTTGATCCTATACAAATACTGAGTTTGTGCTGATGAACTTCTTGGTCTTTAGTTTGTCCCAGTTTTCTAGAATAAAGATATAACCTTAAAAGCAAGATATAACCTTAAAAGCTCAGTGATATCTTCTCATTCTTTTAAAACTAGTGTGTGTGTGTATATATATATATATATCTTTCATATATATATACACACAGACATATATTTCATATATGTATATATATACATGTATATGTATACATACATACATACATATATGTATACATACATATATATATACATATATGTATTTCATATATGTGTATATATATATATACATATGAAATATATGTCTCTGTGTGTATATATATATATATATGAAAGATTGATATGTGTGTGTATATATATCTACTAGCTTGGTAAGGACTAAAAACCTATTTTCTTGAAGAATATCAAGTCTTGGTTGCAGCTTAGATTGTTTGCCAGCTATCTCTTCATAAGCATGAGATCTATTCTCCTGTTTTGTTTGATTTCACTTGTCTCTTTGGAATCACTTGCCTGCTGTAGGATTTTCCCTTTTTCCTAGCAGATGCATTGTAAGGTTGGACCATGTTTCCCCATGTTTTAACTGGAATGCTCTTGCTTCTTGGGTTAAATGTAGGTAGGAAAGGTGATCCAGGATGATCCCAATGGCCGTTGCCACACTGAGCCTCACCCCAACTTAACTTGCTGCATAGGTTCAGGACCTGGTTTTACCTTTCCCTTGGAGAGGATCACCACTCTGATCCCTGCCAGTGCCTTTCAATGATGTGGTCACCAAGGCTGGACCAGCAGTTGGAACTTCCTTGCCCCAAAACCACCCTTCCCTGGGGCCAGCTGCATGCAGCCTTGCACCTCCTTTTTCTACAAGACCTTCCTGAGGAGCAAAAAGGAGCCACATGCAACATGTGATCCACACAGATGGCATCCCTGCCTTGGAGAGAGGAGCCCTTTCAGGTGCCCCAGTGAACTTAAATGTTTATCTAGGAAATAATCCCAGCATTGTTGGAGTTGGGGGATCATCTAGTCCAACCCCTCTGCTAAAGCAGGCTCACCCACAGCAGCTTGCCCAGGATCACCTCCAGGTGCCTTTGGAAACTCTCCAGACAAGGATCCTCCACAATTACTCTGGATGTTTAATTTACTCTCTTTTCTCCTTTGCATAGGTGCTTGGCAGTTGGAATTTGACAACTGTTCTGTTTTTTCTGCTCCTTATTAGCAGGAAAACTCCCAGGATTTCTGTGCTCACGCCTGGTTTCCTTAGCCTCTGTCTGCATGGAGCCGGACTGTCTGGAGGCTCTCCACACATTGAGGTCAGCCCATGTGCCATGGGATAAGGGAGGGGTGAGCTCTGCCTTCCCAACTTCCCAAATTGACCCAAATCTTGATTTATTCGTTATTTTTAAGCATCCTGTTGAGTTCAGGACTCTGTGCCCCTTTGCATGCTGTGCCAAAAGCTGGAGGATAGGTCTTGGAATGATTTAGTAGGTCATCAGTGCCCATCTTGCTGCTACTTCAGAAGTGTTTATAGTCACAGTGTTGAATATTATTTGTAATTTAAAACACTAGTGGTGTCCCTGCACCACTATGTGTTAAGTATGGTGGAGTGAAATGGGAATGAATTAGGTCTAACTTTAATATTTCAGTGCCAGTTAATCCACATAAATTTGTATTTTTTTCATATGAACATCATGCTTTTTTAATCTAATTTTTTTTACTGTCACTTATGCCAAATATCTGAAGTATCCAAGTGAAATATCTCTGCTTCTTCTCTCCTCTGTGTTTGTCTAAAGCCAAACTACCCATGAAGAGAGGTGACAATTTTACTTACAACTCATTAAAAGATGAAGGGTTTGGACAGGACCTAGGAAAAGTTAACCTTTCGCTGAAAATATAAAGAATACAGGTTGAAAAGCAGAAGCAATGTGAGACTTGGTAAAATCATCTCAAAATTGCTTCTTGTTAAAGATAAAATTGCATCCAAAGGAAGATGGCGTGAGAGAGAACATATTGTACCTTCCCTTTCCCTTGCCCTTCCTTCCTCTTCTTTCTTTTCCTTTCCCTTCCTTCCTTTTCTTTCTGTTCTTTCCTTTCCTCCCCTTGCCCTTCTTTGCTTCCCCTGGACATGAGCTCTTAGCTCAATGAACTGCAGGCTCTGTAATTAGCAGCGAGGCGATTAGATCATCCACATTTCTGGCAGTAATTTGTGCACTAATTGTGTTTGATGGATTAATTACTCTTGCATACTGCAATGGAGGAGCCATGGCAGAAGCCCTTGGCCAGAGCTCCTAGAGGTTCCTCAGATGGCAGTTGTGGCTGTGTCACTATGTTTTATATCATCAGGAGGTTCACCCAAATTTAACCATTCCTGCGACAAAACCCAAAGGAAACTCTCTAGGTGGCTAATGGAAAGAAAGTGGCTGCTTTGGTATGTTGAGAAGGATACTTTTGGGCTGATATTTCTACTACTGAGCTTTTATTTGCTTTATTTAATTGGAACACTTCCTTTAGGGTGCTCTGAGATGGAGGATCTTCCAAGGGAAAATGTCTTGAAGAGAAAATATGGTAGTAGCCTATAAGACTTGGAGATGGGGTGTAGACAGCAAGGAGGAGATGAAGGAGGAAGCTGAAGAAGAGGAGACTCAGAGGAGACCTTATTGCCCTCTACAACTACCTGAAGGGAAGTTGTAGTCAGGTAGGGGTTGGGCTCTTCTCCATGGCAGCTAGTGACAGGACAAGAGGCCATGGCTTGAAGTTGCAGCAGGGGAGAGTTAGACTGGACATTAGGAAGCACTTCCTCACGCAGAGGGTGATTGGGCTCTGGAATAGGCTGCCCAGGGAGGTGGTGGAGTCACCGTCCCTGGAGGTGTTTAAAAAAAGATTGGATGTGGCACTGAGTGGCATGGTTTAGATGTTGGGTGTATAGGGTCATAGGCTGGACTTGATGATCCTGGGGGTCTTTTCCAGTCTTCGTGATTCTGTGATTCTGTGTGATTCTGAAGCTGAGATGTCAGCAGAAGTTATCCCAAGCATCAACCTCCTGTGAGACTGGACAACCTTGGTCTGCATCAGATGTGCAGGAAGAGCAGGGCAATGTTTCACTCCAGTAGGAAGGATATGGAGGGATGCTGCAGCCTGTGCTGTGCTCACACAAGGATGAGAACCACACGTCCACAAACCAGCAATTCCTACATGCCTGGCTTTGGCCAAGTGTTACTGTGGGAAGATGTAGTGTTTGACTTCTTTTTTTTCCTCCTGGATTACCATCCCTGGAAGTGTTCCAAAACTGTGTAGATGTGGTGCTTGGAGACATGGTTTAGGGGTGAGCATGGGAGTGTTGGGTGGATAGTTGGATTCCATGATCTCAGAGGACTTTTCCAACCATTATGATTACATGATTGGCAGCTGGCAGTGGCCCAGCTCAAGCTGGTGGCCTTCACTCAATGCCAGCTAGCAGGTATCTACTGAGCTTGTGGAAGGGACAGGAGGGACAAATGCAACCTCACAAATAACTGTCACCTCCAACAACGTGTCTCCCTCAGAAGCAGAGGTCTAATATTTGTCAGAGGGCTCTCTGCTCCTCCCTTGGAGGACAGGGACCTTCCATTGTCCCCAGCACTGGTGACAGAGAGGATGACATGTCACCACCCTAATGAGACCTGACAAATGGGCAATTGGGCTGCTGCTCAGAGACTGCAATGGTTCATTTGCATAGCTCTGTGTCAGGGCAAAGGGCAGGAAGGAAGTCATCCTGCTGCAGCATGGAGATGGGGATGGAGATAGTGTTGGAGATGCCTTTCCCTCTGAAAGGTGCTGCTGAAGCTGGAAAGATTGAGTTAATGAGAAGTTCTGTGTCAGTGCCCAAGACCTTTTGTGACCAGGCTGTATGATCTAAATACCATGAGATGATTTCCCCTAACTGCAATCCAGTGTGGAACTCCAAGAGGACCATGCCATCACCTATTAGGTTGGTGCATGTACTTTGCTTCTGCGCCTGGAAAAGAGATGAGTTGATGCAGAAGGACAAAAAACCCCTATGCCCATCTGCTGGAGAACATGTCTGAGGAGAGGTTTAGCACCATAGGAGCTGATAAACCAGCAATAACTGGTTGAAAAAGTATTTTTGACCAACTTTGGGAAGTTTGGGCTGAAAGCTATCAGCTAAAAGGGGCTGGTGAGCAGAAGGAAAGGTCTTCATGTGTGTATGGTTGGACTTGATCTTAGAGGTCTCTTCCAACATTAATGCTTCTGTGATTCTGTATTTTGCCCCCTGTGAAAGGCAGAACTATGTATTTATGAAATATTGAGTATTCAGGTTTCTGACTACTTCTGTATACCCAGAATGATCTACTTTTGTGTGTGGGAAATGACCAGGTAGAACATGGTTGTGTGAAGAGCAGGGACTATGGTGGTGGAAGATGATAGAATCATTATGGTTAGAAAAGATCTCCATGATCATCAAGTCCAACCATGTTCCATAAATACTTTCTGCCTTACTGAGTAGAAATGGTTCCCACCTGCTCTGAACTTTTTTATAACACAGAGGGCTTTTAATTTAAATTCCTTTATTAAACCTGTTCCAACCATGTGAAATAGAGATGGGAGAGCAAATTCTATAGGTCCATTTGTAGTTCTTGCAGCTCATTAGGAGAGGTGTTGGCAATTAAGCTGCTTGTAATTACCAGAGGCATGGTGTGAGTCATTTTTGAGTGTGCAGCTGGAGGATTTCTGCCACTCTTTCAGGCAGGACTAACAGCCACTTGTCCTCTGAATGGGACAACCAGGAGAGTGCTGACAGCAACACACAGGCATTTGGAGATGGGCTGAGTAAGCACTTGGTCTCATCAAAGGGAGTCTGTAGGGCAGAGGGAAATTTGGTGTCCTCAACTGGAAGGCTTTGATCAGGACTGGAAATACAAAAGCTTTTTGTGATGGTGGTGAGCAACTCCAACACGTTCTGTTCTTATTGGGAGGAGTTCTTGCCATTATTTTCACCTTGCTATGGTTTTGCTTAAAATATTGATAATGTTTTAATCACAGATTGCTGCTGAGGGTGTTGAGGTATGAGGAAGTGGCAGGCTCTCTGGAGCCTTCTCTTCTCCAGGCTGAACAATCCCAACTCTCTCAGCCTGTCCTCACAGCAGAAAGCTTCCAGTCCTCACATCATTTCTGTGGCCTCCTCTGGACCTGCTCCACCAGCTCCATGTCTCTCCTGTGCTGAGGACTCCAGAGCTGGTCCCAGCACTGCAGATGAGGTCTCCCCAGAGCAGAGCAGAGCCAACGGGCACAATCCCCTCCCTGCCCTGCTGCCCACACTGCTGGGGATGCAGCCCAGGACATGCTTGGCTTCTGGGCTGTAAGCACACATTGCCATCTCACATCAAGCTTTTTATCCACCAGTACCCCCAACTCTTTCTCCCCAGGACTGCTCCCAAATAAATCCTCTTTGCTTGGTTATCTTCCTCCATTCCCCACAGAGAGCTGCTGTCCCTTTGCTTTCATCTTTCACCTGCCTGGGAGAGGTTTAGTTAATTTCCATTCTGCTTCTAATCAGGATTCTGTTTTCTCCTGGCTGATAGACATCTGTGGAGCAAACCCAGTGGAAATTGGGCATTTCCCTCTTTGTGAAGTTAAACCAACAAGTTGAAAGCACCCAGCTATGTGTTTTCTGTTTTCCTCACTATTTTAATGGATTTCATGGTGGATTTCATCCTGCTGCCAGTCCTCTGCAACAAGACAAACATTTGGAGCCCAAGGTGGGAGGTGACATCTCCACCCCTGGAACATCTTTCCTGAAAACAAACCCCAAAAATTGATTTATTAAATAATAACTACCACGCTTTCAAAGTTACTTAGGAATTATCTGGGTACTGCAGATCTCTGAGTGGAAAAAACACCCCAACCCTGTCTGTGTGTGTTCTGGACAGATGCCAGTGGCCAGGGGAAACCAGCAGCTCCTGTCTGGCTCATCAACCACATCCTCTCAGGGCCTTTTCCTGTCCTGCTTGGGTTTGAGGACACATTGTTCATCATTTTTAGGGTATTGTGCTAATCTGAGCTGTGTATTTAGTGATACATTAGCCTTGTCTGCTCCTGGAGGACTCCCTACAGCCTGGGTGCAGGGATTGGGATGCTCCTGAAGGTTGGGAGACAGCTCCAAGTTTGTGCTGAATTGAGTTCATAGAATTACAGAATCATTTAGGTTGGCAAAGATCTCTAAGACCAACACCACCATGCCACTAAACCATGCCATGAAGTGAAGTTCCCTTCACTCAGGGACACAGAATCATTTGCCAACAGCATCACAGAGGGAGTCAGACCCTTGGGAGCACAGAGGAGGAGAATGCAATAGTCACTGTGTGTTGTTAACAGCAGCCAGTTGAAGGTAGAGTCAACCTGCAGCAGCTGGAGCTCCTCATCTCTCCTGAGATAGGTGGAAACTAATGTGGAGTTTCTGGGTTTTGCCCAAAAGGTGCATTTTTGAAGGGTGTTGGAGTGTGGGAGACGTGGAGCTTCTGGGTTTTGCCTAAAAGGTGCATTTTTGAAGGGTGTTGGAGTGTGGTAGATCCATCGCTACTCTCCTGGACATCCCTGTGGGTCTCTGGCTTCCCTGTTTCCTTTCTTCCCAGTCTAACTCAGCAATTTTCCAGCGTTCTCCAAAAGAAGCAGTGCAGCCTCTGATGATCTAACAATGTCCTACTGAGCTTTTTGTGAGGTAGTCACTGAGTGGTGAAGTTGTAAAGGGTGACAAACCCAACTGCCAGCAAAGGGTTTGCACAAGTCCTTCTCCCAGGTGATGGATGTCACTAGAGCCAAAGCACACTAAGCACATCTCTGTCTGTCCCCATAGGAGGACAGCTCCAAATTCAGGGGAATTTGGTGAGGTTGGGCTGCTGGTGGTTGAAGTGGTGGCCAAGATTCTTGCTGCTTTGCTCTACTCACCCTTCTTCTCTCCTATTGGCCAGGTGAGGTTTTCGGCCACCGTATGAGTACTTCCTCGCCCGGCGATGGCCTCGCAGCCCACGCTGGCATGGCTGCTGCTTCTCAGCCTTCTGACCACCTGCCTGCCAACTGGGCAGCCCAGGGACTTCACTGTGAAGGACATTGTCTACCTCCACCCTTCCAGTAAGAGATCTTTGCGTGTGTCATGGGTCAGGGCTGGAACGGCCACTAAATGAGTGATGGGTGCTCTCTGAATCTCTCTGTATGCCAAAGGGAAGGGAAAAGGAATGAGGGAGAGAGATTTAGGGGTTGGGAAAGAAAAATAAATCTACTTTAATGAAAATAGTCACAATACCCCAGCTAGATACAAACCAATAGGGAATCCAATCCCCTGATGGCAATGATATCACTGTCCCCATTGGTGCTCTGACAGGCACTGGGGAAGTCCCAGATTGGCCTCAGCAGCAGATGGGAACCAGATCCAGGCACTGGATTCAGGAACACATTGATCAGGATTAGAATGGACAGAGTCCTCCTTGGACACTGGTCACTAATGAAGAGGCTTGACCTTGGTCATCCCTCAGCTTTATCATGACTATGACATCCATGGGATGGAATCCCTTGTTGGTCAGTTCAGGATCACCTCTCCTGTCCCCTCCTCCCCTGCAGGTTTTAACTCTGCTTTCCTGCACCCCAAGGTGGGACACAAGATGTAGCAGTGACCTTGGTCTGGCCCTAACCCAGAAGAACCTGGGGAAAACAAGCAACCAATGCCTCTTGCTTCACCTCTTGTCCTCAAACATGGTCCAGATCTGATGGGCAAGGGGAGGAGGTGAAGGGGAGGGAAAGGTTGACCATGGGACTGAGAAAGTTCAGCTTGCTTCACCCCGTGGAGATAAAAGTGACCTGTCCACCATTTGGCTTCTGAGAAGGTGGCAGGATCTTGAAGATGTACTGAATGGGCTACAGAAGCCCTGCCAGGAGACAACGTGAGAAGTTCAGCTCTTTGCTTGGTGAAATAAAGTAGGACAGAGCGTGCTGTTAAAAGCTGGAGGCTCAGCAACTTGATTTTTCTTCCCTTTGGGGCCAGCAGCCTGCCTTCAGAAAGAGGGTAGCAGGTTTCCTTGGTGGGACAGTGTCCAGAAGTGTTTTAATCCATGTGATCCTGCCTTATCAGCACTGATAAAGTAGCAGTGTTGGATGGGAGCTCTGATAGCAAGAGAACAAGTACTCCTTGCTCACATCAACTCCCTTTGAAGTCAGCAGTGAGCACTTAGGCATGGACAGGGCTGAAATGAGCCCATAGCAGAGCTGTTGGTGAGTTTCCTCCATGGTGGGAGGACCAAAGCTGGTGGAGCTGGCAGGGATACTTGCAGAAAGACAAGCATAAGGAGAAACAAATGTCTCTGTGTCCACAAACAGGGCAGAAGGGGATTATTTGGCTCCTTTTTAACAGGATACCCTCCCTTCCTTCCAGCCACACCGTATCCACGCGGATTTAAGTGCTTCACCTGCGAGAAGGCAGCAGATAACTACGAGTGCAACCGCTGGGCTCCGGATGTCTATTGTCCACGAGGTAACCAGCTGCATGCTGCAGGTTTAGCTGAGACCCACCTGACACCAGCCTCTCACTATCCCTGCCACAAAATCTCCACTGAGCCCTCATTATTCCCAGAGCACACTCGGATGCTGGTGGTGGCTGCTCCCTCCTCTCCTAAGCCTCCTTAGCAAGAAAGATGTGTAAGCGATAGGAGTAATCCTTTAAGCTTTGCTGTCTCTTTGGATGGGATGAAGTTTAGGACTTTCATCATGCTCCTTGTCCTCCTCTGGCTCAGCTGGAAATTCAAGCAGGCTGAGGGTTGTTTAAGAAGGAAAGGTTGTGTTTCTCTTACTGGTTAGTACTGGAATGGTTACTCCTTTGTGCTCTTCCCTCCCCTACAGCACAAGGTCCACAGTTCAGGTGCCTCTCCTCAGCTGGCATTATTTTTCCCTATTTTGGGCTCATAACTGGAGCCTGAAGTTGAGAACAGCTCAGAAAGGGCTTTGGAATACAGGCACCCAAATGTCAGCTCCAGGTGTCAGCAAGATCCCCACATGCCCCTTATCTTTTCTCCTTTTGGAACACAAGGCATGAAGACTCACAGAATTACTGAATCCCAGATTGGAAGGGACCTCAAGCTCCAACCTTTCTTGGCAAAAGCCTAGTCTAGACAAGATGGTGCAGCTGAACCTTAAATGTGTCCAGTGTTGGGAGCTCCACCACTTCTCTGGGGAGATTATTCCAATGGCTGATTGTTCTCATTGTGGAAAATTGTTCCCTTGTGTCCATGTGTAACTTGTACCCATTAGCCCTCATCTCTTCCATGTGACTCTTGGTAAAAAGAGAGTCTCCATCTTCTTTTTCCATCTAAATCCTTGTAAAAAGGGAGTCTCCATCTTCTTTGCAGCCACCCTGTAAATATTGGGACATGGTGATAAAGTCTCCCCTGAGCCTTCTTTCCTCCAGGCTGAACAAACTCAGTCCTCTCAGCCTTTCCTGCCATGGCACCTTCCCAATCCTTGGATGATCGTTGTGGCCCTTCTCTGGTCCCTCTCCAGCCTGTCCACCACTTTTTTGCACAGCAGGGACCAAAATTAAAGACAGAATTCCAGGGTTGGCCTGACAAGTGCTGAGTAGAGAGGGACAATGACTTCTTTATCTCTCCTGTTTCTGGAACCCAGCATCCCTTTGGCTTTCTTTGCCCCTCAGGTCCCTTTCCACCCAGTTGCTCACCAGCCCTGTAGATCCCAGCCTGGGCTGCACTCCAGGTGCCAGACCTCACACTTGTCCTTTCTGTAGGCTCAGCAGCCTTGTTCAGCATCCATCCAGGATGTCTGTGGTCTGTTGTGGGACAAATGTCCTCAACAAATATTTACCTTGGAAAGAGAAAGGCAGTGACCAGCACTGCAGAGATGCCCCAGCTGTGTTTGTAGGCTGGGTCAGAGCATGTTATCTGCCTGAGGATTTATTTGTTTTGAGCTGAAATCAGCACAACATCAAGAGCAAGAAAAGAAATCAGGCTGGTTGGCAGCAGATGAGACTAATGTTGATGAACACTCCTTGTTTTGAGAGCAGTAGGTGTTATTGGAATGTCTGTCTCTAGATCACTCTGCAAGGAGAGAGGCTGAGTCCAACTAAGTTTGCCTTTAGTGACAACCAACAGAAATTATTACACCAAGAACAATTTGAATCCCAGAATCATGGTGGAGGTTGGAAGGGACCTCTGGAGATCATCTAGTCCTATTTCCTCCTCTTTGTAGGTCGTGGTTGGGGCTGACAAATGACACTGGACAGGTGTCTTCTTATGGTGAAGCAGCAAGTTCAAGTCTCTTTATTAACTACAAGTGTCTTATATACTTTTCTCTAGCAGATGTGTCTCTGCTACTGGTTACATATAACAATAATAATGCACCATTGGTTAGCATTTGCATATTGCCAAGTCCTCCTTGCTTTGCTAAACCCCTGCTCTATAGTTAGTCCTCCTCTGCTCTATGGTACACTTTGACATCTCCAAGGTCACTTCCTGACTCCATACTTGCACAGATGACCATATTTCTCTGTCTTTCTAGATACAAGATACTGCTTCAGCCAGCACATGATGAAAGCTACTGGAGAGAGCGTGTCGGTTACCAAGCGCTGCGTCCCGCTGGAGGACTGCCTGGCCACAGGCTGCACCTACATCAAGCATGAGGAGTACAAGGTGTGGGACCAAAATTGACTTGCACTTGGATGAAAATATGGTAGAACCTTTCTGGACTCCACCAGAAGGCTGAGAGGTTTTTCAGGGGGTGAATCAGCATTGTCGTAGGTGAAAACTCCTAATGGGGGAAAAGAAAAGGAGAAAAAGGAAAAGAGGGGAAAAGGAAAAAAGGGAGAAAAAAGACAGGGTTAAAAAGGAAAAAAAGTATCAGAAAGGATATAAAGGGCAAAAGGAAAGGAGAAAAAGAGGAAAAGGGAGAAAGGAAAAAAGATAAAAAGGGTAAGAGGAAAAAGGGATCAAAAAGGGTAAAGGAAAAAAGGGAGGAAAAGGAATAAAAAGGAAAAGAGAAAAAAGGGAGGAAAAGGAATAAAAAGAAAAAGGAATAAAAGGGGTAAAGGAAAAAGCAATAAAAAGGGAGAAAAGGAAAAGGAAAATAGGGATAAAAAGGGGGAAAGGGACAAAAAGGAAAAAAGATATAAAAGGGTTAAAGGGATAAAAAGGAAAAAGGGGGTAAAAGGAAATAAGGAGAAAGGGCATAAAAAAAGAATATTTTTTCAATAGAATAAAGACAAGAGAAGGAATGGATTAAAAAAGAAAAAAAAAGGGAAAAAAGAAAAAGAGGAACAATAGAAAGAAAAAAGAAGGGAAAAATAAAGCCAGTCTGGCCACTGTGCTGCTTTGCCAATCTCCTTTTCTTTTCCCCCTCTCTCTATTCCATGGAATTGGTGTTTCCCAGCTAATCAAGCTGTAACCTGCTCTCCTGCAGATCTGCACCTCTTGCTGCGAGGGCAGCATCTGCAACCTGCCCCTGCCCAGGAACACAACGGACGCTGTGTTCACAACCCTCTCCCCTCTCAACAAGACACAGAAGCTCTCACATCCCAGCCTGCTGACCACTGCCTGTCTCTGGCTGGGCTTGATGTCACACCACTGGGTCACGTTGCCGCACGCGGTGGGGTCTGGACAGCTGAGGACAGCTGGATGAGAACATCTGGCCAACTGGACAGCAGGGTGAGAACATCTGGCCAAGTTCTCCCTGTAGAGCCTGAGCTCTGGAGGTGGCTTTGGAACACTGGTTTGACCTCCTGATTTCTTTGTTGATGAAGAACTTGTGAGCCTGGTTGCGGACACTGTTGAAGCAGTAATACCACCACATCTCTCTACTGTTCTCTGAAGAAACTCATGCCAAATGTTTTCAGAATCCATGGCTGGGCCTGCTGCAGCCACTTTGCTTCATCTCTCCCTTTTCTCCTTGAAGAAATGTTATTTAAAAGTACTCCATCACCTCCAGCTGCTAGCATCACTTACTCACTGGAAACCTTCTTGTGGTGTAATTTGGCCACGCACTAACTCTGGTGTCTCCTTAACCTCTTTTGAGAATGATATAAATAATATATAGTCAGAATGTCTTTGCAGCTTCCCCATATCTCCTGCTCCTCATGGAGAGGATGTAGCTGGAAGGGATGAGGTCAAGGGAGCAGCAGCAGCTTGGAGCAGGCCAGTGCTGGGCACAGAGGTTGCCCAAGGAGCCAACCCCATACAGCACAAGCAGTGATGGGCAGAAAAATCACTGTGGTTTAGAAACCAAAGCAGAGAAACTGTAAAAACTCTGTTCCTGAAGCATGGTTGAAGGGGAGGAGGATATGGCTCTCTGGTCCCTGACCCTCAGCTGCAAGGAGGAAGGGGCATGATGGGTGTTCAACTCCAGGAAAGCTGGGTTGCCAGGTTGAGATGCTGGTGCCTACAGAGCCAACATGTTCCTGGTGCTTTAGATACTTTCACCTTTTGGCACCTAGTCCTACAGCCTGGGAGTTACTTAGGGACACGGTTTAGTGGCATGGTGGTGATAAGTTGACGGTTGGACTTGATGATCTTGGAGGTCTCATCCAACCTTGGTGACTCTGTGATGCTGAAGAGCTTCTGCTGCTTTATTTAAGGAGTATGGACTACTCCTAGCCCCAGCTGTGTGGGGGTGACCTCTGTTGCTTGTTTTGCTGGGAAATCATGGATGCAATATTTATTTTTATATGTTGAGTACGATCTCAAAGCCTTGAAAAGATTCTTAGTTCTGCTAGTGCCAGGGAAAAATGGGTATTTTGCCTGTAATATATAAGTTATCATAAATATATATATATATAATGTTTATTTTGCATCACTATGAAAAAAAATCAACTTTATTTTGCAAGGTCAGTAAGTAAAGCAAGGTGACAGGGACTTGCTTTAAATTTTAACCAAACTTTTTATAATTATTATTTTCTTTTTCAGCAAAAAAACCTACTATAGTCATAAATTGCTCACTACTTTTGTGCTTTTTTTTGCCTGTTCATGCTCTGAGGTAACTTGTGCTTTGTCATGTTACAGTACTCTCCTGACCTTGGTGAGTTAAACAGTGAAACACAGATAAGGAAGCCAATGCTGGAACCTTTGAGAAGGTCTCCTAGAGATACCAGCACACCCTCATCCAGCAGTGCCCATGTTGGACACAATTAATGGTGAGAAGTCTGCAGATCTGAGCATCCAAAGTGCTGTCTTGAGTGAACTTCAAACACTGTTTCTTTCATCTTTTTAACTTTTTTGCATAAAACTAACATTTTTGTGAGGAAAGGCTTGATGACCTCACTCAGACAAACCTTCCTGTTTGCTGTCCAGTCACCACTGAGCCTCTCCAGGCTCTCTCCCTGTCTAGTCTAGACACCAGCCCCTCCCCATAGCCCAGCCCTCAGAGTCCATTTGCTTTCCTTAAGGCTTTTCCCACCTGCCAGCCCCTGTGGGTTTAGCAGCAGAGATTACTTTCTCATTGAAGCATAACACCCAGCTGCATGAAATTTCAGTCTCATAATCCTGTTAGGTTTCTCCTGTCAGGCCTTTGTGTTTGTGCAGCTCCTCAAAGAGCAGCCTGAGCCTTGCTGAAAAAACAACCCAAAAAAGCCAAAGGAAACCCTTCAAAGTAAGAATTGCCATTGCCAAGGTGAAGAGCTCCTCTTTTAAAGGTGCTGCAGAACCTCGTGGAGGAGAAAAGCCACAGTCAGTTTGCAACTGTTTAGTCTTGGGTTTCATGTAGATTGAGGGTTTGAAGCTCCACCACTAGCAGCCTTTGGCTTTTCTCCAGGTAGGAGCATGGTTTCTGTCCTGAATGGATGACAGAGGGATATTTGTCAGGAGAAAAAACAAAACAAACCAAAACCCAACCCAATCATGCTGTCTCTTATTCTTCCTGTGGGCGTGAGCAGAAAATCTCATTCATTACACTAGAATTTTGGCAATAATAGATATTTTTTCAGTTAAATTTTCATTGAGATAATTTCAACAGGGATGGTGACTCCACCACTGCCCTGTGGAGCCTGGGCCAATGCTTAATCACTCTTTCAACAAAGACATTTTGCCTAATATCCAAACTAAACCTTCCTTGGTACGACTTGAGACTGTTTCTTCTTGTTTTATCACTTGTTTCTTAAGAGTAGAAACCAACCCTCACCTCACTCCAATCTCCTTTCAGGGAGCTGGAGAATGTGAGAAGGTCTTCCCCTGAGCCTCTTTTTCTCCAGGTTAAACAACCCCAGTTCTCTGTGCTCTAGACCCTTCACCAGCTTCGTTGTCCTTCTTTGGACACACTCCAGCAGCTCAATGTCCTTCTTGGAGGGAGAGGGACCCAAAACTGACCCCAGGATTTGAGATGTGGCCTCCCCAGTGCCCAGTCCAGGAGGACAATCCCTTCCCTATTCCTGCTGGCCACACAGCATCCAAGCCAGGAAGCTGTTGGCCACCTGGGCACACTGCTGGCTCATCTTCAGCACCCCCAGGTCCTTTTCCCCTAGGCAGTTTTCCAGCCACTCTGCCCCAAGCCTGGAGCAGGACTCAGCTCTTGGCCTTGTTGAACCTCATCCCATGGGGGATGCATGCATCCCCTGGCAAAGATCTGCTCCTGACAAAGGCTGTCAGATGCCTGATTTCCCTGGAAACAAAAGGAATTCTAGCAGAGCAGGATCCTATGAAAAAGCCAACACATCACTTATTCTTGCAGCTGACACAAGCTGGCATTGTTGTCCCCGAGCAGCTGCTGCGAGCCTCGGGCGCGTGTGTGCATACGGGCATGTAGCTCCTGGAGAACTTCCACCCTGCAGGAGAAGGTTCCCTGTCCAAGTGCCAGCCTGCACGAAAACCTGAAGGGCACAAAAGGCTTCAACTGCCCTGCTTGGACCCATCAGCAGCTTTTAAGAGGAAACAGTGTGGTTTAAGAAGTTTCCTGGTTTCTGAAGGACATGATTGCAGTACTATATTTGCTGTTGTCCTAGTTGGAGTCCAAACAAGGTATTCCATGCCATATCAGTCATATTCAGTCCTTGAAACTTTGATATCAAGCTTAGGCTTTAGGGTCTCTTACATAAAGCCTAAGATGCAAACAAAACAGGTGCATAATTAAGCTGTTTGGCACCTAATTAACCACCAGTACATATAAGGAAAGGTTTGGGTGTCTACCCTTCCCGAAGGTTGAGCACCTGAGCCTTGTGAGGATCAGCTCAGCTCTGTTCCTACAGGACTCTGTCTGCTCTGCCTTCCATCTCAATTTGAGTTCAATTCCAGGACTCAATCCCATGTGTCTGAGTCCTTTCTGCTGTTGAGTCCTGCTACAGCATCAGTAGTGAGTTAGCTACCATCAAGGGAGGTTTGAGGGTGGCACTGGGGGTTTTTTGTGTATATGTATGCTTGTGTATGTATATACACACACACTTCATTTTCTTGTTATTATTTTCATTAAAGTAGTTTAAGTTTCATTGTCAGTCCTCAAGTCTTTGTTAATTTCCCCTTTTCATCCCTGGAGTGGGGGAAGAGGGGATAATAGAGAGTATCTGTCCCTGGGTTAGTGGTTGGCCCAGCCCTCACCCTTGACTGCTGTGTATCTCATAACACAACACAAATAACCATAATCTCCTTACTTGCATCAGCTATTTTAGCTCAATTCCACAGGTATTTGGAGTCAACACCTTTCACCTTTCTTTCTGTCAAGCTGATGGAGGGGGGAAGGAGCAGAGCAAGTATGCTCTGAAGTCCTGGATCACACCAATCACTCTGAGTATAAAGACTGTCTTGCTGCTCCTTACTTAACTTGTTTGACCAACAGGTTCAGCTCTTCCCAATTCATGTGGCTTTCCACCTTATATCTGCAATTAGTTTAGGCTGAGCAGGTAGAAGCATTTAGAGAAAGACAAGCTCACAGACCTGTGACAGTGGAGCTCATGTCCTGTGGCCTCACCTTTCTGCATCAGCTACTTGAAGCTGGCTACAGTTACAGCTGAGCTTTCCTGGGGCTTGATGAAGCACAGCATCCCTTGTTGAATGACACCACAATTAGCAAGAAAGGGCAAGGAGCCTGCAGCCAAGGTGGTAAAGAAAGGACTCCTCTTCCTCAAAGAGGGACCACTGACTCTGAGGCTTATTTGGAGAGCTTTTTCTTCCAGCCAGGTGGTTGCTGGTGGAAGGAGAACAGAATTCCTCACTGTTTACACTCTTAGAAGTGAGAGCTCTTCAAATACCAGACTTATTTCTTTCTTGTTCTCTATAAATTTAAGCTCAGTTTGAATAACAAGTTTGAGGATATCGAATAAAAAAGAAGGGAGCAAGTCACACAATTATTTTGCTACAGTTTGGTTGTTCTATTTCAGCTCTACCTCACTAAATATTTTTACTCCTTCCACCTGCTGGAGTGCAGAGTGTTAATTTTTAAACTGGGAGAAGGACTAGTTTATTTGCTCTCTCACAAGTTAAGCACAGTTGAACCTAAAGCTAAGTTCTAACACCTGCACTGTTATATGATGTCAAGGGTCAGGGCTGGGCTGATCACTGCATGAGTGACAAATGCTCCCTCTGAACCCCTCTGCATCCCAAAGGGAAGAAAAAGGGAATAAGGGAGAGAGACTTAAGGGTTGGGAAAGAAAACTAAACCAGCTTTCATGAACTGGAACTGGATTCAGGTCTCCTTTGTGAATCATATCAGGAAAAAGACCAGAAAGATCACACCTCCCTTCAAATTCTGGCATGAAACATTCATATTAGTTAAGTCAAGGCAAAACTCCCACTGTTTCCAGAGGGATTTTTGCCTCAGGCTGAAGCCATTTCAATAGCCACAGCTTTAAAGAACATAAACTCAAAAACTAGCATCCCAAATTTAATCTGAATAACTGCCTGGCAGCTCCCACCCTTCCCAAAACACAAAGTACAGTAAAGGCACCTGAAGATCACATCAAGACTCTTCAGGATAGTTAAAATATACATAAACCACTTCATAAAACTCACTTTTCTAGTATTTATCCAACAAATTTTCCAGACAACAGTGTATTCTCAAACTTTTTAATCCTCTTGATGAGAATGAGAATAAAATAGATCAATAAAAGGCTTTGAAGTAATACAGCTTTCTTGGACAGCAGAGCAGAGGTCAAGCACTTGGGAGCCCAGAAAATCAGCACAAATTCCATGACAGTGACACTCAAATCCTACTTTGACCTTGGAATGTGCTCAGGATAAAGCAAACAGTGATGACAATGATGGTAGGTGTGCAAGATAACCTCTTGAATTGCTGGCTTACTGAGTGCCTTTAGAGAAGACAGCACTGACTTCAGGGGAAAGTCTTCCTCATTTCCACCTCCACAACCCTTGCAGCAATCATGAGCATGGACAGATTACAGGCACTTGGTAAAGGATCTAGTATTAAAGCCAATAAAAAGTCTTTGGTGCTAACTGGCTTAGGTCCCAAGTAGGGAATCTAAGTAGTATCCAAACTAAGAACAAGTTTTAAATCTATAATTGCTAGTTAACACCAGAAAAAGACACAACTAGAGGAACAACAAGAGGAAGCTAAACCTCTTCCATTACTGCTTTTTTCCCCAATAACAATAGCACTGCATTCTGACAAGAGTCAAAGAGTGATGGATTCCCATTGCTGCAGGAAGTGGCACAACTCCTGCAGTGCTGGGTTAACAAATGCCCCCCCAAAAGCTTAAAATTAAAATGAAACCAGATTAAAATCTGGTTTATTACTCAGTCTCTGCAGTGAGGCAGTTGAAGGTTTGGTATTTCAGGTGCTTTCAATTTTCTTCACTATTCTTCCTCCAAATAACTTCAATTGACCTGATTGTTTTTACACTAGGACTGGTTTAGTGAAACCTTCCTGTTGAAATACTTTCATAATTGATCATAATTGCAATAAATGATCCTAATTGCTCTTTGGGCAGGCATTTCCAAATTCCAGAGACATGCCTAAATTGCATCCAAGTACAGGAAAACAATGATGATATCCAAGCATTGCCCTGTTATCTTGGTTTTTTATCCACAGTGTATTTAATGACCTAAGAAAGTTACAAAAGCAACTTTAAATTACATGTACATGTATGAGCTAATTAAATATATTCAGCTAACACTGAGAAAACAAAATCCCAAGCAATATGAAGACAAAAAAACATTGAGATGACTGATTCTAGAGTAATTTGGGACTTTTTACTGAGTCTCTGGCTGTAGCAATCAAGTGAACACTTCTCTGTTGAAGTATTATTTGTGGGTAGAGACCACTAAGAGCTTCTCTCATTATTCTCATTTTGGAAGAGCAAATGAGCTCAGCATTAATTTCTGCAGCTTTTATTAATTTCTATATGCTGGAGAACAATTTTATTACTTACATCACTTTTTTTTTTGCCACTTACTGGGCAAATTTCCTAGCAACTTCAGTGGCATCAGAATTTTGAGCAGTAAGAGCAAAGATTTGTTAGACATTGCAAGACAAAATGGTTAGGCAGTACAGCTTGCAAGGTAGCATTAAAAACAGAGATGCTGATAGCTGTGTGCCTGTGTGCTTAAACTCATTCAAGAAGGAGGAAAACTCACAGCTTCAAATTCATATGGCACAGAGAAAGCACCTCTTTGACTCGTCTCAATATTCTAAGTCACATGTGGTGAACACATAAAGATTCAAATAAATAACAGCTACTTTATTATCCTTTCAAGTGAGGCATTTCCTCAGAGAGAATTACCAAGCAAAGGAATTGCAAAGGTCTTAAGAACTTGGGAAAAACCCTGATTTCTCCTACTTTCCACTTAGTTTTCTCATGATAGGGCTGTCAGGTTCAGCGTTGGTGAAAATACTTCCTACAACCACGTGAGTGCCCCAGATGTGGTGACGAATCACTTTGCAGCAGCCAAGGTCATCCACGGAAAATCCCAAGTGGCGGTAGCGCTCGTCCGTTTCAAACAGGGTGCTGTTTGTGTAAGGGCCAAAGAACTGGGGAGTAGGAAGAGACAATTTTCACATTAATATTACCAAGAAAATGTTAAATGACAGAATTACCCCTTTTTCAGCAAGTCCAAACATNAGGTGAGGCTTGCCAGGGCTCTGGGCAAGCTGATCTAGTTGGGGATGTCCCTGCCCACTGCAGGGGGGTTGGACTAGATGAGCTCCAGAGGTCCCTTCCAACCCAAACCATTCTAGGATTCTATGATCTAAGTCCAACCATTGATTCAACATTCCCATGCCACTAAATCATGTCACAAAGTGCCATGTCTACATGTCTTTTCAATCGCTCCAGGGATGGTGACTCGACCACTGCCCTGGGCAGCCTCTTCCAATCCTTAATCACTCTTTCAGTGAAGACATTTTTCCTGATGTCCAACCTAAACCTCCCCTGGCACAACCTGAGGCCATTTCCTCTTGTCCTATCACTTATTAACTGGGAGGAGACTAACCCCCACCTGGCTCCAACATCCTTCCAGGTCCACTGACAGCTGACACAGTATGGGGACAGGCTCATCATATTTTAGGAACTATCCTATGGGATAACAGCTTTTGATCCAGATGAAAAAGCTGGATTTAACTCCCAGAGGAAACAAATCCCACTGCCAGTTAGGTTGTAGCAGTGTCCACTGAATATTCCACACAGCATGGAACTTACTGCCAGTCCTGAGGATGGATCAATGAAGTCAGCCCAATAGCCTTCAGCACAAAGGGCATAGCAAATTTCCTTGGCACCATTAACGAACTTAAAAGAAAGGGAAAAAAAATCATGAATGAGTATTTTTGTTACATACATAGATAAACACACACTCTAGGACATATATAACCTCTTCTGACAATGATCTTTGGGATTCTATGAATAAATGAGAAATTCAACTTAATTCCAACAAAAATATTAATAACAGTAAGAGGATTAGAATGAATGGCATACATTAGGCTATTCAAATCATAGGAGATTTAGAAGTGTTCCTTGTGCCAGCCAGCAATGGATTAAACAGCCTGGACAAGGAATAACCTAATTGCTTTGACTATTCATGCAGATTGCAATCATATCTGTTGTCTTCTTTAAGAAGGTAACCATTACTTCAGGTATTTCTGTGTTATTTCTGTGAGATTAAAGATCTAAACTAAAACCCATAAATTTGACACTAAACATAGCATTAAATATGTATTTTATAAATAGATGAAGAACAGAGTTCCACTGTAAGGTCTTATCTCAGCTAACAGGTTAGTTCTTCCTGAACTACAAATGTTTAGCTGTAAATGATTTTAAAGAACATTTTAGTTTCATAAGCACTTGACTTTCACAGCAATCTACACCAAATTCTCTTGTTGTAATTAACTGGTGGTCAGGACAAATGATGATTTCAAACTCTCCTACTACTTGGCAATCAAAGTTGTAGGTTATGTTTAAATTACACTGGAGGACACCAGCTGATGCTCCTGAAAACAGTATTTTTGATTAAGCAACATGTCAAGAACCTCCTTGTTCTGTAATGGGGCATCAAAAATCTCCTTTCTCTGAAGAGAGAACTACTGGAGAAAGTCCAGAGGAGGCTCCAAAGATGCTGAGGGGACTGGAGCATCCCTGGGAGGAGGAAAGGCTGAAAGCCCTAGGGCTGCTTAGCCTGGAGAAGAGCAGAGCCAGAGGGGATCTCACCAATACTGAGCAAAAGCTAAAGGGTGGGGGCAAGAGGCTGGGGCCAGACTCTGCTCAGTGGTGCCCAGGGACAGGCCAAGGAGCATTGGGCACAAACTGGAACCCAGGAGGTTCTACCTGAACAGGAGGAGACAATTCTTTGCTGTGAGGGTACCAGAGCCCTGGCCCAGGCTGCCCAGAGAGGTTGTGGATTCTCCTGTGGAGAGATTCCAAAGCCACCTGCAGATGATCATGGGCAACCTGCTCCCCAGTCTGTCCATACATTCAGGGTTGTAGAGCATTAGAGACACTCCATTTCTGATACAGAACACACTTGGATGCAGTGTTGTAACAACCACTCAGCAATCACTCAGTGAGGTTAATAAACACTTGAGAGTCACCACTGCAAACATTTAGATTTGGAAGCCCACAGCCATTATTTTAGCACCAGCCTCTCACTTTGAATTAGTATTTTTAAGGTTACTTCTAACCATCTCTGAAGCAAACAAACAGACCATTTGCTTGTGAATTTTGCTGTTAGTAACCTTTAGGCCAGGAGGTTACATCCAACATCCTAACACCCCTACAATGACTCTATTAGACTTGACAGGGAGGTGCACAAGGAAGAAAGATGCCAATTAACATATAATTAGACCAGATTACAATGCCAAAGACCAACAGACCAGAAATAATTCAAAGAGAAGAACACACTCAAATGAAGGGAATTTTAATTTGTGGGTGATCTTTATGCTGATCCATCAGACTGCTGCTTCCTGTTTTGTCTGTCTTTATGCTGCTTTATACAGGCCACATTTGCAATTGCCAGCATGGAAAATGACATTTCCAGCCTGTTTTCAGACATAAATATGACCCTCTCTAGACAGATGAAAATCCCACAGGGTGATTTTTACTAATTTTAGATAAATGATAATCAATAATCTATACAAAAGTTGTGTTTTGAGGTGCTAAGGAAAGAATGTCGGCAGTGGTGGACACTGACACCTGCTGGAGACAGCACACCAAAAAGAGCTGAATAATGAGAAATAAAGTCATTTACAGAGAGACCTCTAGTGGCAACAGAGCAAGAACACATGAACTAGCTCAGAAATGCTCTAAAAAAATTATAGAGTGCATTACTACCAAGCTAGAAATGGACTGAAATACACCCAGCTTGCAAAAGATCCATCTAGAAACAAAACTAAGCTGATGCTGATGTCAGGTACTTACATTTTCTAAAAGCATTTCTCTCTCATCTTCTACTTCTTGACTCCACACAGTCATATCATTTTTGGTCTTCTGGGTGACAGTTAGCACTGTTAAACAGCTGGCATTCACTTCTGGAAACATCAACTGGAAGTCTACAATAAAAGTGACACCAGCATGTTATGGCTTGCTCTGACACTTTAGTTCTGGTTTTTCAGTGAGATAAATCACTGAGCCTACTTTACAGCCTTCCTTTCATTTAAATCCAAGAGACATGGGTGTGTTTTTCACCTCAGATGCAGCAGGCAACATGCTGGTTTGAAATGCTGATGTTGCTTTAATGTACTTGGCAAGATCCTGTCTGAATGCAACTCAGGGAGTGGAGTTTGCTCCAACCCCACCATGGTTCTCTCTTTCCATCATCCCTTGGACTATAAACAGGAATGCATGTGAAGCACTGACATTACAAAAAGGCTGCAAGGAGCCTTTTCAGTGTGGGAGAGAAAAAAAAGCACTTTCCAGAAATAGAAGTCTAAAATTTAATTTGAAAAGTCTGCTCTTTTTAATATCTAGACCAAGATCAGCCAGAGTTCAGTCTCTTCTCTCCAGTAAATCACTTTTAAAATGAGAAGGTTTTATTCCAATTTAATTTCAATCATTTTCTTCTTGAACAGCTCCCTGAAAGGAGGTTAGACTGAGGTGGGGATTGGTCTCTTCTTGTATGTAGGAAGTCATAGGACAAGAGGAAACAGCTTCAAGTTGCACCAGGGGAGGTTTAGGTTGGACATTAGGAACAATTTCTTCCCCAAAAGGGTTGTCAAACCCTGGCCCAGGCTGCCCAGGGCAGTGGTGGAGTCACCATCCATGGAGGAGTTTAAAAGCCACGGAGATGTAGTGCTGAGGGACATGGTTTAGTAGACCTAGCAGTGTTAGGTGAACAGTTGGACTCAATCTTATAGGTCTTTTCCAACCTTTATGATTCTATGAAATTAAAGAAAGATAAAATTAGTTTGTAAAATATTAACTCTGGATTATCCTTTCCTACTAAATATCATGTGGCATTGATTACACGACTGTGTTTACCTCTATATTTTTACACTTTAAAAAGTTATCATTTTTTATCTGTCACCAAAAGTACAAAGATACCTTTTTGTAACAGTTCAGGACAAGCTTGCACTGCACATTCTACCTTGGCATTTTCAAAGTAGGCTTCAGCATTATTTATTTGCTGTTTCTGTGGAACATCAGCACCCTGAGAAAAAGGGAAACTGTTAACTTTGTCATCTGTTACCATACAACAGGAATAACTTTATACACCAGACTATGGATTTGGGACTAAATGCCCATGGATAGACTTAAAAGTAGTGTCATCAAAAGATCATTTGCAGTAAGACTTTAAATTTTTCAAATACTAAAAGTTTAACAGATACAGGTATTACCTACAGAGGTGTTGGCCCACAGCAGCTGAAGGTGACCCAGCAGTGTGCCCAGGTGGCAAGAAGGCCAACAGCATCCTGGCTTGGATCAGCACTAGTGTGGCCAGCAGGACTAGGGCAGGGATTGCTCTCCTGGACTGGGCATTGTTGCTAATAGAAGCCACGATGCTGCTGGCCTTCTTGGTCACCTGGGCACACTACCTCTGCTTTCTCCAGTGTTTCCTTTCCTTTTTGGGCAGCACCAGCTGCACTGGGTGTTTTCTCACACAAGTAAGCAGAGATGCAGGCAGTGCACCTGGTCTGCACTACACAAGCAGAAGTCTGGAATTTTCCTTTGGGATTTTAAGAGAAAGGATGATCTACACCAGTTGAAAACAGAATATGGGGAGCTCACCAGAAAAAGAGAACATTTACTAAAAGCACTATACTAAAAGCCTTTTTACAATGGAGATTTGTTAGTTGACTCCCAAAGCCTCAGCATGTCACAAACTCAGAGAGCCTGGAAAGTTGAGTCAGCAGCTTGCAGCACTAAACACTTGTTGAAACCTTGCAATCACTCTAGCAATTATCAAGCTGCAAGCTCTGCCATCAACAAAATACAGCCTCACTATGAAAGCCAAGGTTCAGGAATGTTGATCTGCTTCCTCCTATGTGAATTCAATGGTTGTCAGAACTAATCAGGCAGATCTAGCCACTGTCCAAACTATGTAAGTCCAGATCCATTAAACGAAACACTGAAGAAACTCCTCATTCCATTTGAAGAAAGGTATTAAGTTTTGAAACTGAAGTGTTCTTTTCCCATATCTATACGACTAGGTCACTTCTAAAATGCTATTTTAGTTACAAAAAAAAACACACCCTGAAATATTTCTCTCTCCTGAAAGAAAAATCTTCAGCTAGGTTGTGTAATCTCTCTCTCTTGCCCCAGCTGAAGTTTACCTCTCAAAGACACCTAGAAAATCCACAGTATATGTTTTCAGGAGGAAGTGAGTTTAGTTCTGTTTCTCTTAGACAAGAAATACCAGTTTCACCCAGAAAAGACCTGTTCTTACCTGAAATTCATTCATGTATTGTGCCATTACAAATTCATGCCTTTCATTTGCTGAGGGCTCTGCTAATATATCAGGCAGGCTTGTTGAAACATGTCTTTTTGCCTGAGAGGCAGTGCCATTTAGGTGACAGTCAAATCCAATATTCCCAGGCAACTGGAATCTCTGGTCCTGAGGACCAAAGGGACCCATCACTTCATCTGGCCACACAGTTCTTGGACCTGCAAAAGTCAAGGCCTTGCTTTAGTCATCACATCTAAAACACACATGCAGACACAAAAAAGTGCCTTTCCCATACAAATATTTCTATTTGATCACAACCATATATAATCAAATAAATCACAGTGCAGAAGTCAGGGCCCTGACATAAAAAGCACACTTCAGAATTCCCAAACTGATATGGATAGTTCAGATAGCATAGGAATTCAAAGACAATGAATTTTTCTTTTTCTTACATAGATCAGGAGGTGCAGCAGCAACATGAGGCTCATCTGAGCCAGAGGAACCTGCTGTAGAAAAAGCCTTGGGATTTACAACTCTTTTGACTAAGGAATAAAACCCTGGTAGGTAGGTGACCAATCTTGCTCTGTTACAGAGCACCTGAGGAAAGAAAAAGACAGTAAGTATTACATAGGAAAAATACTACTTTAAGTGCAGCCTTGTGGATCACAAGAGAAATCTTCAATTGCTAAGTAAATTACAATTTTAATTACGAGCAATAGTGTTTCTGTAGAATCAACTTTTAAAAAGGATTTTATTATTGCTTTTATATTTTACTGCTAGTAGTATTCTAAGGAAAGAGAAAGCCTTGAGAACACTTACTGAAAGGCCTTCTCACCTGAGGAAAAGACCTTGACAAGTTTTAATAGCACCACTGAAAACCCCCTACCTAAACTAGGTTATGGATAAGGATTGTTTCCATGATTATTTCCATAATTGTCACAATTCAATCATCAGATTATCAGAAACCCCTAAAGATACTGTTCATGGAGTAAACACTGATATCCAAGACTTTTCTAGCACAATTCTTACTGCTGCTTCTTAAAAGAGGGAAGTACAAGCTGGTATCACTCCAGAAACATCTAGAAGCACACACACACATAAGCTTCTAGACATTTCTTCACCAGCAAAGGACACATAATTGCAGCTCTGGACTAGGCAGGGAGATAGAAGTCTAGATATAGGGAAGAAATTGTTGACATCAAGGGTGGTGAGACCCTGTCCCAGATTGCCCAGAGAGGTGGGAGATGTCCCATCCCTGGAACCATTCCAGGTCAGGTTGTTTGAGGCTGTGAGCAACCTGCTCTAGTTGCTGCTGACTTCATGGAAGTTGGACTAGATGATCTTTAAAGGTCCCTTCCAACCCAAATCACTCTCTGACTCTACGATTCTACAATATGTGTATCAAGTCAGGTAGGTTCAGTCACTTCAGTTTCTTTCTTTTGCTCTAAAAATCCTTAAACTTTGAACAGATGCAGAACTTCAGTTAGTGCTGCCAGTGCTACTGTCACTCATTTACAGCCAAGTGACACTGCAAACAGATCACTATGGTAGTCAAAATGCCAATAAGCCACAAAACCTTCATGAATTCCATGGGCTTTGAATACACCAGAAAATCTGCCTCATGCCAGTGAAGTTTACTGGCAACAGAACTTTCAACGGTGGAAGCTGATTCTATCAGAATTTAATTCAGCCACACAGTAAACTGAAAAAAAATGATGAAGTCCTCCCTGGCCAAGCATGCAAAGAGCTCAGGGATGGTGTCTCCAGCCTGCTCCAGGGTTTGACAACCCTTTTGGGCAAGAAATTTTACCTCATATCCAACAAGATTACTTAAAAAAAAAAAAAAAAGAGGTGAGAAAACAGTACTATTTGTACAGTTAAGACAAAAACTTTACTTGAAGTATCAGGACCTAAGTCAGTTTTCACACACCACCTGTATAAATATACAACGTCTAGTAGGTTCTAGCAGCATCATGAAGACTCAAATGCATAAAGGCATGTTTGATTTTCTAATACACTTCAGGCTTTAAGCTGCCTAGTTCTCTAACACCACTAGGTTTAAAAGGTTCCTGCAACAGCAAAAACCTGATTCTAACTGATTTTTTCCTGCTATTATGGAAAATCAGCACTGAATTTTTGCATAATGATTACATTATAGATCAAACATGTAAACAATTACAGCTGACACATAATTACACAACAAGAGCATTTTTTTCTTATAATCAGGATCACTTAACGTGGATATGTTAGTGTTAATTACAGGTATAATGACTGTTGACTGAACTCACTTATGCAAATATTTACATCCTTGGCATTACCCAAGTGAAAAATTACCACTGAGATGAATAAATTATTCATGTCTCCATGACAAGACTGTATCAATAAAGAGTGCTTTATTCTTCACTTTGAAAGCAACTTGGTGGAGTTGAAAATTTAATCTTAACCTATGACATCAGAAAACAAAACAAACTCTATTTAATGCCTAATTCGACTATTTCCACAGGAATTTATTTAAATGGAAGGATGACAATACCGCTGACTTTTAATTAAAAGGTACCCTGCTATAGCTCAGCTTCATTAATGACTCTCGCATAAGCACCATGATGTAAAAACAGTCTTAAAGGGGCAGTAAACGGCATAACGCGAAGGAGAAATGCTCTCCTCCGACGGCGCCAGTTTCCCCACTCTTCGGGATGAGGCAAGGGCCAGGTTTACCCCCACCCCCATCCCGCAATCCAGCAGGGAAAGAGGCCACAACGCCAGGGAAGCGAGGTCTGTCTTACTCACACTGGCCATGGCTGACAGGAGGCTCCTTCTCCCTTCAAGGCTTGGCTGCCCCTGGAAGAGAAGCGAACGCACTGGCCTCCGAGGCACGGCCCGGCCTCACCTTCCACCCTGCCCTCAGCCCAACCGCTTCCCGCAAAGCACCGCGGCACTGCCCGCTCGTTACAAGCCCGAAGCTGCCGCCCCTGACAGGAAGAGAGCAGGACCACCGAGAGTACCGGGAATACCGGGAAGAGAACTGCAGCACCTCTCACCTCTTCCTGCAAAATGGCGGCCGGCGCCGGCCCCCTCCTGAGCCCCAAGCCGAGCGAGTCGATCTACCGATACCTCGATTCGCATCGAGGACAGGCTGAGAGAGCTAGGTCTCTTCAGCCTGGAGGAGACTGAGAGGAGACCTCATTAATGTTTACAAATATGTTCATAGAATCATAGAACAGTTACAGCTGGAAGAGACCTTGAAGATCATCAGTCCAGCCTTTGTCCTAGCCCTAGCAACCTGCTAAATGATGCCCCCCAATGCAACATCTACCTGTCTCTTAAATACCTCCAGGGATGGTGACTCAAGCACCTCCCTGGGCAGCCTGTTCCAATGGCTGACAACCCTTTCAGTAAAGAAATTCCTCCTAATGTCTAGCCTGAACCTCTCCTGGCGCAATTTCCATCCGTATGGGCGAGTGTAGGGAGGAGAGAGCCAGGCTCTTCTCAAGGGCATCCAATGTTAGGGCACGTGGGAATGGGAGCAAGTTGGACCACAGGAGGCTTAGTATTAACACGAGGAGAAACTTCTTTACAGTAAGGGTGACAGAGCACTGGCCCAGGCTGCCCAGGCGGGCTGTGGAGTCTCCTTCTCTGGAGACATTCCAGAGCTGCCTGGATGCATTGCTGTGTGAGGTCGTCTAGGTGATCCTGCTCTGGCAGGGGGGTTGGACTAGATGATCTTTCTAGGTTCTTTCCAACCCCTAATATTCTGTGATTCTGTGATAAGCGGGTCGATTCGTTCGGCGGTCGATTGTATGGGGCTTGAAGGCGCGGAGGGGAGCGTCCGGGGTCGTGTTGGGGCAACGAGGGGGAGGCTGCTGCTGGCGGGCGGGGGAGGAGGTCCCCGAGGGCTGGAGAGGGGCTTTCTTTTTCCTTCGGCACAGTGAAGGACTCCTCCGGGGGCTCCTGAGGGCCGTGGTATTGGCAGCGGTTCTCCTGGTGCAGTACCGACTGGGTGCAGCAGGAGTCAGTCACGGAATGTGCACCGGGACGAGGTTACACTACAGCATCTCCCCTCCCTCCACGGCCCCTCGGCTGGGGCTTTCTGGGGCCAGGGAATACAATGGGCTCGACAAGGAATAAAAGAAGGGATGGTGCTGTTGAAGAAGGTGCAGGGAGAGCTGCTCAGCCACCCAAAGCTCGCTGTCCTGGGAAGTCGATGAGAACAGAGAGCATTAGTGCCACTTGTGCTAATAAACTGGTCGATATGTGGTTTCCTCAAATAGCAGTTTTACACAATATAAATAAAACTCTTCTTCAATGTACCAATGGCTTTTTTTTCTGATTTCATTGTGGAAAAGCTCTGATTTTACACTTTTTTTCCTTGGGCCTCACTGGGATCTAGGGTGAGGTTTTCTTACCAAGCTAGCTTTGTGTTTGAAATAATGACAAATAAACTTCCCCATTGTAGAATCATTAAGGTTGGAAAAGCCCTCCAAGATCATTGAGTGCAATGGTATGAGCTAGATAGAGGTAATTCCATGGGCAGAGCTCTTAAATATCTCTTTAATTTCTGTGCTTGCTCCTCCATGAAGTTAATTAACTGCAGAATTCATTAATACCAACACATATGTACACCTTGAATCATTCCCCTTTGTGTGGTGATGAAGCAGCTTGGTGTCAGTGGAAGCTCAGTGCAGGACTCTTTCAGTGCTTAACAGCCGAGAGAAAGGGTCATGGGCTTACTCCCCTCACCATCTGCAGTTGAAGGTGCTCCAAGCTGTCTTTGTGGGCAAGGTGTTGGTGCTCCAAGAGAAAGGGATGGTACAAAGATAGCTTATTTTTGGTATTGAGCCCTGATCATTCTGTGGGTTTTGCTGAATCGATAAATCATAGAATGTTAGGGGTTGGAAGGGACCTACAAAGATCATCTAGTGCAGCCCCCCTGCCAGAGCAGGATCACCTAGACCAGCTCAAACTGGAATGTTCCAGGCAGGGCTTGAATATCTCCAGAGAAGGAGACTCCACAGCCTCCTGGGCAGCCTGGGCCAGTGCTTCCTCACCCTTACTGCAAAGAAGTTTTTCCTCAGGTTAATACTCAACCTCCTGTGGTCCAACTTGCTCCCATTCCCTCTTGTCCTAACATTGGATGCCATTGAGAAGAGCCTGGCTCTCTCNCCTTCATCCAGATCATTGATGAATATATTAAATAATCACTGCCCATAGAATGCATACTGAATGTATTGGCAAAGGCATCCTGGCTCAGCAAATGAATTGATTCCAGAACCACATCCCTGTGTATGTGTGGAGTTCCTGCAGTGCTCCCTCTTCATTTCTAGCATTCTACTACTTTTCCATTACATAATCTAGGTTCAATTTGCTATCCTTTATTTTGTCAATGTCACCTGGAACATGACACATTCTTCCCTCTCTGGCCTGAGGTGTTTTTGGAGGAAGGATCAGCTTAGCTCCTCCATTTTCATCTTTGCATTTGCTTTTTTCCTCATCCACATGCCTTATCTACCAGATCCATGACTGCTCACATGGGGTTTTTTTGCTAGCAAAGCTGGAAAGCTTTATCAATTTTCTAATTCTGGGGCTGCAATAGCCTTCCACAGAGACTGCACCAAACAACCTCATCATCTTTGTCTTGAAGTTCAGTCTTTTGTTGTGTGCCTAGCACCAGGCATCACCCTCTGCATCTTGCCTTCTCCTAAATCTTGGCAGTGATGGAAAGGGGAAGCTTTGTAGCTAGCTTAAGACTCAGTATTGTTTTCAGGTAGCTTTTTTGTCCCTTTTTCAATATTGTGATTTCATTTAGATCACCAGTTCTATGAGGCAAAACCCTCCCTCACTTGCATATGTGGCAAGTGCTCTGCATACTAATGCAACTATTGAAATGCTGAATTAAAACTATCAGGGGAGAGGGTGCCCAAACCCAAATCTTCTTTAAAGCTGGTATAAAAGAGCTGTGTTGCAGTTTGCTTCTTCAGTAGAGGAGAAACACACAGGAGCCACATTGGAATACCAGGATTAAGGCTTTTCTTTATTATATTTTTTTTTTACCATTTCTTTGCAGTCTGTTCAAAGCAGAAATGCTGCTTCAGGAGAGGGAACTTTAATCTCTTGCCTTCAGAATAGAAGTCTGTGTGTTCAGATCCCTCAGTGGATGTGCACATGGTCTTTAATTTACTTTCCAGGCAATTTTCTTTTTTTTTTTGCTTTCCTGCTGAGTTATTAGCATAAAGGTTTCAATACATAACTCAATAGCTAAAAAAATCAGAGCAAGAAATTGTTTTGCTTGTTCACAGTAATAATATTCAGGCCTCCAATATTGTCATTGCATTTGATAGAATTTCTGCTGTAGGATCAAGAGAAAATTCTTATATCCAATCCTGAACAATCTATGAGATGTGTAATGTGCCAATTTTGATTTTCTCATTTTTTCATGCCAACATTTGCTCACTATTGCATGTTGCTCAACTATGTTATTAATTCAGTGTTAGCACACTTAATTCTCATTTACTTTTCATTTAAGTATTCATGGTGAATCTCTGAACTTCAGCAGAAAGAGGCTGGAGAAATTCAACTTTAACTCTTTACAGAGTGTAATTTATTTCCTTTAATAGCAAAGCACTCTGGATTCCATTCAGTCTGTACTGCTTTCTCCTTAGGCAATCCCAATTTATCTCCTCTCCAGGGTTAGCACTTCCAAGATCCTCAACTCAATCAATGAATTTTCATCCCCTGAAGTTTGTGGCCTGAATTTCTAAAGATTCATTTCAATAAAGTTTCTACCTCTATCCAAAGGAGACTGCAAAATCAAACCATCCAATTACAGATTGATCAAATATTAATCATGAAAAACCTTCCAGATCTTTCTGATGCCAACATTCTTCTCCCCTGGTGTCAGGAAAGTAATTAGCAGCTGGCTTTGATTAAATTCTTCCCTCAGAGATTACTTTTCGCAGTTTAGGGGAGAGGAAGGAATGCATACAAGATGATACCTAATTTTAAGGTCATTTCTGAAAAATAGATGTAGGTTCTGTTAACTGGCCACTTCTTCTCTCCATAATCATAGAAT
>VWZO01002523.1:81166-111966 GCA_013396975.1 Bucco capensis | reverse complement strand
AGAGCTTTTTCCCCAGGGCTGTTCTCCAACAGATCAGTTCCCAGTCTGTACTGATCCATGGGGTTGTTCTTTCCCAGCTGCAGTACTTTACACTTCCCCTTGTTAAATGTCATTCAGTCTCTCCCTGCCCATGTCTCTAGCCTGTCCAGGTCACTCTGGATGGCAGCACAGCTCCTGGTGTGCCAGCCACTCCTCCAAGCTTGGGATCATCCACAAACTTGCTGAGGGTACACTCTACCCCTTCATCCAGATCACAAGGATGGAAGAAATGGTCACTCTCCAAGCACCTACAATGAAACCTAAAGTACACCACCAGCTTTTCCTGTTCCTCTTTTTCCTTATCGGACTCTTTTTTTTGGTGACACTTGTTTCCTCAAGGCAGTTGGAACTCAGGACAGCTCTGGGAAGAGTCTCAGCTGCTGCAGCAACTTCAGAGAGGGATGCCAAAGAGAACTTTCCCACTCACCACTACCCTCTGACTGAAAATTGAACTCCAAGCACCTAGTTGGTGTTCTCCTTCAGTTCCTTGGCCTGCAAGGAGAGGAGCCAGAGGTGTCTCCCAGAATCTGTTTTGGTACCTAAGACAAGCAAAGTGTGACTTTTCAGCCCTTCCCTATTCTGCTTTTCCTGCCACCTGAAGGCAGTGGAATTGGACCTGAAGATGAGTGAGATGATTTTTCCTTTCTAGGTGCTCATCTGAATGCCTCAGGAGCTTGTTAAGTGATCACCAAACCTAATGGGATATCCTTTACCCTTATAGTACTTGCAGAGGAAGCTCTCAGATGGGTTGTAAAGGATCTCCATTTCTGTGCAATGATGGATGGAGCTCATTGCTTGCCATTTACCTAATGGCATCCATTAAACTTCATTAGGAGTTTGTTAAACCCCAAGTTAAAATCGTTGGCATTGATTTTTGATCTCTAAAACCTGCTGGCAGCATGTAAGGAGCTGAGCATACCAGAAAGCAGCAGACTCTTGCAGCCTGCCCCTCACCTTCTCCATGGTTCAGAAGTGCTTCAGCAGGACAGAGAGAGGGAAGGAGAGAGGAAGCTCTGAGCCTATGGTCCTTGTGATATTTAGGAGCACCCTGGGGTTGACCTGCAGAGCTCAGCCTTTCAGCCATCAGGTTTCCAGCCTGTGTCACTCTGCCTTGGCTGGGGAATGTCTCCTCTCTAAGCTCTAAATTCAGCCTTTCTGTTTATCCATCTCATTCCCCACATTTATTTTTCCTTCCATCTACAACTGTGGCTCCCCTTTCCCTTGACCTGCTCAACCTTGGGTTGGAAATAAGGAATGTCTGCTCCTAAGTGCCAGTGAAATGGGTGATGGAGTAGAAGGGGAGAAAGGTTTTTAACATACTCTTTTTTTTCTAGGAAAGTAAACATCCTCTGGCTCCAGGAAGAATAAACTTCCCCTGGAAACGTGTGTGTTTATATGAACAATCTCTTTCTTCTGGCATTTCCAGATACTAGCCTGAGAGGTTTGTTTGCTACCTCTGGGAAAAGAGGCTTTGCAGTAAGTGGTGCAAATGCACAAGATAAGACTTAGTATCATTTGTTTTCTTTGTTTTGGAAAGACATTCCCCTCTGGATTTATTCCTGTGAACACAAAAAGGATTTCCTCTATCTCAGGGCATTGCTCTGTGTCTCCATTAGCTCCTCTGCCCCTTTGAAAGTACATCCCAAGGAGCAGGGGCAGGAAATGAGCATTTCCCCCATTAACTGGCTTGGTCTAACTGCCAGAGCTTAGGGAGCTTTCCTGGAAATCCTTTAGCAGCATAACTTCCCCTGGATCTCTAAACTACCAGTTTCCATTTGGACCATCAGCCATACTCAAATGGGATGTGCTGTTTCCAGGTGTGGTCACCTTCAAGCCTAATTCCATGGCATTTATGCTTCAGAAAGAATGAGAAATTATATGAGAGTAGTTTGACCTGGCAGTGTTGGGTTAACAGTTGGACATGATGATCTTAAAGGTCTTTTCCCAACAAAATGATTCCATGATTCCTGGTAGGTTTAATATTCTTTCTTACCAGAATAAGGATAACAACCAACCAACTTAATTGTCACTGACACATTCCTTTTCTCCTGTTGAAATGACTAAAGCAAGTGACTGAAAACTAACATTTTGCATGTGTCAACCTCCTCCTTCTTAAAAGAAAGGCTCCTCACTTTCTTACATCAACATCAGAAGAAAACATCAGACATCCTCTTCAAAAGTTCTGGTATGAACAGATGAGACATGGGAGTTAATCAAAGGGAGACTGCAGTTAGCAGAAATGATCAGCTGAGCCTGTTTTCCTCGTGGATAAATACTGATCAGGAGAAATGGGTCTAGCAGGGACAAGCTGCAGTGGTGCTTTGGAAGGGATCATTCCCAGAATCCCAGAACTGAGCATGGTGGGCATTGGAAGGGACCTCTAGGGATCATGTAGTCCAACCCCTCTGCTAAAGCAGGCTCTGCTCTTCTCCAGGATAACCAGCTCCAGGGCTCTCAGCCTTTCCTCCTCCCAGAGATGATCTTTCTAGGTCCCTTCCAACCCCTAACATTCTGTGATTCTGTGAGATGCTCCAGTCCACATTTCCTAGGCCATATCATCTCCAACTACTTCTCAAAGACACTAAGGCCACTGCTGATGCACAACTTTGACTGATATAGCTTTAGTTGAACTATTGCCCAGCTGGAGTTGAATTCATCTTTCTCTGAAACCTGGAGATGAGCTACATGAGACCCAGCTCTGTGCACACAATTTTCTTGAACGTATAGTTTTATTTAAGCTCCACGCAGCAGACTCAACTTCTTCTGCTGTCTTCCAAACCCTATCTTTAGCTTCCATGTGACAGGGAGCATAAATCAGTGTCTGGGGATGTCTAACAAAAGGCATCATCAAGCATATCTCTGTGTACTTGAATATTCCAACTGGCATCTTTATTCATCTCCCTCCCACAGTTCCACAGCTGCTCCTCACCAACTATGGTGCTTAACCAGATGAGCTGTGAGCTCATGGAAGCTTTCTTCATAGACAGACAAAGAAGTCCCATTAGGTCATGGTGAGATCATCATTTCATCATGCTGAAACTCCTCCACAACATGCCCTGGGAGCAAGCCCAGCACAGCCTGTTCTGATCACCCTTCCTAGCAATGTAGAAAGGATGAAGGGAGACTTGTGCTGCTCCTTGTCAGCCTTCACCCATCCTTTCTGCCATCAGTGACACTAATCAGTTTGAGCAAAGAATGCTTTTGAGGCCAAATGTTTAGCTGAGTACTGTGGGAAGACAGCAGAAGGGCTGAATCTCTTTTAAAGCTTCACCCTTTTCTGGTGTGTTCACTTTTTCAGCAGGAAGAGCCTTATCAGCAAGGTGCTTTCAGCTGGTGGGTAGCACTGCTCTCTCCCTGGGGACACCAGTGGCTTCACCTATCTCACACATCCCTGCTGGTCCTTTGAGAGCTTTTGGGGAGTGAAGGATGTTGTGGAGAACAGGAAATTTCTTGTAAGCATGGGCAGAAGGGGATGATGTTATGCAGCTGGGCAAGCAAATGTCATTTGAAAGGTCACTGAGGGAGAGTAGCTGCAGTATGGGTACATCTCTTGCCTGGCAGTCTCATCTGGAGCTTGTCTGTCCCTCTGGTCTTCCTGATGATGTGAGGGAAGTGTCTGTGGCTCCTGCAGGGCAGGACTGTCACCCTGTCAGTGAGAGAGCAGAGGAAATGGAAGCACTGCTCCCTGCAGTGCCTTGTGAATATTGATCATGGCAAGGCTAAGCATTTCCATCGAGCTGCCCAGTCCTTGAGGGTCTGGAGAGAATATTGCTGCTGATGTTTCCTTTAGAAAATGCATGCCAGGAACCATCCCTAAATCCAGATGGAATCTTTTGATGCACAACAGTGGCAGGGGGGACTGTGGCAGGCATCTCAGCAAAGACCCCACATCTGTCAGTATGTGTGTGATGGTTGTTGTCCCTAAGAAGCCTAGGCAACAGCTCCAAGGGTGAGGATGGCAGGGCAGAGCTGATCCTGGATTCTAGAGAATCCTAGAACCATGGAATCGTTATGGTTGGAAAAGCCCTCTGAGATCTTGAGTCCAACCATCCATACCCAGCACTACCATGTCCATCACTAAGCCATGTCTCCAAGCACCACATCTACATGTTTTCTGAACACTTCCAGGGATGATGACTCCACCACCTCCATGGGTAGCCTATTCCAGTGCCTGATAACCCTAGCAGTGAAGAAATTATTCATAATACCTGATCTTAACCTCCCCTGGCTCCACTTGAAGCCCTAAATACACACATAAGAAAATAGACACTTAAGATACACTGACCACCCCCCAAAAAGCCCTCAGGATGCAGCTAAAGGGAGCAGAACCATTTTGCAGTAGCTGAAGACCTGGTTGGCCAACTATGGGCTCTTGGGGAGAGGACCCAGCTCTGCACTTTGCTGGTGGTGCCTTTCTCCATCCCTTACTTCTAGTCCAGCTAAGGTTCTTCTGCTTGGCCATGTGTGCTTGTGGAGTGGCTTAAAGAGCTGATGGTGTCTAAACTGAGGACATCAACCCTAAGCAGTGACAAAATCAGTGATATATGTATGTGTGCACTGCCTGCAGATAGCTTGGGGAGAGGAGAAAGGAGTTAGACTCAGCCTGCTGCCTCAGTTTCCCTTACTGACCTTTTTGCCTTGCATCTGGCATGGCCTCAAGAGTGAGGGAAGGAGAATTAAAGGTTAAGAAACCTCTCTTGAAAGAGTTAAGATCCCTAAATGTTGAAAAAGGTTTCCTTCCCCCAGCAATTCCAAAAGGTATTCAAGCTAAAACCTTTCTGAGAGGCAATAAAGGAGAGGAGAGTAGAAGATCATTGGGGAGATTAGGAGGAAGAGCCTTAAGAGCTTACTCTTGATGCTTTTGGGTTTATACTTGGTTCCTCTTTTCCTCTGTCAATCTCTTCTCCTGTTTCTCCCTGTGATTTTTATTGGGGTTTTATGGAAGGGAGATGCTGTTGCAAACTACGAGGGCAAAGCTCATTGTCGCTGAAGTGGAGGGGGAAGGAGGAAGAACAACATTCCTCTGCTCATTGTTTTTGGCATTCCTGTTCTATATCAAATGTAGCAAGTAACAAGAAGTAGCATCCAGTTTTCATTAGTGCCTCGAGGGGTTTTTGGGGGTTCATCTGTTTTCATTTCCAAGCCTTCACAGGAGAAGATGAAATTCCTCCTTCCTAGATGTCAATGGTAACCAGGGGGGATCCTTGGACCTTGGTAGTAGGTACCAGGCTCTGACTGCTTTGTCTGTGTGCTCCAGCTCTAAAACCCATCAGAAATGGGGAATATGATGCTGGTTTATTAGGACAAAGAGCCACAGTGTGATGATTTCCCTTATGGGAGTGTTCCTCTTGACACAGTCTGGCTCCTGGCCTGTATTCATTCGCTCCAACAAAACAAAGCCAAAAAATAGAGGTGATATTCACATTCTTGGAGGGGTTGTGCCTCCCATCTGGATACTGCAAACCTGCTAACCCCTGCCCAAAGAATTCCCATGTTTGCCTTGCTCACGGAGTGACTTTTATGTCTCTGGGCAGTTAAATATATCTGTGAGCTCCTGAGGCAAGAGCTGAGGGTGAGGTTGTCTCATGCCTGTCACAGCTGGAAGAGTTCCCTTGGGAGATGCTCATGTGAAGTGCTTGCTCCTTGATGAAATCCCAATAATGTGTGAAAATGTTCCATGGAAGTGCTTTTTGTCAGCTTCAGGTAAGAGCAGGTCTCAAAACTCTGGGACCAGAGCTCGCTGCTGCGCTGGCAGGTGGATGAGCTGGGGGATGTTCAAAGTCTTCTCTCTCTCTTCTCTTAATTTGGGTGTTTCTATGGAAACAGACACTGAGCAGGAATTGTTCTTTCCTGCCTTTTTCTCATCAGTGAGAAAAAGTGAAACTTCAGATGAAAGCCAGAGCAGCCCTGGAGTAGGTGCTTCAGGGAGAGTAGCTCTTGGCTGCTCACCCCACTCCTTGCTTTCAGATGGAAGGACATGGAAATAAGGGTTCAAAAAGCTTCACTTTGTGCTTCATAGAATGGCTTGGAAGGGACTTCTAAAGGTCATCTCATCCAATCCCCCTGAAGTCAGCAGGGATACTTCCTAACTACTTTGGAAAAGTGACTGGTATGATTGTGGCTTTGGTTGCCATCAACTAGAAAGTAAAGAGGTTACAGGGGGAGAGCTCTGTTTCCCAGACTTCTCCTAACCAACCTGACCTAGTTTGGGTTTCAGCTGGAATAGAAAATGAGACAAGCTCTGAGCACTGTGTCTTCATGGAAATGAAGTGGTCACATTTTGATCTCATCTTCCTGACCATCCTCCTGCCCAAGAGGTGTTTGTTGGAGTTAAGACTGGAAAGAGAAATGCCTCTACAAGTTGACAGTGAAGCAGCTGCTTGACAATAAGAATTCCAGGACATTTTTTCACTTGATACACTTGTAAATTTGAATGTTGCATGCCTGGTTGGCTGAAGAGAGACCTAGAGCTGCCATCTGTGGGGTGGAATCCAAAGGACTTGGTGTTCCCAATGGATTGGGTACTTTTGAGGCATTTTTAATACTCCTGAGAGCTTGTCAAAGGTCCAACTGTGGTCCAAGTGTCCTTGTCTTTATTGCAAGATGTTTCCATCCTGGTTTCACACCAGTCTTGTTTCAAAAGGTGACAGATCCTTCAGGAACATCTATCCCAGCACCTGGCAGAACCACAGAATGGAATCAACCCCAATCATTTAGGATGTCACTAATCAAACTGTGGTGATCTTCTAGCCAAGTTGAGAGAAGAGATAAGAAAAAGAAAGGGAAGGTGGTGAGTGGATGAAGGACAGGTTCTGCACTCAAACCAAACCAGCAGCCTACTGCCTACTGTCCCATCCTCTCAAAAGAAAGGGAGACATCAGTAGAAAAATCTCTGCTTCTTCATTCATTCAGAACATAAAGAGTTAATGTTTCCTTCTTTTTTTTTTTTTTCACTGCTTGCCTTCCTGTAAGTTTTGGTATTTAAAATTAATGAAGAAAATGAGAGAAAAAAAAATGTGGATCAGATTACTCCTTCTCAGCTGTTTTGCTTTCTCTGGCAAATTGTTGCTTGTAGAGTTCTGGTATTTTATTTCTTTCTTTTTTTTTTTCCTTTTCTTTTTTTTTTTTGGAGCATTGACATCTCTCCTCATGCTCCATAGAACTCCTTCCTGGGAATTAGATGATGGATGGATGGCCGCTACCTCCTGGTCCTGCTCCTGAGAGCATCCTTTTCTCTCCCTCTTTCTTTCCTCCTCCAACCTGTGGGCCTCTGACTCAGAGAGCTGGAGACTCAGGATGGAGTTTTCTCATGTCACTTGCTGTTAATTAACTTTGTGACTCAACATGTTGAGACAATTTGCAGTTTTCCTTCTGCTTTGCCTGCTTCTGTGTGCTGCACGGACCTGGGATATGATTTCTTTGCAGCTGATAGTGTTTGTAGGTGAGATGAGGTGGGAGATGTCCCATCCCTAGAACCATCCCAGGTCAGGTTGTTTGGGCCTGTGAGCAACCTGCTCTAGTTGGGGATGTGCCTGCTGACTGTAGGGGGTTGGACTAGATGACCTTGAAAGGTCCCTTCCAACCCAAACCAACCTCTCTAAGAGGAAAGTGCTCTGCAGCCCAGCAGGCAATGATGGCAAAAGCTACCACTGCTGGAAGTCAAAGTTTAGGTTGGTCCAGCTTAAACAGATTCATTACCAACCTTAGGTGATTTACCTAGTGGAGCATGGATCAAGCATTAGGTCTGGGTCAGCCTTCCCAAGGAAGGCACCAGGAACCAGTCCCCATGCTTCCATTCCTTCAAACTGCAAGGAAATCTTGGCTTTCTCAGCTTTTCCCTACTAATTGGCTCCTATTTCATGCAAGCAGGACCTCACTGACAATGAGCAGGGGAAACCTTTCAGCACAGGGCTTGGTACTCAGAGCAGAAGCAGTTCTGCATCACACTGCAGCTCATAATCCAAAAGACCCTTTGCAAACATAGTTTACAGCCCTCAGAAAGAATCAACCCAGCACACCATGACCCTAGAGTGCCCTTGGCTGGACACCACTCCCAGACACCTAGCAGTGAGGAAACCTCCATCCCCAGACCCCAACATCTAGAGCTTTCCCTCCTCCCTTGGGGCTTTGTGTCCCTTACAGTGAGGTGGAAAGAAAAGACTCCAATTCCAGACAAATAGAGAGTTGGAAACTCCTTTCTCCCCCTCCCTAGTTTGCTATTAGTGTGATTAATAGAAGGAGCAAAAGAATTGGGAAAGGAGAGCAAAGAGACACCCTGGTCCTTGGAGAACCAGCATCCCATCCCTCCAACTGGAGATGGATGAGGTTGCTGCATGTTGGGATGAGGAACCAACAAGCTGGAATCCCATCCCAAATCCATGTTTAATATTTATAGCTGGGTTAGAGCTACAAAAGGCTAAATCCCGCACAGGTTTTGAATTACTTGTGAGTTTTCCTCCCTTTGTCTTCTCCTCCTCCATCATCAGCAGCAGGACCTCCAGATGGAAGCATCCCAGCTCCTCAGCCAGCCAGCCAGCTCTGCAGACAGAAAGCAATTTGCCAGTCAACAGAAGCATTAACCAGGAAATTCCCTTGGGCAAAATTCCTTACAGGAGGCTCAATGAGCCGTGGATACCTTACCAGAGTCCCCAAGCCCTCCAACAAACTGTGGTTTAATCACTTGAATATCCCAAATACCATGAGCTAAAGTTCAAGATTAGGTTTGGAGGTTTTCTTCTACTGATTGGAGAGTTTAAGGTGGTTTGGGAGTGGCTTTAGTTGTGTTCCTCCTCAGCAGGTTGGTTTAGTTGTGTTCCTCCACAGCAGGTTGGCCACAGGCTTAGCGCTTCAATGCTTAGCTCAGTTGCTTGAGTTTAACAATGTTTTCCTTCTCCTAACTGTGATGGTCTCCATTTCTTCCCAATACTCACAAGGATGCTGTGCTCGATGCATCTCACCCCCCTAGATAGAGAATATCTCAACCAGCAAATAAAAGAACCACATCAAGCAGTGGGTACTGGCAGAGCATAGTCATGAAGCTGTTGTTAGCCCCTAATGAGATGTTGTGGAGCACAGCTCCACTAAATCCCCTTTAAATAATGTTAACATGGAATCTAATAACCTTACAGGGAAATAAAATCCCTCTCCAGCTCCATGTCTGTCCCTGAAAACGAATCAATTTTCTTTGCCTGATAGCTTTCCATAGCACTTAGCACAGAGGAGGGAAGTCACTAATGGCTAGGGTTGCCCATGAGTTTCCTTCTGAAGGTCAGAGCCTTAAAAAATATAGAAAAGGAAAGAAAAAGAGGTGGGCAGGGAGAAACTTAATACAATTTAACAAGGGGAAGTGTAAAGTACTGCAGCTGGGAAAGAACAACCCCATGGATCAGTACAGACTAGGAACTGATCTGTTGGAGAACAGCCCTGGGGAAAAAGCTCTAGGAGTGCTGGTGGCTAGGAGGATGCCCATGAGGCAGCAATGTGCCCTTGTGGCCAAGAGGCCAATGGCATCCTAGGATGCATTAAGAGGAGCGTGGCCAGCAGAGCCAGAGAGGTTCTTCTCCCCTCTCCTCTGCCCTGGGGAGGCCTCACCTGGAATCCTGTGTCCAGTTGTGGGCCCCTCAGCTCCAGAAGGATAGGGAGCTGCTGGAGAGAGTCCAGCACAGGGCCAGCAAGATCATGAAAGGAGTGGAGCATCTGCCCTAGGAGGACAGGCTGAGAGAGCTGGGTCTCTTCAGCCTGGACAAGAGGAGACTGAGAGGAGACCTCAGGAATGCTTAGAAATATGTTAAGGGTGAGTGTCAGGAGGAGAGAGCCAGGCTCTGCTCAATGGCATCCAATGGTAGGACAAGAGGGAATGGGAGCAAGTTGGACCACAGGAGGTTTAGTATTAACACGAGGAGGAACTTGTTTGCAGTTCAGGTGCCAGAGCACTGGCCCAGGCTGCCCAGGAGGCTGTGGAGTCTCCTTGTCTGGAGCCATTGCAGAGCTGCCTGGACACATTGCTGTGTGAGCTGGTCTAGGTGATCCTGCTCTGGCAGGGGGGTTGCACTAGATGATCTTTCTAGGTCCCTTCCAACCCCTAACATTCTATGATTCTGTGATTCTGACCCTTGTCCTGGTGGGAAATACGGATTCCCCTCTCCTGCACCTGCCAGCACCACTGCTTTAGTGGAGAGAGGGTCTGCAGAGCTGGTGGACTGAAAGGAGGAGAGAAAAGGGGAGCGTGCAAAAAAGGGAGAGCCCAGTATTAAGATCCATGGTAAGGGAGCAGGACAGTCTGAGTTTTCCTGTCCAGAATGACTATTGTTAAGATCTATCTTGTTGCAGCTCCTCCTGAGAGCAGAACCCGGGTTGAAAATTACATGGGGGAAAAAAAAAAAGAGAAAAAAAAGAACTCCCCAAAATTTAATTACAGAGACTATATGCTCCTTTTATCAGTTAATAATTCCATGTGTAATCTGAGTCACTCTTATGTGAATCAAAGATAATCATCCTCAGAACACAAAGTAATTAAATGAATGATGAAGAGATGGCAATTACCTCTGTTCTCCTTGGGAAGCTGTTCTCTGGGATTTGGCAGGGATATTCTATGGGAAGCAGGGTCCTGGAAGTGGGAACTGTGTGTGCAGCACTGCTGGGCAGATCAGATGGAGGAGAAATAGGATGGGGTTTGAAAGCAGGGATAAGCTTTGGGTGGGAAATTCAAACATGGAGCAGGAAAGGAGAGCTGGGATTCTTCTGGCAGGTCCTCTGGTTCCCAGGCACAATGTGGAGTGGGCAAGCATGGAGGGATGATGGATTTGTTAAGAGAAAGTGATGGAAAACTTGGTTTTTCACACGAGAAGAGGGGTGGATTGAATTTAGAGTTCCTCTGATTTACATGGTGAGGGAAAATGGAGTATCACAGAGCCACAGAATATGTCCTGAGTTGGAAGGACCCACAGGGATCAAGTCCAACTCCTGTCTACACACAGGACAAGCCTGAAGTCATCCCATGTAAGAGCATTGGCCAGATGCTTTGGGAATTCAGTGAGAGAGAGTGCCTTGACTATATCTCTGGGGAGCCTGTTCCAGTGCTCCACCACCCTCTGGGGGAAGAACCTTCTCCTAAAATCCAACCTAACTCTCCCCTGACACAGCTATATGCCATTCCCTTGGGTCCTGCCACTAGTCACCAGAGAAAAGAGATCAGCTGCTGCCCCTCCATCTCTGCTGAGGAAGCTAGAAACTGCAATGAGGTCTCCTCTCAACCTCTTCTCCAGGATGAACAAGCCAAGTGACTGTAGCTGTTCCTTGTGACTTTCCTCTTGATGCTCTCCAATAACTTGATATCCTTCTTGTGCTGTAGTGCCCAAAACTGCACACAACACTCAAAGAGACCTGGAGAAGATGAAGGTATGACTTCATTCTGCTGCCACTCATGAGCTTGTCCTATACCATCTGGAGAAACACCACTTCACAATCCTCTGCAATCACCCATGCCTTTGCCTTCTGTCAGTGATGTCTGGGCCTTTTTAGGCTCATTCCTCTTGGCTTTCCTGCAATCTTCTGCCTCTTTAGCACTGGAATAATGTAATCCAATTTTCTTTGTTGCCATAAAGGCCTTAATTATGGCTTCATGAGATAGTGTAATCAGAAGCCCTTGGATTCTCTCACATGGCAAACTGATGCCTGCTTCAAATCCATCAGTGTCCTTGTGTTGCTAGAAGCATTTGGGGAGCCTGGAGGTCACATCTCACCTCGTGTCATTGCTGGAGATGAATTGATTCAGCATCACTTCTCTAACAGAAACAAACTCTCAGCTTGCTTGCAATTTGTTGCCTTTATGTTTAGGTGATTGCTGCAGAACTGTGATAATCTCTCATTTATGCCAGTTGTACTTTGTTTTTTCCCTTGGCATTTGCAGGAAGAGCTTTCCTTTCCCTCAAGCATACACAAGGAGTTGACCTTGGATGGATGAACACTGAGAAGATCCACCATGGCCACTCACAGCCTTGCTTAACTAACACAGGGGCATTGGGTATGAAGCAAAAAAAAACAGGTTCAGAGAGTATCATTACCTTGTATTTCTCACAAATACAGAGCTGCTGGTGGTTTGTCTCCATCTCATTGATTTCCAAGTCATCTCCCCAAGAGCAGAGGTGGCAGGGGTGAAGCCAGGCTTCGTGGGGCTATGCCAGGAGATACCATGGAGGAAAAGACATTTGTGGTTTGGGTTTTCAGCCCTGCTGGGAGCACAGAGAAGTGGAATCAGTGCTGAGCATGTGCCTTGTGGCTGAGGCAGCAGATGTTGGAGCAGACACCATGCACCCAAAGAGACTTTTCCTTAGGGCTCTGGATTTGCTATGTCAAGGCTGGCTGAGGAATGAGAGGCAATGACATGCAGCATGGGCTCACTCCACCTCAACCTTGCTAGCCAGATCCCTCCTGGCTCCAAGCTGCTGAGCTCTGGGCTAGTTTCTTTCCTAGGAAAGGCAATTAAATCACTTCTGTTAGTTGATCTTTGCCAAAGTGTCTTGTCCATCATGGGCAAAGAGCCTGATCCATGCATCTCTCATCTGACCTCCAACTTGCCCTGGCTGGCTGAAGGTGGGAGTTATCCTCCTCTTAACTACTGTTGTCAGATTTTCTATAGGGTTTCCAACAGTGCTTAATCCTCCCTTTTTTTTTTCTTTTTAATAAAAGCCTAAGATTATAACTATTTCCCCAATTTCATCCCAGAACACATTGCCAATTTGATTTGATTTTTCCCAGAAAAAATCGTTTGGAGTAGAGGGAGGGCTGCCCTCAGGGAGCTCTGTTAAGGAGCATCCTTCCCAAAGGGAATCCAGCTGGGTGTGAAACGATCCCTTTTGTCCAGCTGAGCTGCGGGATAGGGGTTGGAAAGGAGGGATCAATACAGCCCTGCCTCTGGGACAGCCCAGCCAGGGACCCTGCCACAATAGGCAAGAGGCTTTCAAAGCTCCAGGCAGAATGCAGCCAACTGCAAATAATAACTAGTTTAGCAGGAGCTAAAATTGCTCCTTGTGCTCCCCTTTCAGCAGTTCAGCTGCAGCCCTGAGCTGGGAATGGTGCCTTTGGATGTTGTTAGTCTTTTCCTAACCTAACAATAAGATCACAGCTCCTACCCTGGGTATGTTTGTAAGGCTCCTTCCATTCAACCAACTTACCTCTTCTATTTTATATATATATACATATATTGTGTAAATTCTATATCTTTTTATATAAATTCTCTATCTTATTACATAAATTATATATCTTATTATATAAATGGTGTTCCTCCATGCTGCAGAAGAGCTCATCTTGGTTCACAGCACCACACTGCCTTCATATACTTACTGTNAGTAAGGCTCCTTCCATTCAACCAACTTACCTCTTCTATTTTATATATATATACATATATTGTGTAAATTCTATATCTTTTTATATAAATTCTCTATCTTATTACATAAATTTTATATCTTATAATAAGATATTTTATATACTTTATATACTTTATATAATATAAATGGTGTTCCTCCATGCTGCAGAAGAGCTCATCTTGGTTCACAGCACCACACTGCCTTCATATACTTACTGTGGTCACTAAAGCAGTGACAGATGCTCTGCATCCTAAAGGGAAGAAAAAAGGAATAAGGGAGAGAGACTTAGGGGTTGGGAAAGAAAAGTAAAACAGCTTGAATGGAAATAATAATAATAAATGAAATATGTATGAATAGGTGCAAACCACTACAGAACCCAAACCCTGATGGCAATGATATCACCACCATCACCATTGATGCTGTGCAAGCACTGAGGAAGTCCCAGACTGGACTCTGCAGCAGATAGGAACAAGATTCAGGATACAGATCCAAGAGGGTGAGATATGGTAACTTCTGCCCTCAGAGCACTAGCACCTCTCCCACCCGACCTGTGCTGTCCTCAGTGTGGTTGCAGCTGAGCTGCCAGCAGCTTCACCAAAACCTTCCCAACACACCACTGCTGGGCTGCAGGTTTCACACAATCACAGAATGTTAGGGCTTGGAAGGGACCTAGAAAGATCATCAAGTCCAACCCCCCTGCCAGAGCAGGATCACCTAGATGAGGTCACACAGCAATGTGTCCAGGTGGCTCTGGAATGTCTCCGANTGGGCATCCTCCTAGCCACCAGGTTTATTTTACAGGTTTTTTTTCTCCCCTCTGAAAGTTAATTATGGAGTGGGCATGGATGAAAGCAGCCTATAAAAGATTCATGGTGCTATTGATCCCATCAGCATGCTCTAACAACCCGGCATGCAAAGCTGCTGTAGACATCTGAGGGCTACTGGTGTCCTCGCACATGAAAGCTGAAGCAATGTGTGCATTGCTCTGTCTGACATAGTTTTTTTCCCCCCTCCTTTATATTTTCACTCCTGTTCTGTGTGTGTAAAATGAAGCTGTGCAGAAGGAAGAGGAAAATAATGAGGGTTAGGTGGTAGGTTTTGTTATTTCTGAAGAACCCCCTTGTAGGCCTCAAAATCATTTCCAGCACTGTTGGGCAATCAAAGGCAAGAATAACAATGCTAAGATCAAATAAAGAACACAGAACTAAGGAAGCCAAATCTACATACCAGGAGAAAAGGGGACAGGCATGCAAATGCCTCTTCATCTTACTCCCCAGGGAGAAGTTCAGAGGGGCTGAAAATCATCTTCCACCCTGTGGATAGGTATAAATTGATGCTGAAAAAAAAAAGAATCACACCAGGAATCTTCTTTTCTTGTTGTTGTTTGTAGGATTTGGTCCCCAGAGAAGCCTTACATCTGCAATGAGCTGGGGCATCAATGCTGGGAAGGTGTTTTCGTCCACTGATGGTGAGCTGGTAGAAGATGTGACTGTGAAGGTCATCTATCATAGCTCTTACTGCAGTCAGATGTCACCACCTGCACAGAAGATGACCCAACCAACCCTACCCAAAACTTGTATTAAATTTTCCCCTGCAGAGGCAGGACCTCCCAAGAACCTCACCTTTATTTTGGCTTCAGTCAACCCTTAGCCTTAGTACATGGCTCGATCTGAAGCACTTGCTCCATCGCTTCTTGTGTCCACCATCCTTCCTCTCCCTTCCTCTTGGTGGCTGTGGGGGCATTTCTCACTGCAAGGGATGAACAACCAACAGGGTTTGGAGGTTGAAAGAATTGAGCATATCCTCCTGGCTAGCTCAGGGACAGGGGGCTGGAGCCCCAGAGTTAAGCCAGGGACAGCCCCACCTGGAAGTCTCCCTGATCCAGCATGGATTCGCTGCTGACGTTAAGCTACATCTTGGCTGCTCTCCAAAATGTAAAGAGACTTCAGGGCTGGGACTGGGGAAGCAAAGCCAGATGTATGAGCTCTAATGTTGGGAATTTGGGACTCCTGAAGCCCAGCCTCTAAAAGGAACTTTATTTGTCATCTCCTTAGCCCTCTTGCTGAACTCCAGCCTGGCTTTTCCCACCAGTATCTCCTTATCTAATGGAGCTGAGAAGGAAAACCTGTTGCAAGAATTAAATGTCTTCTGATTGGGCATGTGTTTAATTATGGCTCTGTGGGCTCATATTTAGGGTCTACAGAGTTATTGTGATTGCTCCTTATGTTACAGCTCCAGCCTCTGAGGACACTGCCAGCTGTGGAGGTGAGCTGCCTTGGGGACATCTGAGTGGGGTGGGATTTTTTGGGGGAAAAAAAGCTTTCTTCCCATGCTGTTGGGGGTTGATTTCTCTTCCTCAACCTTCTGAGCTGCACAGCAATGAAAAAGCAGCACTGAGAAACACCTCTGCAGGAGGAGCTGGGTGGGATTTGGGGATCCCCACAGCATAAGCCTCCCAAGGGATATGTCCGTGTGCTTTTCCTGCTGGCTTTCCTTATATTCCTGATTTTCATAGCAGTATTTTTGTGGCTTAGTGCTCAGCCCAAGGTGCCTCCTCAGGCTCTGTCATGGGGATGCTTGGTAGGTCCCACAGATGTTGAACTCAGGGCATTTTTTGGGGGGGGGAAATCCTTCTTCAGCAACAGAAAGCCAGGTCTGGAAAGCCCAGATCAGGATCTGCAGCAGGGAGCAGGTCAAGGGTGTCCAGAGAGATGCTTATGGTCCACCTGGAAGCAACTACTATGTGTGGTTCACCCTCCTGCTCCATGCTTCAGGAAATCTGTGAGGATGGAGGGTGGAAGACTAAGGATGGAGGATAGAGAGGAGAGAGTGGAGGGTGGAAGATGGAAGATAAGAGTGGAGGATAGAGGGTGAAGGATCAAGACTGGAAAATGGAGGATAAAGAGTGGAAGACAGAGTGGACCATGGAAGATTGAGGATGAAGGATGGAGGATAAAGGATGAAGGACACAGGATGGAGGATAGAGAGAAGAGTGGAGAGGATGGAAGATGAGTGGAGAAAATAAAGGGTGGAGGGTGAAGGATGGAGGGCAAAGGATCAAGATTGGAAAATGGAGGATGGAGAGTGGAAGGCAGAGGATAAAGGATGGAGGCTGGAGGATGTAGATTGGAAAATGGAGAGTGAGGGAGTGTAAAACAGAGGGTGGAGGATAGAGGAGTGGACACCAGGGTTTCAGAGCTGGTTCTGTCAGCAGAAGCCTGCAGTTTTCCCAAGCTATCTTAAGGTGGCAGGGTTGCAATCTGCTGGGAGGCTGAGCCCTGGGGCCTGCTTTGGTTCTGCAATGCAAGGGGAAGGAAGGTATTTCAGCAAAACGATCATTTGTCTTGCAAAACAGGCAGAGCTTTAGAGGAGAGAAAGAGATCTGGACGCAAATTAGCCCATACTAATTAGAAACGTGCATGGCACTGAACTATTCAGCTCCTTCCAAATTCCTAGCTCCCTTTCAATTGCTCTGGGCTAGCAAATGAGCAGATGGTGAGTGATCTTCTGCAGCCAGCATCTCACCCTGCCTGGGCAGACTTTCTGCAGCCAGCATCCCACCCACCCTGCCTGGCCAACAGGTGCTGGATGCTTGCCCTGTGCTGGGCTGGCTGCCACAGCAGAGCCTGGGCTGTCCCACCACTTGTATGATCACAGAATCAATGTTAGGGGTTGGAAGGGCCCTAGAAAGATCATCTAGTCCAACCCCCCTGCCAGAGCAGGATCACCTAGACAAGGTCACAAAGGATGTGACTGCGCTTTCTCTTCCTTGGCAGTAGCTGTTATGACCAAAGATGCTACAAAAGGAAGGGGTGGAAGAAAGACTAAGATGGTCAAGAGCATTCTTGATATCTAGTTGCTGCAAAGCTGGAGTTAAATATCATGGTTTTAATGGAACACTGAAAAATCAGTGTGGATTGATCCCTCCCAGGATCTTCGTTCGCAAAGCCTAGCCATGATGATGATGAAAAATCAGCTTGAACTGGCAGGAAGCATAGTAGGAAGGATGTCTGGATCCAGGAATATTTTGTTTCCTGAACTAAAAGTGAGATGGAATCAACTGAATTTTAGTTGCACTGTTATTTGTGGCTAGATCCTATTTCAAATAACAAGGTTGAACCAGATGATCCTTAAGGTTCTTTCCAACCTTGTGCTCTGTGATCCTCTCCAATGGAGCTGAAGTCAGCTCAGTTCATTGCCTAGGTCTAAGATGTTCTGTGTTTGTGTGTTTACAGCATTTAGAATCAAAGTGAATGTCATGGGAATTAATCCTTACCACTTTGGTGGAGCTTTAGGAGGTGATCTGCCTCTGGAGGAGGGCAGAGTTAAATCGATGTATGGAGAAAAGGTGGTTCAAGGCCAAGCTTTGAGCAGGTGAGGAGAGCTCCTGCTTACCTGCTGCTCTTCAACACCCACAGCTCCTGCTGTCCATGGCTGGATGAACTCTGAGAACCCCAGGTAGGGATGAGCCTAAGGGTGGAGAACAAAATAAATGCAGGTTTGACCCTTGTTTGGTGTTTAACCTCTTCCTGTGACAGAGGAGCCAGCAAACTACAGAGCTTCAGCTGCTCCAGGCAGGACCCTCCTGAGACCATGAGCATCTCTGGTCCTACAGAGTGGAAGAGGGAAGGGTGGTTAGTGGCAAGCCTGCAGAATTCCCCCTGAGGATACAAAATTCCCTGGTATAAGGACAGTGGAAATGGTTGGTTATGCATGTAATGATGGCTCCTGCAGCAGAAGCACTGAAAGGACAAGGCCATTGAAGAGCTATATGAGTTCTCAAGATCTTTAGGTCCATCTCTGCCTCATATGGAGAGCTCTTAGAAAAGAGACACAAGCATTCTAAATTTAATCTCTCATGCTTCTGGACTATATCTGATCTCTGACATAGATACCTTCTAATCTCATTAACAATGCCTTCTTGAGGGCCCATCCAAACATCTCCCTATGAGGTGCAAACATCCAAATGACTGCATCAGAAGGGGTTCTGTGCCCCAGTTCTTCTGCTCCCTGCCTTTCCTCCTCATTATGCACTTCCATTGCCTTGGAGCAATCAAGTGTGCCACTCTCAAGGACATTGAGGGATGAGGCTCATCAGTCCCCTGCTGTGGCAGCCAACTTTCCCCATATTAATCAGAAGAAATAGCTCCCTGATTGCCATTTAAATTGCACCAAAAAAAAAAAGATTTGTCTTCTGGGTAGCCCATGACATTTCAACCTGGGACAAGATCTTAAAGGAGCTTTGTTGTCTGCAGTTCCCAGGGTGCTGGGAAATCAGAAAGCTCCTCAGAAGAGGAAATATTTGGCTTGGTTCCCTTGGACTGATGCTGAAGGATCATCAGTGTGAGAAATGTAGCATCCCTTAGAGGCTGTGATGATGGCAAGTGGATTTCCCTGGGTGATATCTAACATAGACACTAGTGACTGTGACTTACCTTCTGACTTGAGTTCTCTATGTCCTCTTGCTTTTGGCTGTGGTATTGGTACTGCCTCATTTTTTGGAGCTGGCACACACAAGATCTTCCCCAATAATTGGAGTGTAAAGCTGCAAAGATCCCTTCCAATGCAAACCATTTGATGATTCTATGACCAGAATGGGCTTTCTGATGTGGATCTCAACAAGACATCCCAGCCATGGACAGACTCCTCTTTGACCCAAATCACTGCTGCTAACACCTGGCAAAGTCTTTACTTCCCTCATAGCACCAGAAAGTCTGTTTAGGACTTTCCTGAGTGCATTGGTTGCATTAGCAAATGCTTTTCCCCCCCCCAGCTGCCAGATAAAAAGCCAAGATAAGAAATAAATTCATTCTTGGTTCCTTAGAGCCCAGCTGAATGTATCTAGAGCAGAAAGTTAAATTATTATGGCTTCCCCCCCCCGCACCCAGTTTGCTGGCTGAGAGCCAAGGACCCATCCCATGCTGCCCATGACCTGTGTGCTTCCAGCATGATTGATGGCTCTTCTGCATGAGGAGATGATTCATCCTCTTCAGTGCTGGAGCTCTCCTGAGGCAGCTGGAATTGCTGGTGGGGCTGCAGGAGGTGATGGATGGGGCTGGGGGATGAGTGAAGCTCTGTGGAGTGGACAAGCTGCAGTCCCAGCACGTGGGGGATGTCTGGGGCTGAAGGTGCTGCTGAGCAGACCCCACAGCAGCAGCCATGCTCAGGAGAATGGGATATCAGAGTGCCAGAGCCCTGGCCCAGGCTGTCCAGAGAGGCTGTGAATCTCCTTCTCTGGAGACATTCCAAAGCCACCTGGATACAATCATAGAATAATAGAATCATCTGGGTTGGAAGGGACCTCCAGAGGTTACCGAGTCATAGAATGGTTAGGGTTGGAAGGGACCTCTGGAGGTCATCTAGTCCAACCCCCCTGCAGTGGGCAGNCCTCAGGACTGGTCTCAAGCCAGTCACTTCCCAGTCTATACCGATGCTTGGGATTGCCATGACCAAGATGCAGGACCCTGCACTTGGTCTTGTTGAAATTCATGAACCAACCCACTGCAGTGGGCAGGGACATCTCCAACTAGATCTTGAGCTCTAGGTGAATCTACTGGAGCATGAGGGCTGGACAAGATGATCTTCAGACATCCTTTTTCTCCACATCTTTATAGGCCCTTTAAGTACTGAAAGGCTGCAAGGTCTCCCTGGAGCCTCCTCTTCTCCAGGATGAACAATCCCAACTCTCTCAGCCTCTCCTCTCAGTAGAAGGCTTCCAGCCCTCACATCATTTCTGTCACCTCCTCCAGACCCACTCTACCACCAGCTCCATGCCTCTCCTGTGCTGAGGACTCCAGAGCTGGTCCCAGCACTGCAGCTGAGGTCTCCCCAGAGCAGAGCAGAGCCGAGCCAAGGGGCACAATCCCCTCCCTGCCCTGCTCACCATGCTGCTGGGGATGCATCCCAGGACATGGTTGGCTTCTGGGCTAGGAGCACACATTGCCACCTCATGTCCAGCTTTTCCCCCACCAACATCCCTTCTTTTCCAATACAACTCATTAAAATCCTTTTAGACACTCTAAATAAGGTAATTCACATGAAATTTGATTAAGAAACCCCCATGTTTAGAGGCTGGGAGAGGCCAGGGCTGAAGGAGGCTGTTGCTGCTGTGGCAGATTTGTTATTCTTGGTACTTATAGGCCAGATTGTGAAAAACTGATTTTTATCCTGGCAGACATAGACTCATCCCCAGGAGCTTGCTGCTGCTCTGCCTCCCAAGCCCCTTAACCCAGAGCTTCTGACCTAGCAGAAATAATTGCTCCCACAAGAGAATACAGCAACTTACAAAGCATCCCAGAACATTTAAGGCTGGAAATGCTGGGGGAAAATAAAAAAATACTTCATTTAATGCTCCCCACTTTAATGTGGAGATAGGATAATTTGACCAATCACAGTCATTTTGAGACTGGGTTTTGTCAAGATGAAAGAAATAGTCATTAAATGATAGCTGTTATTTTGCTGTCAGGCAGATAGAACCTCAGCATCAGATTAAAAACCAGAGAGCAGGAAGAGAGAGTTGCAATCCTCTGCTAGCAGCATGAGTGATCTGCTTTGTTGGAAGCCAGCTGAAATAGGCTTTGTTTGAAGACAAATCTCCCTGAACTTCTTAGGGCATTATCTGCACCTCTCTGCCCATGCTGTTAGGCTGGAGCAGGCCATGACCTACACCTGGCTCAGTCTCCTGGCTGAAAAATCACTGAAACCTCATTGCTTCTTGAGTGATCTGCAAGTGATCAAAAGAGAAAACCCCAATCCAGGTCAGTCCTACCCCAAGCTGAGATCTGAATCTCAACCTGTCTGCAGTTCATGGCTTTAGTCCCTTCACATTTGCTGCAACACAAAATAAAGAACAAATAAACTCATTAAGAGAGATGTCTGGGGTCACTGCACCAGCTGTCACACTTATTTAGCTCCAAGGAGTGTTTCTGATCCAGAATGGATCAGCCTGGAGTCTGGGACAAGCTACTTTGCCTAGAGTGATGGATCTCTCCATTTCCTTTTGGACCTATATCCAGCCTAAATTCAGCAGAACATTAAAAAAGAGCTAACAAAGGAGAACAGGAGATGGGAAACATCTAAAGTAGAAATGTAGGTTTTGAAAAGGATCTAAGAGAGAAATCAGTGTGTTGTCCACCACTGTTACAGACCATTGTCTGGCCAAGAGCTAGGTCAGCATCAGGGTAGGATGGTAAAGCCATGCAGGGGCTGATGCCAGCACAGTTATTAAAGGCTGTTATAGAATCCTAGAATGGTTTAGGTTGGAAGGGACCTCTGGAGGTCATCTAGTCCAACCCTCCTGCAGTGGGCAGGGACATCCCTAACTAGATCAGGTTGCCCAGAGCCCTGGCAAGCCTCACCTTGAATGCCTCCAGGGATGGAAACTCAACCACCTCCCTGGGCAACCTGGTCCAGTGTTCCACCACCCTCATGGGGAGGAACTTTTTCCTAATATCCAGTCTAAATGTACTCATCTCCAATTTAAAACCATTGTCCCTTGTCCTTTCACTAATATCCCACCATCCCTTTCCCAATCAATCCTTTCTCATCTGGAACCAGCCTTTTCCAGACAAAGAACCCAATAGCTTCTCCTTGGTGACCTGTCCCAGCTCTCCCTGGGGTTGTGGGACAGAACCACCTCATGGCATCAAGCTCCCACCATGAAAGCAACCTCCAGCGTGGAAAGCAGAGCAGAAACCCATGAGTCCTCTCATGCTCTCCTATCAATCACCTTTTACTTAACATTCTGAAGCCCTTGCATTTTCCCCTGTTGTTTTCTCCTCTTGCTTAGCCCACATCCCACCACTGCTCCCATCACCACTTGCCATCTGTGAGCAATCTACATTCCCAGCCTCATCATTAATTTGTCTCATTGCTTGACAACAGCTCCATCCTCTACTGGTGGTAAATATCTCACTCTCATTCAGGAGGGCTTAAAATGCCTCCTTGAGTGCCTGTCTGTGCAGGCTCAAGGGCCAGGTGCCACCAGACCTTTTTTTTTTTGATGGCTTGGATCAAAAAGCATCATCAGCCTCATGCTCTCCACAAGCCCTTTGCAAGCACCCAAACTATCCCAAATTTTTCACAGGTTGGATTTCTTTTTTCCTTCACATATGGTAATAGTTTTTCAGGAAGAACAGAAAAACAACAACACTAAAATTTAAGTAATCATTTTTGGGGGAAGTTCTCTTTCTTGGAAGGAAACCAATGATTCTGAAACTTCCCTTTTAACAAACTTTCATTGCTCATGTAAGTCTGGAGAGATTTGGCTTTGTTTCACAGGCAATGAAAGGAGAGTTTTGAAATATTTGGATTTACAGTAAAAAGAAGACATTCCAGCCTTCAGACAGCTCTGGATCCAGAAGGTCCTTAGAAACACTTTGGACAATCCACCCTGGAGACATTAAGCTGCTGTCTAGTCTACATCTCCTCCTTTTAGTTTAAAACCATCACCTCTTGTGCTATCCCAAGCTGATCCAGGTCCCTCTGGATGGATTCCATCCCTCAGGTTTGTCAACTACAGCACTCACCTTGTTCCACTGGTTTTACTGCAGGGTCCTTCCTGTAGCAAGATCTATCCAACAGGACATTGGACAACATTGAGGGATGAAGACCTCACCCAAACAGCATTCAATATTTACCTTGCTGTGAGAAGTAGCACCAGCTTCTGTGCCTCCTGTTTAAGAAAATCACCTAAAACAGGGACAAAGGAGCTCACTGCTACCTGGGACACACATTCATATGTGCCACATGTCTCTTGCATTAAGGTAATTAACTTAATTTGATGAACTGCATCAAGCAACAAGCAGGCATCTCAGAGCCTGGTGTCTCTGCACAGTGACTACTCCCCAAACCATCAACATGACAGAAGAACTGTGTCTAATTAACACTTCCTTAATACCTCAACAAATAACCAACCTGCTGTTGGGAAAGAAGAGTTTCACACTTCCTTATCAAATTAGGGTGCAATCACTCCTAATGAGGGAAAAATCAATTAGTGTGACACCAAAATGAATGTATTTATGCTGTGTGCATAGCAGTTTGCAAGGGTAAGGGAGGATGCTGTAGCTTCTCTGTGCTGTTAATGAGGAGCTGCTGTGGGAATGTGCTGCCAGAGAGAAAATTGGTTTATGTGACCTCCATACAGCATCAGAACCAGGGACATCAGAAGACATCGTGCAGGATTTTGTACTCCATAATAAACCAACTCCAAAATAGAGTCCAGAGGTGCATAGAATCCTAGAATGGTTTGGGTTGGAAGGGACCTCTGGAGGTCATCTAGTCCAACCCCCTTGCACTGGGCAGGGACATCCCCAACTAGATCAGGTTGCTCAGAGCCCTGGCAAGCCTCACCAGGAGGAATGGAGATGTCCCTGCTCTCTGCCTGCACAGCATCCACTGCCAATGCCAATGACCAGGATGGGCACTCCCAGCACCTTTTTGATGCATCACAGCACTGATGGGAGGACCTGCTTCTTCTCTCACTTACCCAGAGGTGTTGCTGCCTCTTCAATGCCTCTTCTGCTCACACATGGAGAAAACAAACCAGCTGACAGTACCCCTGATGGTTTGGGAAGAAAGAGATGTCCAAAAGACATCCTTATTTTACCACTGAAATGGCAAAACAGTGGCTGAGTGTCTCTGGGGTGGATATTCCAAACCTTTCTAAAGATAAACCAAAAAAAAAGCCATTATGAAAACCATTCTTAGTTTTCTGCTGTTGTTAAAACCTTCAGTGGAATTAGAGGAGTGGTTCAGGAACAAACAGATCAGAGACAGAAATTGCAGCTCTGGTGCTTACAAATGTGTTCTTGACCTTGGAGTTAATTGCTTCCAAGCTAAGCTTGTGTGTGCTGCCCAAATGTCTCTGCCTCTCCTCTAGCTCAAGGCCATTATGGTCATGCACACATAAATACACAGGTAAGGGGAAGAATGACACAATATGGACTGAAATAGCTGCACGTGCAGCTGAAATCTTCACTTGTAGCAACTGATGTCATCTTCTGAGTTTAGGTTATTGTACAGATGGTAGTTGGAGGGATAAATAACAATATTGGTGAGGTATTTCTTCACCCAGAGGGATGGGGTGGGACCTTCTTGCAGCCTTTCAGTACTTAAGGGGCCAATAAGAAAGATGAGGAGAGACTTTTAGCAGGACCTGTTGGGACAGGACAAGAGGTGATGGTTTTAAACTAAAAAGAGGGAGATTTAGACTAGAAAGGAAGAAGAAATATTTTCCACTGAGGGTGGTGATGCCCTCAGGTTGCCCACAGAGGTGGTTAGATGTCCCATCCCTGAAACCATTCCAGGTCAGGTTGTTTGGGGCTTGGAGCAAGCTGCTCTAGTTGCACATGTCCCTGCTGAGTGCAGGGGGGTTGGACTAGATGACCTTGAAAGGTCCCTTCCAACCCAATTAGCAATAGCTAACAACATCTCCACCTTCAGTAGGAGCAAACAAATGAGGTTAGAGCTAAATCTCCCCAAAACACAGCCCAGCAGCAGCAGTAGTGCAGGCTCAGCTTGTTCTAGCAAACTGAGTCAGTCTGTGCTGCCAAACAACCAGGGAGAGATAAAATTAGCTCTTTTTTTTTCTGGTGAAGCACTATAGCACAGTTAAAAATATTTGACAGTCAATGTTTTGGGAAGGGTTTTCCAAGTGTAGATGCTCAACAAAGAACATTGCTAACAACCCAAATGTTGGGTTGAGTTCAGCTTTCAAGTGCTGTTAAGTAGTGGCATGGATGTCTCCTGGACATTTCTGGGGAGCATTCACCCTTTCTGGTGTTTAGCCTTCTCAACCCAAACCAGACCTTGACCCAGCACTGTTGAGATGATTCAAGCCAAAAATGCCTAATCCTCCTCTCACATCAAACCGAAGACAAGGAGAATAAAGCTTCAGACAGAACAGATGTTACATCAGGGAGAGAGAATTGCAAGCTGATCAGCCCACCAAAGATGTGATCCTCCTGAAGGAGCCAGGTTTTTGCTTTCCATCAATTGAATGCCTAAACTCCACCTTTTTTTGTTTGTTTGTTTAATTTCCTTTTAGAATGGAAATGTCTGCATTTTTTGCTCGTTCTACAGTGATGATCTGAAGGCAAGAGAAACTCACAGCTGTCCTTGCCCCACTTTCCTCTCAGCATATTTATTCTGGCAAGACCAGAGCACATTATCTCAACATATTGATCTCACTAAATCTTATTAAGAGGTGCAGCAGGTTCAGGAATGTTTCTGGAATATATTTGCATCCATCCCCTTGTTTTGTTCTGTCTTTTTTTGGTGGTGTTCATTCCTGTTTCTCTATGAAGTTCAAGCTAAAAATAGTACATTTAGCCACTGCAAGAGTGAAATCCTCTTTTCTCCCCAGAATGGGGAGAAGTTGACCCATCTGAGGGCAATAGTGTGCAGCTCTCCTCTGGCACAGGATGATAGACTCTAATTGGAATGTCCTCATCAGCACAGGCATGCAGATCCCAGTAATTACAGATGGGGAAATACCAGCTCATTTCACTTTGTCATGCAGATGGCAAAACATGCAGCAGGGAGCTGGGATTGTTCAGCCTGGAGAAGAGAAGGCTTTGGGGGGGCCTAATAGTGACTTTCCAGTACCTAAAGGGAACTTCCAAGAAGGCTGCAGAGGGCCTGTTTGCAAAGGCCTGCAGTGAAAGGACAAGGGACAATGGTTTTAAATTGGAGAAGAGTAGATTTAGATTGGATATTAGAAAAAGTTCCTCCCCATGAGGCTGGTGGAACACTGGAACAGGTTCTAGAAACTATTCTATGATAATAGCATTGACCACAAGAGCACAAGGCTGAGGGCTGACAGACCTCCAGTGCCTCTCAGGCAGCTCAGGAGAGAGGTAGGACCTATCTCCTCATCCAGAACTGGTAGAGCTCCTTCTTCTTTTGTCTTTCTCTCTTAAAAATGGATTTCTTCATACTTTTAATCTACTACTTCCATCAAAACCCAAGCATCATGCTTGGCCACTTCGTAAGCCTTTGAAAGATGTGGCCATTCCAGCTAAGAAACACACCAACCTGAAACTTCATGTCTATCATGAAAGGACACAGAAATGTAGTTGGGACTTGTTGGTTCCCCCAATGCACTCTTTTGTTGCTGCAGCTTTAACTCATCCATGCCAAACCTCATCCATTGCTCTGACTCTGCAGCCTGAGTTGCCAACCCATGAAGTCATCCCCATTGACTAGGGGAGCTGAGATATCTCTTCCTGGACCAAAACTGGACCTAAGATCAGAGTCATCCCTTCCAGACAATGCAATCAAGGGGGGGGAAAAGGAATATAAATAGCCAAGATCACATTCTCCTTTCCACCCAAACATCACCTCAGGAGCTATAGGCATAGGAGAACTCCTCAAGGATAACCAAATCAAACCCAGCACAGAGGTGGGAAGCAGGGATGGCTTGAAATATCTCTGGAGAAGATTTAGGGAAGAAAGGCAGGTTTTCCTGAAGATGTGCTAATGGGAAAGTTGGTGTTTGATGCTTCAGAAAGTGACAGCAAGTTTGGGCTCCTAAATCTGTGCTGAAGAAAAGATGTTTTTTACTTAATTAAGTAACTGCCTAACTTGGGTTTTCACAGCTCATCACCCACTTTAAATGAGACAGTGACTCAAGCAGGAATGATTATTCCACTCACCACCACCAACATATCTATAACAGATTTTCCCCTCAGCTAGGCACAGAAAACTCCTCTCCTGACTTTGGGGTGATGTTCATAGCTTTGGGTAGAGCAAGAGCCTAAAAACCTGTTGCCTGTGGCTTTGAGCTTGCACCACCTCAAAGACACAGGGAATTCATCACTAATTTGGACACAGAAATCATGGAAAATGATCATCTCACCCCACCAAAAACAGCTACCAAAAAGGAAAGGGAAGTATTAAAGGAATTACCATCAAACCCCTCATCTATCCCCACCTCTCCCATCCACATGCTTCCTATAGGAAGGAACTTGCTATGACAAATCCCCCCAAAAAATATGGATTAAAAGGAGATCAAATCCCTGGATGACCTATCACAACTGACTAGGTGCACACTCTTTGACTCCATCACCACACATCTCACAACAAGAGGGTTCTGATCCCTGCAGAAGGAATTTGGGTAAAGGCTCTTCTCCCCCACCCCTGCAGGACATCTGGGTCTAATCTACAGCAAGGGGCCCAGCTCCTTCCTGCTCACCATTCCTCCATCCTTTCACTAAACAAACTGACATGGAGGTTGTTTTTATTTAAAAGCACTAGAAATTCTTGGGGTTTTTTAACTCCAGAGCCTGGTGGAGATCATATCTTTGACAAGCTGTGAAGTAACTGTGCTTGGACAGGGTTGTGTGGGTACTGGGCTGATGGTTACAAGGCTGGGGATGTTAAATTGTTAGCCCTAACTCAGGGATAGAGTCCTACCACCACTTCTAAAGTAACTCAAAAGGGCTGGAAGCTCTCTGCTGTGAGGAGAGGCTGAGAGAATTGGAATTGTTCAAGCTGGAGAACAGAAGGCTCCAGGGAGACCTTCTTGCAGCCTTGCAGTAATTCAAGGGATCTATCAGAAAGATGGGGAGAGACTTTTAGCAGGACCTGTTGGGACAGGACAAGGGATGATGGTTTGAAACTGAATGAGGAAGATTTAGATTAGATAAAAGGGAGAAATTCTTTCCACTGGAGGGTGGTGAGACCCTGGCCCAGGTTGCCCAGAGAGGTGGGAGAGATCCCATCCCTGGAACCATTCCAGGTCAGGTTGTTGGGACTCTAAGCAACCTGATCTAGTTGCAGATGTCCCTGCTGACTGCAGGTGGGTTGGACTAGATGACCTTGAAAGATCCCTTCTATGGTCACCATGTCCCTGGTGACTACATCCTATCACCACCAAGAGACAGTGCAAGCAGCAGCAAGAAGCCACTTCACCTCAAATGGTGCATCTATAGCTGAGAGACAGAAGCCTTCCATCCTCTGTTTGCTATTCCCAGCTCTGCCTGTGGGCAAAGAGAAATCCCAATGACTGCTGGTGGTTAATCAGAAAAACATCTCTGGACAGAGAGAGGGAAGAGCTGGGTGAGTGTCTATGTTCCTAGACCACAGGAATGAAACCCCCGTGGGTCATTCGTGCCAAGAACCTCTTGTTAGATGCATTAAAACAAAATTCCCTGTGCTTGGAATGTGGGAACTGGGAGGCTGTCTCCTATCATCTGGCAGGGTTAAACTGGGGGACACTCAGAGTAAGGACCACAGGAATGTGGTTTTCTGTCTATTTACATGAAGTCAGTGATGGCAAATAAACCTCAAGCTTCTTCTTCCCTCTTTTTCTTCCCCAGGATGCAGCTTACCACAACAAGCTGGAAATCCTTTGGCAGGGTGGGATTGTTTTGGATGCAAGACATTGTTCCACAGCGAAATTGCTCACCAAACCTTCATTTAAAACATTAACAAAAAAAAAGAATAATCTTGGGAATCTGCCTTTCAACTGCTCCTTTCAAGCTCTTGCTGTGGCCAAATATTGGGGCTGTTTTGATCCTGGTTCTCTGATGACTTGTGGATGTCAAGATCAAAAGGAGATCTTGGGTGCTGGTGGCTTTGTGTGGGTTTAATGTCCCATTTCTCCTCCCTCAGCTCAGAAGTGAATGGAAGAGGAGATGCTGGGAGGGAATTCAGGGAAGCAAGAGGCAGGGTGAAAGAGAAGTCAGCTCCTTTGGGGCATTTGAAATGGGGCTGAAAGGATGAGGAGATGCAAGCCTGGGGAGATGTGAGAAGCCAGGAAGGAAGGTGGATGGTGGGAGGACACAACAGAGGAGGGATGAAAGGAGGAACACACAGAGAGATGAGAAAGAGAACAAGGCAATTAAAGGCAGATGCTGGCTAACAGGGTCCTCCTCCCTCCATACCTACAGCAACTGGTGAGCACAGGTGCTGGCCTTGGAGAAAGTCTCTATCCCTCCTGCACCCACAGCACCTCCTGCTTCCAGTAAGGATTTCACCATGTCTCCCCAAATAGGGATTGAGGTGCTGCCCAACTGCAGAGGCACCTGAGCCCTGTGGGATTCTGCAGGGCTGAGCAGAATTCCTCTGCCACACATCCCTCTCCATGCTACCCTGGGTCCTTCCCTTTCCATCAACAGTTTTCCAGGTTGCAGATGTCCCTGCTCAGGGCAGGGAGTTAGACTAGATGACCTTGAAAGGTCCCTTCCATCAAACCATTCCATGATTCCATGGTCTAGCTGACAGAAAATCCATGGTCAGCTTGTTTTCCTGTTTATCATGGGATGTTCAGTAGATGTTCAGCCATCTGCTAGGCCAGTTCTGCTGTTCAGGTCAAAGAGCTGGAGGTAGGGACTTGGCTAAGATCTATGCCTCTGTCTTTGCACAGTGACATCTGCATTCATCAAGTCCCTCACTGTGGGCAGGGACATGCTGAAGGTCAGCTCTTTGCCCATGCAAATGCAGATTTCCCCAAATCCTCAGATCCTGAGGAGAGATTATCCTGTGTGCACTGATAGGACCTTCATCAGCATTGGTCTACTCATCCTATGGTGCCTCTGAAGGATGCTCAGGAGCACTTGGGTCATACCTTATCAAGACAAACTCATCTCATTGTCTACAGAATTGCTGTAGCACATCAAAAGGTAAAATGGCCAAGCTTCTAGTAGTCTGCTTTTCCAAGTCCCAGACAATCAATCCCTTGGGAAAATTCACCAACATCATCCAAAGCCAAGAAATGAGCTGATAGCAGTTGTGAGGAACATATGAAAGAAATAAACAGAGGGACACAAGCCATCATCCCTTCAGCCTCCATTAGGAATAACTAGGAAAATGCAGAAATTGCCAAGTGGAAATTAACTATCTTGAAAAGGAAGGGGAAAAAAAATGAGTTTTCAACATCACAAAGTGAGTTTGGCAGCAAAAAGAAAGCCATGCAGAGTTTAAAGAAAAAGCAGAGGAAGGACCTCTGTAATAAATGACTTTGCATGAGTTGATCTGGCTCTTCTGCAGCCAGGCTGCTTGTTGTTATGTCTAAGAGCATGTGTCAGTGTATTATAGCACACACACACATTTCACAGAAGGGCAAAAAAACCCACAAGTTGATGCTTGAAGAGCTTCACATGAGCTTGGGAATCTGGAGGAGCTCAGCAGTTTCACCCTCTGATTTACAAGCAGCTACTTCCCTAGCTAAGAATCATCCCTATTCCCAGAATCCCAGCATGGTAGGGGTTGGAAGGAACCTCTAGGGATGATCTAGTCCAAACTCTCTGCTAAAGCAGGCTCACCCACAGCAGCTTTCCTAGGATCATCTCCAGGTGCCTTTGGAATCTCTCCAGACAAGGAGACTCCACAACCTCTCTGGGCAGCCTGGGCCAGGGCTCTGGCACCCTCACAGCAAAGAACTTTCTCCTCCTG
>VWZO01002523.1:0-81143 GCA_013396975.1 Bucco capensis | reverse complement strand
TCCTCTTCTCCTCCTGTTCAATCCTGGGTTCCAGTTTGTGTCCATTGCCCCTTGGCCTGTCCCTGGGCACCAATGAGCAGAGTGTGGCCCCAGCCTCTTGCCCTCACCCTTTAGCTCTTGCTCAGCATTGAGCAGCTCCCCTCTGGCTGTGCTCTTCTCCAGGCTAAGCAGCCCCAGGGCTCTCAGCCTTTCCTCCTCCCACAGATGTTCCAGTCCCCTCAGCATCTTGCTAGCCTCTGCTGGACTCTCTCCAGTAGTTCCTTGTCTCTCTTGAGCTGGGGAGCCCAGAACTGGACCCTGTAGCTAGAGGGATTTCATCTGTAGAGCTGGGCCTTGTCCCTCCCCAGGTCTGTATCAGAGGAGGGTTCATGCAGGCACAGGCCAGTAGCAATAAAGCCACAGCTGGTTTTCCTGTTCCTATTTAATCAATATCTAAACTATTTCCTTCTATGAGCACCACAGTTGCATATGAAAGATGCCATTCAGTGAATTTCCATTTGGACATGATTCCTGGGCAGTTACAGCTAATTGGCATCATGCTCTGCAGACCAGGACCAGCTCCACACCAAGCAAGCAGTGCCCAGGCTTGTTAGGTAGTCACAGCATGGCATGGGCAGAGCTGTGCTGCATCGTGTGCCAGCTTGGACTCAGATTAAATTCAGCCACTTTTGGGTGGCAATAATTAAGCTGGAAATCATGGCATTGGGATGAAATGGGATGCTGAGGGTGTTGCAGCCTGTGCCAGGGCTTATCAACCATTTGGGGGAAGAAATTGTTCCTAAAGTCCAACTTCAACCTCCCCTGGTGCAACATGAAACCATTTCCTCTTGCCCTATCACTTGTTCCTTGGGAGAAGAGACCAACCCCCACATCACTTCAACCTCCTTTCAGGGAGTTGTAGGAATGAGAATGTTTCCCCTGAGCCTCCTTTTCTCCAGACTGAACAACCCCACTTCCCTCAGCTGCTCCTCACAACACCTGTGCTCTAGACCTTTTACCAGCTTCCTTGTCCTTCTTTGGACACACTCCAGCATCTCAATGTCCTTCTTGGATTGCAGAGCCCAAAACTGAACCCAGGATTGGAGGTGTGGCCTCCCCAGTGCCCAGTCCAGGAAGACAATCCCTGCCCTAGTCGTGCTGACCACACTAGAACTGATCCAAGACATCACAGAATGCTGGAGGTTGGAAAGGACCTCTGGAGATCAAACAACAAGGTTTTGTGAAATCAACCAACCCAAGCCATTCTATAATACTATGATCCTTTGATTCTTTTGACCAAGTGTGTAGTTTTCTGCATTAAAATCTCCACTCATGGGTTGCATCTCCAAGAGGAGATGCCAGATCCCTCACCGCTCTGATCTGCCTCCAAGAAGTACTGCATCCTAGTGCTTCAGGTGCCAGCTTACCCAGTGAGAAAGCACCACCAGCCTTTCTCCCCCTGCCAGCCCCAAGTCCCAGCTCATGGCTTTTCATTTTGGCCAGTTTCTTGGGGAGCTAAGTGGCCCATCTCTTTACCAGGAAAACCAGAAGCTCATTACAGAAAGTTGTTTTGATATTCCTGCCTGGAAACCCTCGCCCAACACCACGTTTGATAATCATACATGCTCTCATAGCTAGCTCTACTCCTGCCCATCTGGTGGGATGGCAAGGTGCCCACTCTCCAGATGGCACACTTGATTCACAGGGGCAGAGGTGCCAAGAAAAAAGAGAAGAAGATGGATTTAGATGACACTGTTAGTGCCATCTCTTCTGCCTTCCCTCGGTGGTGACAGCTCAGATAAATTAGCGCCGCAGCAACAAAGAATTCCTCTTAATGAAAGGCAGGAATTAGGGATGGAAGAGACCTATTAGGTCATCTTCTCCATCTCCTTGCCAGTGCCTGATCATCACATTAATCTTCCCAAAGGCAGAGGAAGACAAGACAGACTGCTTCCAGCTCTCAGCAGTCACCAACCGCACGAGCGTGACTTCAGCGCGCACCAGAGAGAGCCGCCGGGACCATCTGGGGTGTCAGAAGATATTACACCAAAGTTCAGCCTGAAGGCAACCTACGTGAGAGGAAGCCCATGGGAGACACAGAGGATGAGCAGGTTTGTGGGAGGGTCTAATGGCAAATGATAGAGCTTAACACACAAGATGTTCTCCTGCGGACTCTGGTGGATGTGCAACAGCAGATACCTCCATGTGCCTTCAGAGGCAGGTTCACTAGCAAAATAAAGAGCTGGAGACATCAAAAGGGACACAAACAGCTCTGAAAGGACAGGTCACCTCCATATTTCTTGTTTTTCCTCCATCATCCCAATGTTCTATCATCATGTTCTAAGAAATGTATCAGGGCTCTAAACATCTGAGGTGGCAAAACCCTATGATGTGCTTCACAACACACAAGAACTTTATTTTCCAGTTGGACTGCAATGGCTTTAACAACACCCATTTAAAACCAATAACTTCCTAGAGCTTCTCAACACTTGGGCTCAGTGATCTCAGAGGTCTTCTCCAACCATTATGATCCTATTACAATTTTACAAACCCCATCCAAGTCTGATTTCAAGTCTCTTGTCCAACACAAACAGAACGTCAAACAGAAGGAGAGCCACATTTCAGGGTGTGTATTCAAAGGGCTGCCAAATATTTAGCTAAGAAAATGGAGAAAAGGCAGAATAAAAGGACTTCTCCTTAAATGTTCCCCTGAACTTGAGATAAAGGTAGTTACATCTCATTTTACAGCAAAAGAAAAGGTTATAGAATCCCACCATTGTGGGGGTTGGAAGGAACCTCTGGAGATCACCTAATCTGAGCTCCCTGCTAAAGCAGGGTCACCCACAGCAGGCTGACCAGGATCACCTCCAGATGCCTTTGGAATCTCTCCACAGAAGGATGCTCCACAGCTTCTCTGGGCAGCCTGGGCCTGGGCTCTGGCACCCTCCCAGCAAAAAGTTTCTCCTCCTGTTCAGATAGAACCTCCTGGGTTCTCTACCAAGTTCTTGGCTTTTCCACGAGCTGGATGGTTTTGCTACTCTCCTTTTCCTCTCTTATCTTGATCCCACTGTCAAGCCCTAAAGTAATCTAAATAGTACAAAGACAAAGCAGCCATTCCCTCAGTGTTTTTCCATGTTTTTCAGGTCCAGTCTTCCCTTCACAGTTTTTAGAATCCATCATTGCTCCATTAACCTAATGAGGTAGATCTCTGAGGTTTCTCAGCAGCTCAGCTCTTGAAACTCCTCCAACATCTCCCTCATTTACTGCCATATTGTACCTATGATGGGTTTGATACCACCAACTGGTGCTAGACAGGAAATAACCAGAAAGGAAGGAGAAGCAGCAACCCTGAGCCAGGACATCTACTTGATGTTTTGGGAGGGAAAGGAAAGAAGGTTCCCAAGCTCTGCAGAAACCAGTGGCACAATACCCTGCATGAGGGCCAGGGAGGGGCATCAGGTTGGTGATCAAGGCTGAAAGCTTTAGGAGCCAGAATTAAACAAGAAAATAACCCTACCTTTTTTTTTTTTTGCTCAAACATGAGAGGTTTTGCTGTGGTGACCCACTGACCTCCTTTCTCCCTCCAAGCCCAAACCCAGAGCAAGAACTTTGCTCCTCATAAACCAAGCCTGTAATGGTGCTAAATGCCTGCAAACAGCTGGGATGGATCATGTTCTCCACGTGCTGGAGGAGAGTTAAAAAAACAATTTTCATTTCATCTTCTTGGTTTCCATGAGGCTTTGCAGCAATTGAAGATGGCAATGAGGGAAAGGTGAGGCTCTCCTGCTGTTTGACTCGCTGGGCAGAATTTATTCCAGGCAGAGGGTTCAAAAAAGCATTAAAAAAGCATGGATTTTTATTCTTATTTCTTTAAAGAACATCTTTGGGAAAGGAGCACTCAACCTTTCATGACTTCATTAGCCAAAAACATAGCAGAAATCAATCCATGAAGAAGAAGGCAGGTTAGGAAGAAGTGTTCTTAGGTTGTTATGTTTTTACTCTTCGCTTAAGGGAAGAGGAGAAATTCCCGGCATTGAGAAATAACCCCCCATTAAAATGAGCAGCTGAAGAGATACACATCTCCTGGGGAGCTCCCTGCTGTGCCTATTCCTTCCCCTCTTGTTGAGCTGAGGACCACTTAGCCTGGATAAAGGTGGCAGCATCTGGCCCAGAAGGAATTTGCTCTCCCAAGCAAAGCTGAGAGGGTCCCTACCATGACCCCATGGTGAGACAGAAGAGAGGAGGGCACTTCTCCTGCCCTGCAAGTACAATACAAGCCCATTAAAGACATAGAGAAAACACTTTGCAGTTGCATCTTCTGGCGCAGATTTTGTACCATCATCACCCTCAGGACCACTGGGAAGGCACACAATGCTTGTTCTCCAACCGCTCAAATGAGCAGCGGATTGAACACGCTGCGTTTACTCCTTTCTCTGAGGTTTTTTTTGGGGTGGGGGTTGGTTGGATTGGGTTTTTTTCCCTTCCCCAACCCCCCCTCTTCCAGTGAGGAAAGGCAGTGATGCATGGGTGCTGAATGGGATGCTCTTCTCCTGGTCCTTTCTGATTGTTCACGCCGTGTCACTCCTGGAAGCGCATTGATCGGAGATGTCAGCCGGTGATCATTGACAAAAGGTGGGGGAGGAGGCTGCTGCTCATTTCATGTCTTGGGAAAGGAGACAAGGAAGAGAAGCAGGCTCTTCTTTTGTTATGATGATTCTTTTTGCTTTCATGAGCAATAAGCATTTCAAAGAATGGCAAGTTTCCAAAACACTTGCTAAGAAAGACATTTCAAACCTGAGTGGAGCATTGCAGGTATGGAAGTGGAAAGTCCTTTCAGTTAAGCATCATGCCCTCTAGGAATCAGGCTTTACAGGAGCAATTAGAACCTCATCAAGATAAATAAGAATGAGAGAAGGGGAAATGCAGCCTATATTCCCGTGTACAAAGTGAGAGTTAAGTCAGAGAGCCAGCCTCTAATCCAAGCAAAAGCAGCAGTTTTTATCCACAAAACTGAGATCTCCAAAATGCAAGGTTAGCAAAGAGTGGTGGTTGTTGGGGTCACCATGGACTAGGGGATTGGAAATGAAAATTTAAACTACTTTAGCGAAAATAAGAACAATAAACCACAATATATATATACAAATACATACTAAATGAATATCACACCCAAATCCCTTTGATGGCAACCACATCACCACAGCCACTGTGGCAGAAGGACTCACCAGCAGATGGGAATCAGACTCAGGGGCTGGATCCTGGAACTGGGTTCAAGAATTCTTGGATTGAGAGGGAAGGAAGAACAGACAGAGTCCTGCAACAGCAGAGTCAGACTGCTAATCCTCACCAGGAGAGTCACCAGTCCACTACCCCAGACAGCTCAGATGCTCAACCCTCAGAAAGGGTGGAGGCCTAAAACCTCTCCTTTTTTGTACTGACTGTTAATTAGGTGCTAAACAGCTTAATCATGCACCTGCCTTTCTTGGGTCTTAGGCTTTAGGCAAAAGATCCCCCAGGTCCAAGCTTGGTGTGGGAGTTTTAGGGACTCACCCTCAGTTTTATGAAGAACATGATGGATATGGAATGGAAGACCTTGTTGGTCAGTTTGGGTGTCACTTGAACTGTCTTCTCCTCTCTGTAGGTGCAGCCTTTTGCCTTGCATCAAAACTGTGATGAATGGACTGGAAGCTTTCATTGGAGCTCCTTAGAGAAAGCAAATCCCTCCAGGAGCATCTTTGCTGGGAAAAGCCCAGGAACCCTTTTTTTGTTTGATGCTTGATGAAAACACAGAGCAGTACAGGAAAAAAAAGACCTCAGATCAAATTCTAATTATATTTGCAGTAAATGAAGAGCAGGTGGGGGTTGCTCTGAACTCTGTCCACGTGATGAAGCCACCACATGAGAATCCCTTTAGCCATTTTGTATTTTGCTGGATTTCAAAGCAAAAAACCATCCCAGAAGCAGGAAGAGTGGAAATACATTGCCTGTAAAAATAAACACATATTGGAAACATAAAAGAACCAGCAAATTGTGTAACCTAATTGTACAGAGACACCAACCAAACTTGTCCAAGAACGAAGAGCAGATTTGAGCCCAGCTCTTTGGTCAGTTGGGATTTTATAGGTTACTCCAACTGTTCCAAACCACATAATTAACTGAGAAAATAGAACAAGCCTTTTGTTTAATTGTCACTTCATTTATACTCCCATTTCCAAAGTCCACTACCAATCTTTACCAAGAGAGGATGAAAGAAGCTCAACCACCAAGAGCAGGAGCCAACGATGCTGTGAAGTGGGTTAAATGTAAACGTTTTTCTTTTGGGAGATACCTTAAAGAGGATTTGTTTTCTGAATGTGTGGAGCATTTAATTTCTAAACTAACATTTTCTTGCCCTTGGCACTCCAAGTGATGAGTCACTTGTCAAATCCTGGCCCACGCTGCACAACGCTGTCGGAACAAGAACTGCCTGAGAGAGTAAAAGGGAAGGAGAAGAGCACAGGAGGTGGCCAAGACCTAAAAGAGCATCATTTCTTAGGAGGATACTCCATTCTCCAAGTATAGGTAGGTGCAGACAGGGATTTTGGTGATGGTGAGATATATTTCAATCATCTCCCACAGGTCTCTTCCCACACTTTATCCCTGCTACAGGAGGTGGTTCCCCGCTGATCTAGGACCATCACATATCAACATGGAGACCCATGCTGGCACCTGCTATTTCCAGACCTGCTCATAATTTTCCACTCAAAAATGTAGTGGTTTGGGTTGTTTTTTTTTTGCAAAATACTCTTTTCTTAATGAGAAAACAACAACTGTGGGTTTAACCCTACAGTTGCTTTTTTGCACAGGGCAAGTTTGAAAGCAGAATATCTACCTCAGTTGAAAGCACCTTCTCCAGGCCTTCAGCTTAAACAACTTCAAGTTGAAAGATCAGTGACAAAAATGACACACACACACATGTATATATACACACACACACATATAAAGTTGACTAGCAACAGCTGCCCATTTGGTCTAGATTTCCTTGGTGTCCTTTATTAGAGGAATGATTTCAGCACACGGTTTATGGTTAAAGCAGCTTTGTTCTGGTTTTTATCCATCATAAATTCAGTCTTTGAGCAGGAACTGGTGCTCTAAAGGCAGAGTCACCCATGCAGAAAGCTCCACAGATAATCCATATCAGGAGACACTCATTAAACCCTGTTTAGTATCACTGGCTCTAGGGATAAGGAAGAAAGCAATCAGCTGGAAGAACCCATCTGAGGTATGGATAGTGCAATATAAAAACCTCTTCCACATGACCAGCTGAGGAAGAGTTTCAGCTATGAGAAAGACAAAAATGCCTCTTCTTTAGGCAGAAAAGGGACAGAGAGCCTTCAATACATGAAAAACCTCAACTGGCTCATGAGGGTCATAGAATCACAGAATGGTAGGGGTTGGAAGGGACCTCTGGAGATCATCTAGTGCAACCCCCCTGAAACCTAGAGCAGGTTGCACAGGTCCCCAATATGCTGGGATCTGAACGCAGAAGAAACCCCTCTGGAAGGAGCAGTGTTGCCTTTGATGCTCAGGACACATCCCCACTGAGCCCAGCATCCCACCTTACTTGGGCTGGCTGCTGAAACCTCCTGGAATGAGGCGGCAGCGAAGCAGCAGCATCCATCAAGAGCCAATTCATGTTGCTGCATCCCAGGAGGATAATGCAACCCGCTGAAATATGGGAGTAAAGGCCAAGGTTGGGTTTCCCTGGAAACCACAGCATTGTGTCTGCTCACTTTTGTTATTCAACAGCCCTTGCCCACGGGTTTTCGGCATCGCTGCTCTGCCAAGGGAAATGTTGGGGGCTGCACCAGCAGTTCCCCCTCCCTCTCTTCCAGCCTTGCCCTAAGACTCTTGTACCTTTAGTAATAGCTCACTAAATGAGTAATAAAGAGTTGGGTTTGGTTTATTTTTTTCTCCTCCTTCCCAAAGTTTCCCTTTTATCTTAATAAATACACAGTTATATAGCCTTTGTGCCCACTATCCCTTGTCCTGTTTCTAGGCACCACTGAGCAGAGTCTGGCCCCAGCCTCTTACCCCACCCTTCAGCTCTTGCTCAGCATTGAGCAGATCCCCTCTGGCTCTGCTATTCTCCAGGTTAACCAGCCCCAAGTGCACATAAAACATCTCCTTGGCTTTTGCTGATCCCCAGGAAAAAAAAAAAATCAGTGACCTCAGTTGTGCTGCCATGATCACCTTGGTATTTATCAAGAGAAGCTCCTAGGAGTCTTCTTTTCATCCTTGCTGTGGTCCAGCTGGGATATAAATCAAATAGACATCAGGGCTGTTCCTCCACTGTGATGGATCCTCACACTGCTGTCATCAGGGGGAAGGACATCAGCACAGGGAGATTTGTGAGTATCTATCTCCTTCTGCTCTGCCGATGAGCGAGTTGTCTCATTCCTGATGGAAATGTCAGCCCACAGTGGGGATAGCTGGAAAAAAAACAGCTCAAGGTAATAAATGACTGAGCTACACCATTCCTGTTGTCTAGTCATAATTTTCAGTCTTTTATCTCCAAGTCTTTAACTGGCAAGGGAATTTCAAGGCTTTTTACACACTGTGCTTTCAACAAGACAAACTATTTTTAGTGACGGAACAGAGTGAAAAGGAGTTGGGCTTCCCAGCACAGCTTCAGCAATGTCTTCACAGAATGACACAGAATGGTTGGAAGGGACCTCTGGACATCTAGTCCAATCCCCTGTTAAAGCAGGGTCACCCACATCCAGGATCACCTCCAGATGGCTTTGGAATCTCTCCAGAGGAGACTCCACAACCACTCTGGGCAGCCTGGGCCAGGGCTCTCGTACCCTCACACCAAAGAACTTTTTGGTCCTGTTCAGGTGGAGCCTCCTGGGTTCCAGTTTGTGTCCATTGCCCCTTGGCCTGTCCCTGGGCACCACTGAGCAGAGTCTGGCTCTGGCTTCTTGCCCTCACCCTTTAGCTCTTGCTCAGCATTGAGCAGCTTCCCTCTGGCTCTGCTCTTCTCCAGGCTAAGCAGCCCCAGAGCTCTCAGCCTTTTAATGCTCAACATCATTCATCCTCCCACAGGAGGTCCCACAGCTCCCCAAATGCAGCACCAACCAGCCAGGCAGAAGTATGGGAGATACTTCTGCAACATCTGCTCTATCAAGCAGACCAGCTCATCTCCCTTAGGTAGAAAATAAAGGTGATTTTTGCTGTCTTGTGTGGATGAAGAACCACCTTGGGCTCAGGGATGTGCTCTAATCACCAGCAGCCCCAGCCCTACGCACAGAGGGAGCTAAATAATGGAAAACGAAGATAAAACTATGTAAACATTGAGCAGCAGATTAAAACACTGCCACATTTCATGAGCACACACATAAATATCTTCCAGAAGCCCTGAGCTGCTTTATTTCAGATGTTTTGTCTGCTAGCTCTCCCCCTTGACCACAAAGGCAGCTGTAAAACCAGCCATGGGGGTGAGGGAACTTCTCTGCCAGCACTCAGAATGCAGGAAATGTTTAGCATTCACTGTCAGTGCCTGTTCCTTCTTCATGGGAAGGAAATTCCCTCTTCCTTCTTATCCTGTATGGCTCCATGCCCTGGTGAGGACACTGCCCTGGTGTGGAGGACACAACCCGTTCCTTGCAGCACGCAAACGTTCAGTGCCATCAGGATGCAACTCCATGGTTGGCAAGTTACCTGCCTCTCTGGTTGGGTTTCTTTTCAGTCTTTTGCCTATTTTCCTCTCTTTTTCAACAGGAGAAAACTGAGAGTGCTTTCACCCCCACAGCAGCATCCTGCCAGCCCCACTCCATAGGGCACAGGAGCCTCACCCTGCAAAGAGTTGGGGTTGAGAAGAGAAGGCTCCAGAGAGCCTTTCAGTACTTGGTTTAGTGGTGACTTTGGCAGTGTTGGACTTGATGATCTGAAAGGTCTTTCCAACCAAAATGTCTCTAGGATTCTGTGGTGCCAGGGAGTGCAGTGCTTTGGGGCTGGATCCTTCCTCCACACAAAACCTCCTCAGCTGCCTTCCTCCTCACCATCCTACAAGCCATGGAGGGCTCTGGTCTGTAAAGCAAAGATCCCAAAAGCTGGAGTCATGTTTCATCATTGTCCTTTGATGCTATTTTCATGCTATTTTAGCATGGATTTTTTCCTTCCTAGTTTCAATTTCTCACTCCCTGTAAAGTGTCCTATTCTAGCGCTCCGAGCGGGAGGAGATTAATGTCAGCTCCCATTTACTCATCTCTTTGGATCAGAAGAGCTTGGGCATCTCTTTGGAAAACTCTTCTTGGGGGCTGGAGGTGGGATTAAAAGTTTACTATTGCAAAAGAAAGAAATCCCTCATTGTCCCTGCCTGAGTTACAGCTCCCAGCAAAATTCCCTTTGCCATAAGAACTGATTTATTTGGGTTGGCTGGCAGCGAGGCAGCTGATGTAAGGGATCCCTGCCAGACTCCTTAAATGATTCCTAATGTTGACAAGAGGACTTTCTATTGTGGTTCTGGAAGCAGGAGGTTTGGTATGTGCTGGAGGAGGCTCTGTGCTGAGCACAGAGGACAGGAGGAAGCTCTCCAGCAGTGCCCATGTGGGAGCAATAAGCAGAGGAATGCTCACGGAAACAGTGGCTTCAAGGATTGGTTTTGGCATCAATTTGGCTTGCCTGGGAAGGGAATAGCTCAGGGAGATGCAAGGGGTGTTGGGTGTAGGTTTCTGGGCTGGGAAAGGGAAGCTTAAGAGCCTTTCCATGGGAGAGAGGCACCTTGGCTCCTGCCTATCGTGTGCTGGTTGCTGCCAGGAGGGTCACCAGTGGGGCATGGAGACATCAAAAGCCAGCCCCATGGAGAAGGAGTTAGGGGTATTGGTGGAGGAATAGCTGGGTGTGAGGTGGTGATGTGGGGAATGGAGTTGCCCATTTAAATGTGTGAGGGGAAGAAGGAGAAAACAAAAACCAAACAAAAAGGAACAGGGAAAGGAAAATGATAAAGAAGGAAAAGGAAAAGAAGGGAAGGTGAAGGGGAAAAAGGAAAGGGAGAGGGAAAGGGAAAGGAAGAGAGAAATGGAAAAGGAGGAAGAGAAGGTGAATGGCCTTGCAGAGATGTTGGGGCAGTGAGAGGTCTCCTTCCACCACTCCCAGCCACTCCCCAGGCCCCTCTCCAACCCACACCAAGCTCCTTCCCTCTCTAGAGACATTCATCTGGGGAACAGCAGCCAGGGACATGAGAAGGGTTTCAGTAGTCCCAGAGGCTCCTGCAGTCAGTGCCTGTGCATACAGCACTCACCAGGGACCTGCCTTTGATTTTCCCCTCTGAGAATTCCCTCTCTCCACTTGAAAGGGCTGTTCCTTGGTCAAGAGGGAGCTAAGAGCAAAGCCTGAACATATACTTACACACCCAGGCCCTCCTTAATGAGCAGAGATCTGACAAATAACCATACTTTGGTCACAGAACATCTCTGTTTGCTTTTTCTCTCTTTTTTTTTTCCCTCCCCTTTTTAATTGCAAATTTGAACCATCAAATAACTCTGCTTCCTCTTCCACCTTTAAACTGAGTTGCTTTTATGGCTGTTTGGAGGCAGAAATGTACAACTGGAGCTTCAGCATCATGTTGTGCTGTGCTGCTGGGGCAGGGTGGGAGGAGAGCTGCTGCCCCACTGTCACCCAGCTATGCACATACATCAAACAGCAACAAAAAAACACACAACCAAAAAACCAAACCCCAAGAAAAACAATGTTTAGAGCACTCCTGGCAGTCTTCTTCCCAATCTAGAGAAAATATCTTGATTACAACCTTCCTCCATTTCCTCTGGGAGAATTGCTCCTGTGCTTGAATTCCATATAATAACATTTTAGACTAGGCTTCTATTGAAAAATTAGAGGGGGTAGGGGGGCAAAAATAGAAAGGAATCCTCTACAGCAATTGTTCTCCTAAGCAATTTCCCAAATGGCCTTGCTGCTGCTGCTTCAGATGTGATTTCTTTCCCTGGCATTAGGCACACTCACTGCTCACTTGAAAGGCAGGAGAAGAATCACAGATGTTAACAGTCATCTCTAGCAAGATAGTTCAGATTATTCCAAATCACTCTGGTGGAAGAGAAATCTGAGGACATTACCTTTCATATCAGAGCCACAGGAGCAGCCAAGAGACCCGTTTCCATTCTTTACCTCCAACTGAAAACAGAAGAAAAATACATATTGAGCCCACCTATATTGAAATGGATTGCTCTCCCCATCCCTGTCTGCAGATCTCCCACCCATACATGTGTGTCTCCTATTGATTAGCTAAAGGGAACTTGCTGCTGGGGAAATTTGCCTCCCAGATTGGGCAGCAACATCCCAGTTCACATCCAGGCTGAGGGGTGAGCTGAGATGGACATCACTGATGTGGAAAAGAATGCTAGAATGGTTTGGGTTGGAAGGGACCTTTCAAAGTCATCTAGTCCAACTCCTCTGCCATGAGCAGGGACATCTGCAGCTAGAGCAGGTTGCTCAGAGCCCCAAACAACCTGACCTAGAATGGTTTCAGGGATGGGACATCTCCCACCTCTCTGGGCAACCTAGGCCAGGGTCTCACCACCCTCAGTGTGAAAAATGTCTTCCTTTTCTCTAATCTAAATCTCCCTCTTTTAGTTTAAAACCATCACCCCTTATCCTGTCCCAACAGGCCCTGCTAGGAAGTCTCTCCCTATCAGTGACCATTAATGAAGGTTCATATCACCATGTCCATGGCAAATTGAAACCATCTTCTCCCTAACCCACCAGGAAAGAAGAAATGTCAGAGGCAAGGCATGTAGGCTAGGAGATTCTGATGGAATGTAATGTTTTAATTGGAAAAAGCCATAATGCAGAGGCCAGGAAAAAGAAATGTTGTGTGTATTCCATGGGTAATAGCTCATTATGGAAGTCATTATTTGAAATCACTGCATTTCATTCCAGGGGTTGGGCTGGGAAGCAGACTGGATGTGGTGTAAAAAGAGATTTGCATGATTATTTATTCATGAGCTCTAAAAGGATCATTATTTTTGACAGACAGCTCCTGTCAAAAGATTTATGTAGGGGAGCTCATGTTTGCCCATCATCATGATTAATCAATAAACAGTTGAAAGCAGTGCTTAAAATTCAGTGTTACCAGGATACACATTCACCTCTAATTAGAAACAGATTCTCCTCTGGGAAAACAGATCCCTTTCAAATGCCTTCTAATTGCAGACAAACCAAGGTGGCAGGTAACAAACATCCTGCCAGGTGTCTTCGTGCCTGTTTCTGCCACAACCAACCCACCCAATCCCTAGAGCATGGATGCTGTGCCCTTAGGAGCATCCAGCTGTGTGCCTGCCTGCCCACATGCACTTTGGCTTTATGTGGGATCACACAATCCCAGCATGGTAGGGGTTGGAAGGGACCTCTGGGGATCATCTAGTCCAACCCCCCCTGCTAAAGCAGGGTCACCCACAGCAGCTTGACCAGGATCACCTCCAGGTGCCTGTGGCATCTCTCCACAGAAGGAGACTCCACAAGCTCTCTGGGCAGCCTGGGCCAGGGCTCTGGCAACCTCACAGCAAAGAACTTTCTCCTCCTGTTCAGGAACCTCCTGGGTTCCAGTTTGTGCCCATTCCCCCTTGGCACCACTGAGTGGAGTCATCCTGGAGCTTTTTCTCTATCCAAAGTACAGCCTTTATGTTTTCATGTCCCAAATTCCTTAGCATTCCAGTAGGCTGCTGCAGGAGGCATGCAAATGATTGGGAGCCCTGACAACAATAACTGTCACAACATCCAAGAGGCAGCTGCTAATTGGTGCCAGCCCTGACGAAGAGCAGAGCCATCACCCTCATTATCCTGCCCAGCAAACCACCAGGAGAAATGTGTCACTGTCACCAGGATTTTCATTCACATCCCAGAGAGTTTGCTCCTGGGTATGTGTTAATCCATGGGATTGGGAGCAAGATGAAGCAGGGAAACCCCTGAGTGAGGCAGACTTGGTCCCAAAACACAGCCAGAGCATCCTCAGTTGGGCAGAGCATAGCTTGCCTGCTGTGCAAGGGAGCCTCAGCTCCATTTCTCCATGAAATATTCCACAGGTCATGCTTCTCCTGGTCTCCTCAGTGCATCCCAGTACCCAGCTGCATCCCTACTCATCATCTACCAGAGGAATTACCAGGTGAACACTTCCCTCAAACTAAAGCAACCCAAACCCTCCTTTTCTGCCCATAAATAAACCCAGATCCTACACTTTATTTAATTCACCATGACTGAAAAAAGCTCAAGCAGATATAGTTGGGCTACTCCTCACCCATCTGCTAGGGCTTTGCAACTGGGAGATGCTGGTGCAAGAAAAAGAGTTGGCACCCCAAAACCCCATGGTGGGGAAGGTGCCATCAAAAACATCCCTGCAGCAAATTCCCCATCAGCAAACCCCATTAATTCCTGGGGTAACTCCTCTCTAGGTGCTCCCCAGCCCAAACAGGAGCTTAAAAGGTACCTGCAGGTAGGGTTTTGTAGCAGACTGGGAGTTTAAGTGTTAAATGTTTTGGGAATCATTGTATGTTGAATCAATTTGTACCTGAACAGGTGCCTTTGCTAGTAGCAGCTGGTAGGGTTTTTTTGTGGTGTCAGGAGCCTTTTGAAGGTACCAAGGTGGAATCTGGAGGTACTGTGCCAGCAGGAAAACCAGCCAGAAGCCACAGAAGTCCTAGTTCAGCTCTGATCATGAAAGTCATCCTGAAATTCATTTCAAATTAGGTGATTTGAATATTTTGTACCCCAAGAACTGCAGAGCCAGAGACAGGCAGCTCAAAGGCAGCAAGAGAATGGACCTGAAATGCTCATTAAAATCACAATGAAATGAGGCTTTAGGAGAAGATCTCCTTTGCTCTTCTCTCCAGGGTGTGATGGGAGATGCTAGAAACTTTCACATCCTCCTCTTGCTCCACTTCAGATCCCTTCCTGGGCTGTCAAGAACGATTCAGGCTGCGTTAACTCTTTGGGTACCCAGCACTGAGCTCAGTAATGATGAGGTTTATTTCTATTATTTGGTTTTGGTGGGGCAGCATGGCAATTTTCAGTCCTCGGGCTAAAAACCTTGGCAGGTGAGAGGGTGCTATATCCATCCCTCATTTTGGGGTGGTGGTAGGGCACAGGATTTGACACAGCACTGATGATCACCACTGCGATGCCGTCGGCACCAACACTGAGCACCCTCAGGTGCTCCAGGAAGGATTTCCCTGCCTATATCACATGTGGTTCCAGGCTGTGGCTGTTAAGAGCTGGTTCTGAGCCTGTGATATGGAACACTGGGATTCAAGGAAGCACAGGACAAATGTCTTGCTGCTGATCCCAACATTTGATGACTGAGCGTGTCAATGAGGAGCAGTTTCAGTGCAGAATCTGTCACCTGCAGCTCAGCACATTTCTCCCTGAGAGGCTCCTGGGGGAAGGGCTGTGCCTCAGGGAAATCTAGGGAGAGCACTGCTGGAAAAGGGATAAGCAATTAGATGCCTTGTGGTAGCCTAATTGCCTAGCTGGCCAGGAATTTTGGGAGAGATAACCATGGCAACTGCAGGATCACAGGCATGTGCATCAGGGCTGGAGCACGAGTGGGCTTCCTTCTTCCCTGGGCTCTTGAAGAGCATCTTCAATGGTTTTAAATTGGAGAAGGGTAGATTTAAACTGGACGTTAGAAAAAGTTCCTCCCCACAAGGGTGGTGGAAGACAGGAACAGGTTGCTCAGGGAGGTGGTTGAGGCCCCATCCCTGGAGGCATTCAAGGGGAAGCTTGCCAGGGCTCTGGGCAACCTGATCTAGTTGGGGATGTCTCTGCCCACTGCAGGAGGGTTGGACTAGATGACCTCCAGAGGTCCCTTCCAACCCAAACCATTCTAGGATTCTATGATCTTCCTTCACTCAGAGGGTGGTGAAGCACTGGAACAGGCTCCCTAGGGAAATAGTCACAGCACCAAACCCAACAAGGTCTAGAGCACAAGTGGCTGTGGGAACTGGGGTTGGTTAGTCTGGACAAGAAGAGGCTCAGGGGAGACTTTCTTAGCAACTTCAGAGATGCTTTCAAATGTTCTGATGTGCTTTTGGAGCAATCAAAAAGCAGGTTGAAGGACATGCCAGGGTGAGGATATGGGGCTGGGATTAACAGATTTCCTCTACAGATGTCCCTGCTTGCTGCAGGGAGGTTAGACCAGCTGACCTCTAAAGGTCCCTTCCAACTCTAACCATTCTATGGCTCCATGATTCTAGATATAAATCCATTATGTGCACCGCATGAGCAAGTCTGCTTCAGGGAGACCTCTTTTTCCCCCCTCTCAGAGGTGTTATGCTGGTGCCTTAAATCCTGTTTTAAGACCAGATCCAGGCAGGAAGAGCAGAGCACCTGCAAGGAATTGCATTCATCTCACAAAGGCTGAGGAACATCCTTGAGAAACCTCAGGATTTGATACCAGGTGGACCTAGGGAGGCTGTGGTGCAGCACAGCCAACATTGCCCTCACCCTTCCTTCTGCAAACCCTCCCAGTTCTTACCTGAATTCGTGGCCTGATGCAAAGCCCTGGGACTGCATGGTTGGGCTTCTATCCATACCCCTCACCAGCTTAGCACCAGCACTAATAGCCCATTAGCTAATTAACTTGTGTCATCTGCTTTTCCAGGTGTAAACTCAACTGCTAAGGAGGTACAGGAGTAGGGAGGGCAGTCAGTGCAGGAGGTAGGGCTGTAGGCTCAAGCCACCCTGTAGTGACCTTCTGGGGACTGCCAGCTGTCTATCAGATGTGTTACCAGGACTCTTGGTGTGCCAGAAGTAGATAAACAAATGAATATTTTCACTTGCCTGTGCTCAGGGAAAAATAAACAAACAGCAATTCCAGCTGGGAATGAACATTGTTGGCTGGCTGTTAATAATTCACCTCCAGCTCTTGCCAGCTCCCCATGGTATTTTTTGCTGCTGAGCTCCTTCCTGGTGGAGTTAGGCCAGGTGAGCCCATTGAAGGCACCAGCTTCATTTCTCACCAATCTAAGTACAATTCCACTTCAGGACAATGACATGTTGTTCCATGTGTCAGGATGTTTGCTGTCAGCAAGTTATTTTAACCCACCTTGGTGCTGATGCTGTCATTTCCTTCCCTGCTGGGTTTTCCAGCCTTTGGCCCATGGATTACTGTTTGCCAAAGCCACCCCAGGTGTGCTGAGACCTCCTCAAAGCTGGCCTGGAGCAGCTGCTAGGGCTGAGACCCTGAAGTCATACTCAGCCTGGCAGCAGGACTGTGCCAGGATTGGAATTATCTGATTTCTCCTTCTGGGGAGAGAAAGAAGAGGACATCTCCATTTTGCAAGGAGTATCCACAACCCTAGTGCCTGACCCTGTCCTCCTGCCTGCCTGGATGTATGTCCTGGTTACACCAGGGCTGTTCTCCACAGCATAATGAGCTCAGTAGGAAACTCCTCATTAATACTCATGACAAAGAAGGACATTGAGGTGCTGGAGTATATCCAAAGAAAGGCAATGAAGGTGGGGAAAGATCTGGGGTTGGTTAGCCTGGAGAAAAGGAGGCTCAGGGGAGACATTCTCACTCTCTAAAATTCCCTGAAAGGAGGCTGGAGAGAGGTGGGAATTGGTCTCTTCTCCCACATAACATGTGATAGGATGATAGGGAACAGCCTCAAGTTGTGATAGAGATGCTTAAGTTAAATATTAGGAACAATTTCTTCCCCAAAAGGCTGGTCAAGAGCCAGCACAGAGCTTTCAGTTTTTAGTGGCCCTTTGGACAGATTGGCAGCTCTGAACTGCAGCACCCAGAGGTTTGCCCAGAGAGGTGCTGGATGTTCCATGCCTGGAACCATTCCAGGTCAGCTTGTTTGAGGCTCTGAGCAACCTGCTCTAGTTGTAGTTGTCCCTGCTGACTGCAGGAGGGTTGGACTAGATGAGCTTCAAAGGTCCCTTCCAACCCAAATCATTTGATGATTCTCATAAGAAAATAAAAGAAGAACTGGCAAACAGTACTGGAGAGATGAGTTCTTCCTCCTGGGTTGCTGCTGCAACCCTGAGGAGGAAGCAGTGAGGCTGGACAAGCCTTGCAGCATCTCAAGCAGCAGAGGCGTGGGATTAGGGGAAGGTATAAAATGCCATTATGTGCAATTTCCTTTTCCAGTTTCCTTTCTTAATATTCCCATTATGTAGGTGGACAACCTCTTAATCTAGACAAAGACCTTTGCAGCTGCTCCCTCCTCAGCCTGGTGTTTAATATGCATTTCCTAATTAGCCTGGAAGTGGAGACCCAAGGCTGCAGGCAGCTCCTCTTCTCTCAGATTGCTTTTAATCTGAGCTGGGCTCAGCTGGAAAGAGCTGATAAGTTCTCCCCTAGATGACAACCCGGCCCTTTAATTTCTTCTCCCCATTTCTGCTGTGCTCATGACCCAGCTTTGTCTCCCAATGACCCCCAATGCATTAGGGATAACCCAGTCTGGGTGCTGGGGTGTTTATTGTAGACTGCTTTAAAGCCCTCAGGTTGACCTTGGGCTTCCCAGAATGAGGGGGTGTGATGGTTAAAGCTAAAAGAGAGTGAAAAACCAACTGGAAAACCATGAGGACCATGAGACAACAAATTCTAAATAGAACCTTATTTAAATTACTGATATTTTTTTGTTTTCTGAAAAAAAAAAAAAAAGCTTTTTTGGAGTTATTGATGCACATCTTTATCCCACAGACAAAGGACAAGAGGAAATGTCTTCAAGCTCCAGTAGGGGAGGTTCAGGTCGGATATTAAGAAGAATTTCTTCACCCAAAGGGTTGTCAAGCACTGACCCAGGCTGCCCAGGGCAGTGGTGGAACCTCCATCCCTGGAGAGGTTTGAAACCCATGGAGATGTGGTGCTGAGGCACATGGTTTAGTGCTGAGAATGGTAGTGTGGGTGGATGGTTGTCCACGTGCAATCAGCAAGCTGCTTCCCACCAAATGTTCATGTGTAATCCTTAGCCTGGTTCCCACCAAATGCCCAAGTGCAACCCTCAAGCTGGTTCCCGCCAAATGCCCAAGTGCAACCCTCAAGCTGGTTCCCGCCAAATGCCCAAGTGCAACCCTCAAGCTGGTTCCTGCCAAATGCCCAAGTGCAACCCTCAAGCTGGTTCCTGCCAAATGCCCGAGTGCAACCCTCAAGCTGGTTCCCAACAAATGTCCAAGTGCAACCCTCAAGCTGGTTCCCGCCAAATGTCCAAGTGCAACCCTCAAGCTGGTTCCCAACAAATGTCCAAGTGCAACCCTCAAGCTGGTTCCCGCCAAATGCCCAAGTGCAACCCTCAAGCTGGTTCCTGCCAAATGCCCGAGTGCAACCCTCAAGCTGGTTCCCAACAAATGTCCAAGTGCAACCCTCAAGCTGGTTCCCGCCAAATGCCCAAGTGCAACCCTCAGCCTAGTTCCCGCCAAATGTCCACATGAACTGTCAAGCCATGTCTGGAAAGATTAGGGCAGGGAATGTATGCAGCATCCTCCTCTTTTTGCTGGTTCTTCACCTCACTGACCACAGCTCTTGCATGTCCTCAGACTCCAGTTTTGATCAAATCTAAGGATAAATTGTTGTGTTGACATCTCCTGCAAGAAAAAAAACAACACAAGAATTGGGTTGGAGTTGATTTTTTCCCAAGAGAAATCTTTGCTTGTCATGAAACCACTTGTTCTGGAAGAACCTTCCACACACAGCTTTTGACCTGTTCACCTCTTAGTGGAGATAAAGCCTTTATGAGGGTATCCAGCTCTGTTTGGGTTGAATTTATCAGGAATGAGGGTGTCTGAGGCTCCCCAATCAATAGTAAATAGAGATGTATGTGTCATGGTTCCTGAGGAGCCTTCCACTGCCTGGTGAGCAGCTCTTGTTGGCATTGCTGCAGTAAGCTGAGCTTGCCAAAGCCCCAAATTCATGTGATCTGATGAAGACTTGCTCAGCAGCACAAGGGCTTCAATTCAGATCCTTTCAAGGAAGCAATCCAAGAAAATGTTCCTTTCAAATGTCTTCTCTCCAAGTACATTCAGCTCCAACACTCCTTTAATTCCCTGTTTGTTCAGAGAGATTTCTCTTTTCATGCCAAACTGATACAGGGAGATGCCTTGAGTGGCAACAGGTGGTAGGAAGTCAGCAGCAACCTGGTCCAATTTCAGATTTTATCCCTAAAACCTTGTGTTTCTCACATGTTTTCAGGCACAGTTGGTTTTGAACAGAAAGATGATGACTGTTCTTAGCTTTTACCCTTGAGAAGAAGAGTAGGAACCATGTGAGCTGAATGGAGAAGGAAATAAAGCTCTTCATGGCCTAGGTAGCATCAATATCTCCATATCCATCCCTCCTGCTCTGCTAGCTCTGGAGTATTTCTGCATTCTTCAGGCTACCAGAGTCCTGTATCCAAGCAAGAGGAGGTGGAGGTCATGTGTAAACGAGAGGCTCTGCAGAAAAACCCTTCTCTTTGGCAAGGTTTTTGACTAAGTGCTTCAGTCTGTTTTCCCCCCAAATGCTCTGAAGACTCCAGTTTGCAATGATTGAACACCACTTGAAAGGAGAAGGCCAATAAAAAGCTCCTTCAAGGTGGGCAATCAGAGCAGCAGCAGTGCATGCATATTTCAAGCATCCGAGTGAAATAAAATGATAGAGAGGATGTGGCATAGAAAACAAACACATCCATTTCAAGGCAATAATAGTCAAACCCCCACATTTTACAGCAATAATGCAACTCTGCTTAACAAAAGCAGTGTTAGCTTTCCAATTGCTTTTATTCCTTGCCATACTATTCTTAGATGCAGAAGCCAGGAGCTAATGGAGTTCTTCTCAGCAAGCACCATAAGGAGTCATGAACATTCACTAAAAGGTAATGAGTAGGTTGAAGCAAGCTGACACAAAGAATTTCAGCCTTCCCATGGGGATAATGTGCTCCCCAAAGACACCTGAAGTCCTTCACAGAGCTTGGTGGCCACAACATTTCTGCTGAGGAAAACTGATTTTATCCCCATTGGTGGTTTTCCTACACGAATTATTGTGAGGAGTAGCTGAGGGAACTGGGGTTGGTTAGCCTGGAGAAAAGGAAGCTCAGGGAAGACCTTCTCACTCTCTACAAGTGATAGGATAAGAGTAAACAGCCTCAAGTTGCATCAAGGGAGGTTTAGGTTGGACATTAGGAACATTTTCTTCCCTGAAAGGGTTGTCAAGGCCTGGCCCAGGCTGCAACACCCTTAGCATCCCAATTCATCCCCTAAAATGCAAATTCAATGCCATGATCTCCACCCTGATTGTTACTAAATCTGACTCATGGCCTCTTTAAGACACTGTTTGTCAGCAAAACATGTGCAATTAACTTTAAATTTTATTATCAGTGTGTTTCCACCAACGTTTTGTCTGGTCTAGTTTATAAAGTCTCAAGTGGAGAGGATTTCCTCCAGGTCTGGCATTGCTCATTTGCCTCTCTGGTTAATGTTGAAGGCTCCCTGCCAAGGTGGCTTTAATCTCCATCTCTGTGAGGGATTATTACATTGAGGCAGAAGTGAATTGAAAATTGAAGACAAATAACCTACAGCAAGAGGGAAAAAAACCCAGCTCAGCACTCTCTGCTCACTTCCAGTGAGAGAGGTTTCAGTGGGATTGAGAGTGACTTCCTGGGATCCCACTGCCTGGAGGGGATCATATGTGGTGTTGTATGGTCTGGGAGGATGGGGTTTGGTCTGGTGACAGAACCCCACAATCCCAGTAAGGTGGGGGTTGGAAGTGACCTCTGGGGATCATCTAGTCCAACCCCCCCTTCTAAAGCAGGGTTACCCATAGCAGGTTGACCAGGATCACTTCCAGGTGCCTTTGGAATCTCCTCCACCTCTCTGGGCAGCCTGGGCCAGACCTCTGTTTCTTTGCTCTTAAAATTCCATTACAACATCATCAATAACTCTTCCCAACCTTTTTCTTTGCCAACACCTTACCTGCTGGGTGAGTGCCATTTAGGTCCCCTGGTGGAAGGCAAGCCCCTTGTCATTGACTCTGCCCTTGGGAGAAGATTCTCATGTCATTAGCACAGCCTTAACAAGGCTGGATATTAAAGCAGATGATAAGAGCAATCAGAGGAGCTTTATTAGGCTACAAATTGTCTGGAGCTGACAAAAGCAGTCTGATGTGTCCATGCTCAGTTAACCTTTGGTTGCATACATGACTTGGCTGATTAACCAGTGACTGAGAACCACCTTCAGCTTGGGGAAGCCTGGAAAGGTGATGCTACAAAGGCTCTGCTGGGCTGAAGTGTGATGATCTTCAGGGGATCATCACCTTCCCAATTTAGGAGCCCATGAAGGCATTGTGAAATTATGCAACATCATGCTACAATGAGGAGCTAATTTACTGGTGCTAAAGTGGGATTTGGAATGAGAGAGGGATGCTGAGGCATTTGCATTTGGCAGAAATGAATAGTGGGGGCCTCAACTACCTCCCTGGGCAACCTGTGCCAGTGTTCTACCAGCCTCGTGGGGAGGAACTTTTTCATAGTATCCAGTCTAAATCTACTCTTCTCCAATTTAAAACCATTGCCCCTTGTCCTTTCACTGCAGGCCTTTGCAAACAGGCCCTCTCCAGCCTTCTTGTAAGTTCCCTTTAGGTACTGGAAGGTCACTAGTAGGTCCCCCTGAAGCCTTCTCTTCTCCAGGCTGAACAATCCCAGCTCCCTCAGCCTGTCTTCATAGCAGAGGCGTTCCAGCCCCCTGATCATTTTCGTGGCCCTTCTTTTCTCCACCTCCAGATATTCAGAGAAGGTTCTTCTCCAGAGCCTCCTACCCTGAGCATCCTCAACAAGAAGGACCAGCCACCTACTATCCTGCCTTTGCACAGAGACCACCAGCTCTCCTGCAGCCTCTTCCAGCATCTGCTTGCATTGGAGCCCCCTGTCCCGTCCTGGTGGGTGGTGTTTAATCTTCAGGAGGATGACTCATGGGGAAATGCCAACCTCATCTGCCAGGAATTTTAAACAGAGGCTTCTCTAAAAAAGGAATTGAAGAAAGGAACCATCTGTCTAGGGGGAAACGTGCTGCTTGCTTTCCTTTCTGCTGGAGAATGGGCCAAGGCAGGGAGGCAAAGCTCTGCCAGGTGCTGAGTCTCACTCACCAAATGTGCTTACCCTCCAAGTTTTGCCACCAAAGCCACTCCAGCTCTGGCTGATGGTATGGGTTGGCATGGCAATATCCCTTCATGGAATTTAACAGGGATTAAACCACCATGAGGCTATAGAAGTGAGCCAAGATGTGCCATGGGACTTGCTGGCACCCATGGGAGGTTTCTCTTGCTGGTTCATTCCAGGTCAGGTTGTTTGGAGCTCTGAGCAACCTTATCTAGTTGCAGATGTCCCTGCTGACTGCAGGGGGTTGGACTAGAAGACCATGAAAGGTCCCTTCCAGCTCAAACCATTCCATGAGTCTATAAAACCAGAGCTGGTATCTCCTGCAAAGCCTGAAATGCTAAAAAATACTAACAAACCCAGCAAATCTATTCTGAGGTTTTTCTCTTCCATTGCTACCATTAAATATAGTTGGGAAAAAAACCCCAACAAACCAAACCAAAAATGAACTTTTAATATTCCCAATGCTGGGAACATGAACATCTTGAAAATGCCTTGAAAAGACTGGAAAGGATCCAGCCACAGAGCACAAAAATCTCAGGCTCAAACCTACAGCTTCAGAAAGTGATGGCTCAGATCTGTAGTCATGGTGAATAGTTGGATAAACCAAAATATATCAGGGGGAAAAAAACAAGCCCAAAAAGGCGGGAAAAAGGGATTAAGAGCAGCCTGGATGGAAATAATGGGAAGCTGCTGGTTGTGGGCACAGGGATGGGGACAAGCCATCAGCAGAGAGGAGGATTGAAAGACCTGAGTGGCAGAAGTAGGATGGAATTAGTGGTGTTGGAATGTGCTATGTGTGGGGGGATGAGTCACAGAGATCCAGGATGACAGACAGCATATCCCAAGGAAGCAGCAGGCTGTGCGAGGGAGAGAGGAGCTGTGGGATGAAGCAGGCACCCTGCCCAAAATCAACCAGGTATTTCCAGAGCTAAGTGGACTGGATTCGGTTAAGAGGAGGAAAAATACTCAGGAGGTGGAAACTATGACTTGGGATCTGGGTGGGATCTGAGGATGCAAAGGAAAATGATGTCCTGAGGGTGTTGGCTGAGCATCATCCCCAGGCTGGCAGTGAGAAGATGCTTGTTGGTTCCTGGAGGTATCTGCTGCCTGAAAGGGAGAAATTTGGCAGCCTCTGCCTGAAAAGGAGAAATTTGGCAGGGCAGGGAGTGGCTGGTATTTTCCCCAATATGCCCTATGCATGGAAATGGGAAAAGCGGAGGGATAATGACCTTTAGCAGGAATATTACAGAAAAAACCTCAAAATAAAACCTCAAAAAAAAGGGGGGGAGAGAGAGGAAAAAAAAGGCAAGAGAAAAAAAAACAAAGCAAAGCAAAAAGAATCCAACCCAAGCCATTACCATGATCACTGTAGCATGAAACACAAACCCTTCCTCCTGGAGCCACACAAAGCCTGTGTGGAGCACCCCAGAGTCATTAATAAAATGAAAGGCCCAGTTCCTTGCAGATGGAGATGTGGGGAATAAAGGGAGCTAACACTGGGCTGAGCTGTCATGCATGGCATGCTACATCTGTTATGGTAATCAGGGGTGGTGGAGCCTTTTGTTGGGGGCTAAAGCCCTCCCACCAGGGAATTTGGCTGAAGGAGGTTTTTCTTGTTATTAAACATGATTTCTAGCGAGTGGAGAGCAGATGCTCCTGCAGCATTTGGAACTACTACCCAGCCTTGGAGTGGGCAGCAGCCCTGAAAAGTCTGGGATGGCCAAGGAGAGTGATTCCAAGCTCCTCAGAGCTAATGTGCTGCCCTAGCCTCCCTGCTTTGCACATGAATGCTGCTGACACCAGATGAGCCTTCTGGCCTCCTGCCTGCCAACATCTCCACCACCCCCTCCCAGCCTTTTAATCAGATATGCACACATACACACACACAGCTCAGTGGCCTCTTGCATCCCTCCCTCAGCAGCACAAAGCCTTCCTAGGGTTGGAAAGGCACCCAACCTCCATGTGCTCCCCCCCACCAGCACAGAACCAGAGAATTGTTTGGGTTGGAAGAGACTTTTCAGATCACGGAGACCAACTGCTAACCTAACAGTGCCAAGTCACCACTAAACCACATCCCTCAGCACAACATCTCCATGGGTTTTTGAACACTTCCAGGCATGGTGACTCCACCACTGCCCCAGGCAGCCTGGGCCAGGGCTTGACAACCCTTTGGGGAGAAGAAGTTCTTCCTGGTACATCCCCAAATCTTAAAATCCCTCTGATGTCCCTCCCCTTCAATGCATGTTTGCTCAAGCCTCCCTGGCCATGCCTTGTGTTGAGTGGGAAAGATCCAGAGCAGGCTAGCATGAGGCCATCTGCTTTGGCCAGAACCACTGTGGTTACTGGTGGGAGCCCAGAAAGAAAGGACAAAGGGAGGAAGGGAGCAAAAAGCTGTTGATGCATCCCTGGGGATGAAGCTCTGCTGGGACTCCAGAAAGGCTGGCAGTTAGAAGAAGATCTGGGCAAAAAAAAAAGAAGAAAAGGTTAATAAATCTTCTGTTCTAAGAGAGGAGTTTGGTAGGAAGAAGCCCAGTGATGTGAGAATTACTAATTACTTGCTTTTCAGCAACTAATCCCTCCCTTAGGAGAGCCAGAGCTGCTATGTGAGGATTAGCCAACAAATGCCATATTGACAGCAGCAAAGGCCTCGTGAGCCAAGCTCTGCCTGTTCCTCTCTGCAGAACCTGGCCAAGAGATGAGGAATGAGCTCAGCCTTTTGCTGGGGCTCTCCTCCCTGCCTGCAACCAGCCCCAGGGGTGGGCAGGTCCTGGCAAGGGGAACCAGGGTCACCAGACTGACCTTTCTCCCAAAGACCCAGCACCACTGAGCCCTGCACCCACAAACTGAAGTAACTGCACCTGCTAGAGCTTTCAGCAGCCACCAGGATAGCTAGAAACACCCCCAAAACCCAGCAAATAACGTAACATAGGCATTTAAAATTTTTTTAGTGAGGAATGTGGGGTGGGTTTGGCTTTTGTCACCTTGTCCCCACGGTGCTGGCATTCTGCTGGCCCCTGTCCCTTTACTCTGAAGGGTCACACACTGAAATAGAATCTAGAATTGGTTTGGTTAGAGGAGACTGTTAAGATCATTGACTCCAACCATTAACACCTAACACTGCGAGGTCACCACTAAACTATGTGCTGAGTGACTCCAACCATTAACACCTAACACTGCCAGGTCACCACTAAACCATGTGCCTCAGCACCACATCTCCATAGCTTTTAAACCCCTCCAGAGATGGTAACTCTACCACTGCCCTGGGCAGCCTAGGCCAATGCCTGATAACCCTCTTGGGGAAGAAATTATTCCTAAACTTCCCCTGATGCAATTTGAGGCCATTTCCTCTTGTTCTGTCACTTGTTCCTTGGGTGAAGAGACCAATCCCCACCTCGCTCCAACCTCCTTTCAGAAGTCTCCCCTAAGCCTCCTCTTCTCCAGGTTAGGACAGAGTAGAGGTGGGAGGAGGAGAACCTCCCTTGACCTGAGAGGCACACAGTTTGGCGCTAGTGTTGCTAAGATGATCACTCCCAGCAGCTCTCCAGTTGCTTGCTGAAGTGAGCAGGGGCTGAATCGGAAGTGTTTTCAGCTGTGGGCAGGGGTGAGGTCAGAGATTTCTCTTCAGCAACATTTGATCCCTGGAAAACAAACCTGGCAGATGACCAGAACTCAGTCCACTTCCAACAAGAGCTTAGCTCCTGCAATTATTGTGGTTTTTTTTCTCTTTTATTGCACAAGTGAGTTGTGCAAGCACTTCCAGGAACTGAAGTGGTTTACTAAAACTCATCCCTGCAGAAAATCCCAGGGGATGCCCAGGGGAGCAGGCTTTGTGGTGCAGAAATAGAACTGGCACTGAACCTCTATGGCACAACAAAGCCCATGCTGGCTATCTGCAATTCAGCATCTCCTCAGCGTGGAGATCATTTGTCATGAGCACATCCTGGCTTGGATCAGCATTAATCCATCAAAACCCATGGAGATGTGGCACTGAGGGACATGGTTTCGAGGTGACTTGGCAGTGTTAGGTTATACAGCTGGACTTCATGAGCTTAAAAGTCTTTTCCAATCTTAACAATTCTATGTTTTGGGGGAAGATAACTAAAATGCCACAAAAGCTGTCTCAAGGGTAAGACTGATTTCTGCTCACACCACATCCCAACTCCCAGCTCTGCAGCTCAGTCATGTCCAAAATACACAAGGTAGCAATCAACAAACACACCAAGGCCATTGCCACTACAAACCAATTACTCTTTTTTTTAATTCAAAGGAAAAAAAGAAGGTATTTTAATAAATACTGCAGAAACATGAACCAAACATACAAAGTGACTTCAACAATTAAAAAAAAAACCAAACAAAAAAGGAATGAATGTCCTGTTTTATAACAGTTATAACTTATTTTTCTTTTCCACAATATTTAAATACAGAAAGCACTTACCAGCTATGTTGTAATACTGCCCTAAGAGCACTGCTGCATCAGTCAGAAGCTTATTATGGTGGTAAAAATGTCCTTTTGAGGGGAAAGAAATCAGAATGGGTCTTGTTTGGGGGTTTGTTTGGGTTTTTTTTCTTTTATCAGATGAAACAAAGTGCTGAGAACACACAGAACTGAGATTTAAGGACAGTAAAAACCCTTTACCTTCAGACAAGTTCAGCTTCAACACTTCCAAAACGAAGCACCACCCTTGGGAATGGAACACTTGTCCTCAAAAAGTGAGGGCCACACCACTCAGAGCTTCCAGCATCCTTCTGCTGTGAGAAGCTCTAAAGTCAAGTTGGTCAGGTAAGCAGTTGTGAACAATTTGAAAGGCTAGGTAAGGTAACAATAGTAAGGAAAAAGGAATTTGACTCAACTGGTTCATCCATGTCTCATGATTGTGGTCTGGATACCTATCTAGGAATCTAAGGGCAGTATCCAGTTGCCACTGGGTACTCCTTAAGGCCTGCACAGCTCTTCAGACCCCACCTCCTCACCAGGAGCAAGACCAGTCTGCAGTGAGACACTGCTGCCCCCCAAAAGAGGAGCATCACAAAAGAGAACCTGGCTCTGCTGGCTCATTTGCAGATTCTTGGCCAGGGGTGTCTGTAAAGATAACTGCAGTGAACCACATCACAGACCAGCACTTCTCTGAGTCATTCCCAGAAGCTAGATCCTGGGATCCACCCAGCTCTCCAACTCCTAGCAGGAATCTCAGGGCTTCCCCAAGACAGGCAGTAAGGCTTAAAGAATTGTGAGGGTTGCAAAACTAAGGATCATTTGCCATCATAGCTCTTAGCACCTTTCACTTGAACCTACAGCAACATACCCATACAGTACAACCAGAACTGGAGATCATTTCCACTCTACATCACAACCACAAAGAGGAATGCAAAGTCAAGAGTCCTGCCAGGGGCAGGTAGATTGCCTCCATGCCCCAACTGAATCCATTTCATTTCTCTCCACAGCATGAGGGCACCTCCAACTCTAGGAAGTCTCACACAGTTGTCTTCATCACCAACATGCTCCCATGTAGACTGTGCTGGGAAGGCAAAACTCCAGAGGCAAAACTCCAGACTCCTCACAGACAGTGTTTTCCTCTTGGTGACACACAGACTTTAGGATCTTCTCTCCGTTTCCACGATGAGCTCCTAAAAAATTCCATCATATCCTTTGCAAAACCAACTAGAAGGTCACAGGGGTAGTTCCTTAAGGAGGAGGGCATATTAATAAACATCTTCTTGAAAAAAACAAAAAAAACCAAACCAACATTAAAGTATTATTTTAATGAAATCAAAGTGGAGGCATCCAGGAGAAGAGGGTTAAGAAAAGAAACAAGCACTGTCACTGACATCTCTCTTCTCTGCAGTGTTTTTTCCCATTCACTCCCTTTTCTCAGCACACTCAAACATTTTTCCCTTTTTCCTTTGTGGGTTTGTTTTTTTTTTGGCATTTCCTTCAAGGTGTCATTTCCCTGCTGCCACCTCCTCCACAGCCACTTCTCCTCGCTGCTCAGTTCCTCAGCACAGTCTCACAAAAGAGGGGAAGCCTCCACCAAAGCAGGGGCCGAAGCCCTCATTAAATACCAGGTGGCTGTGTACTTCATTGAGCCTCCAAACCCCTCCCCAGATGCTCTCCTCCTTTTCTCCAGGCCATCCAGGTCCTTTCACATCACCGTGCAACTCTTTGCTTTGTCCTTTCGCAAGTCCGTCGCCACTGTAGACAGTTCTGGCCTGCCAGGCATGTGTGAAATCCTCTTTGTGGCCCTCTGGGATTTGTTTCTTTTCACATTTTTGTTTGTTTTGTTGACACAGGCCAAGGTGGCAACGTGGAAAATGTCTCTGACACTGTTTTCAGACTGCAAGGCTGAGCACTCAATGTACGTCGCGGCTCCAATCTGTTTGGCCATATTTGCACCCTGAGGGAAACACAAGAACACAGCCATCAGCACACCAAGTTGCTGCAGAGAGAGAGAGAGCCAAAAAGCAAACCACACAATTGCTTCTCAGGGCTGCTTTCCACAGGCAATGTGGTGTGAAAAAAGCAAAGCTCTGAGCTCCAGCAGCTCATTCTGCAAGATAAACAAGAGCCTTGCTTCCAAGTGCTAAACAAGTATCCAAACCTTATCTCCTGGGCTGATAAATACAAACTGGAAGAGAGGAGATAAGCTCAGTGACCTGCATACAGCTGCAGAAAGGCAGAAGAGTGTTAGGAGAAGCTCTGGAGCAATATCACCCTTGCACCTTAACTTGGGAAAGGTCTAGACCTGGCACTTTCCAGATGTAATCCTGCTATCTCCAACAAGACAATGGAGTCAGACTGCCCCAAGGCTTAGCCTGCATGGCCCTGACCTAGGGCAGAGTGCTCCATGAAGGGAGCACAATTTGGAGGGAATTGTGAGGTGGGTTTCTGGCTCAGGGCTAGTTATATCAAATTTTAGCTAGGGAACAGGCAAACAGACAGAAAGAAAAAATGGTATGAATGATATTATTTTGATTTTAAGTGCATTTACAAGTCAAAGCAAGGCTATTTGTTCCAGCAGCAACATGCAGATGCTGACAATGCCCCAGTATCCTGTTGTGGATTTTGCTACTGGAAGACAATAGAGTATTGTGTGGAACAAAATGGGAGTTGTTTCAATGGAATTTGATTTCTGAGGGAGGAATCTTTTTAGTAAGTTACAAAATCCACCCACATCCTTGATGTGCTACTCCTCACATGTTCATGGGTCTGAAATAGAAACACAAGTAGGTCCAACCTTCCTCCTTGCTCCAGTGCCTGGCTGATGACATTAATCCCAGCATGGCTGGGGTTGGAAGGGACCTCTGGAGATCATCTAGTCTGCTGTTAAAGGAGGGTCACCTAGGGCAGGTTTCCCAGGATCACCTCCAGGAGCCTTTGGAATCTCTTCACAGAAGGAGACTCCACAACCTCTCTGGGCAGTCTGGGCCAGGGCTCTGGCACCCTCACACCAAAGAGGTTTTCCTTTCTGTTTGAGTGGAACTTCCTGTATTCTGCCTAAACATAAGGAAAAACTTCTTTATAAGGAAAAACTTCTTGTGGCACCTTTACAGCAAAGAAGTTTCTCCTTATATTTAGGTGGAACTAATCTCTGTGGACCCAGTTTGTCAGCATGGACTATTTACACTGCAGTGATGCAGACATCTTCTTATCACTTGTAAGTGGGAGAGGCTGATAAAGGAGTATTGGTTTGTAGGACAAGCCCTCCCAACAGTTAAACATCTCAACTCCTACTATCCAAGCCTAGCCTACACCTCAGAGCCTCAGAAATGTTTGCTCAGGTGTTGCTGACTGGAAACTGGCTGGCATAGTGGAGATAGGGTGTCACCATCCACTGGCTTTATCTTCCCAAGGCTCTTTGATCCCATGGGGACTTGGCAAGAAAAAGGAATTGAGAAGCAAACCATGTATCTCTACCCTAGAGGACCCTCCCCTAGAAGCAGAGCAGGAGAACATTGGGTTGCTTGATGCCACCAGGGATTTGGCAGCCCCAAGAGATACAACCATTGCTCAGTCTAAGCTTCCAGATAAAATGATGGGAGTTTTCTGAAGTATGGGCCTGCCTGTAACACATCTGTAACACCTTCTGCCTTAGTCCTTTGTCTTCAGCCTACTCCTGTTCTTAAGGAGCACAGGCTAAGCTGTGACACCAGAAAAGGATCTTCAACTCCAAGGGAACAAATCCACCTGTCAGGAGACTTTTTGTTATCCCTTCCTATGGAAAGGGGTGAGACTTGAAGTACTGTAAAAGCTGTAATACACAAACTTGTGGATGTAGCAAGTGGCAGACAGCATCTCCCTTTCAGTTTAATAGTCAAAGAAAATTCAAATTCAAGGAAAAATATGGCTGAACAACATGAGTACAAACACAAGCAACAGTAGTAGTTGCTAATCAAGATGACATCTTCTCCAACAAGCAGGGTTTAAGGATTTAAGTTCCTTCTGGAGGTAGTATTCTTACTCTTACACCCTGCAGGGTGTATCACACACCACACTACTGTGATTCAGCTGGAACACATGATACACGTGTGAGTAATAAGGGTAAGTTTACCTCAGAGCCCAGATTTCCCTAGTTCTCTACCTTCCTGCTCTCCCATGTCCTGATTCCTTTCCCTTTCACCTTGGTTTCTCCATCCCCTGATGCCTGGCTCCAAACTCCTGCTCCAGCAGCACAGAACTGCTGCAAAGCATTTAGGTGCCTTCTGGATTTGCTGCCACCTTCAGAAGGAGCTACAAGGTTGTTTTCACAGATGTTTTCAGGAAATAGGATTTTTGATGGGTCAGACTATATGCAATGGTTGTTGTGATGCTAAAGTCAAATGTATGAGATTCAAATCTCAATGTTGAATACAAAATTACTGATTTATCAGTGAATAAAGAGGATGTGTCACCTCTCAGTTATTGTTTTGCCCTCTGTCAGCCCAGAAGAGCACCAGGTTTATTTTCAACTCACTTAAAAAGCTCTTTGCAATCAATAAGGCCACAATCTTTTAGGGTGCTTAGCATGGTGTGGAGATGTGGTGCTGAGGGACATGGTTTAGTGGTGACCTTGGCAGCGTTAGGTTAACGGTTGGACACAATCTTCCAGATCTTTTCCAACCTTAATGATTCTCTGATCAAAATGGCTACAGTGACAGAAAAGAGTTGTATCTCCCACCCCTAAGTACCCAGAAGGATGTGGTACATACCTGATCATAGGACACTGGTGTCTGCCTGTGGTTGGAAAGTTCCACTAGTGTGCTTACATCCGTGCGCAGATCCGACTTGCAACCAACCAGAAGCATTTTGGTGTTGGGGCAGAACTCCTGGATTTCCCCTTTCCACTGTAAAGTTTTAGGTGGTTGTTATACTGAATGTTTAAATCCAAAGAAGCAATACATACAAGCTGAAGTTTAATAAGTTATGACATTCGATGTGGAAATACTCTTACATAAGAATTGTAGCTACCTTCAAGCTAATTTCCCAAGGCATTCGTTCCAGCAGAATCTGGTCAAGAATGACAATCTCACACACTCATTAATTCCACAGACTTACTAATCAAGAGGGAATGAATTGAGATTGTTTATCTACATGAGTAAAGGTTTGCAGACCTGTCATTCCTCACAAGCAGCAAACACCCAGCCAGAAGAACCAATGAAACCTGATGTCACCACATTCAGTGAATGGTCCCTCAAGATGGAGCTACAGAGGCAGGTCTTTTATGACCACCACAAGCACGTTGGCTCATGGATACATCCCCAAACCTCAAACTACACCAATCTGTCACAGGTTCAGCTGTTGTGAAGCAATAAGCCCTTCAAACAGAACTTCTGATATATGCCTTGGGTTTCTCACTCATCTGCATGGTTTGGAGAACACAGGAAAGCCACAAATTTCACAGTGTATTATACAATCCCTAAAGGCTATTGTTTGGGCTTAAAAGCAAATGAAGAAAAATCTTTTAATTATGAATTTTTGAGTATAGTAACCAACTTTATCAGGGATAGGGAAGAAAAAGAGAGTTCTAGATGTTTGTTGGCACAGGCAGGAGATGAAAGAATGAAGTATTTTCTGTAGACTATTCAGACCATTGTCCACCACTTTATTCCCAGTGACACAAGAACCACAGCAAAAAAAAAAAAAGGAACTTCAGGTCATTAAGCCTTAAAAGACAACACTGTGAAGTTGAGTCATGCCCAGTGACCAAGGAGAGGACCAGGATGACCTCACCAACACAGAGCCTGATTATCAAAATTCACTGTTTTAACTCAGGGAAAGCCTGGCACCAAGTCTTGGATCACTGAGTTGGTGAAAAATGCTTAAGTTTGGTGCAGGATTGTATTTCTATGGTCTTCTGGTGGCTTCCAGAGGCATTTGTCACTGGCTCCTTCTAACTTCAGGCTGAGGAATTATGTAAAGCCATGGCAAAAGTCCAAACCCTTGGCAGGCACGTTTCCACTGTCTCTGCAACATGGCAAAACCTCTCAGTCCTGTCTGCTATGTGACTATAATGTGAGAGACAGATTCTTGCAGCACCCAGCCCTGCACCTCACACCACCCTAAACAATTCACTGCTGTCTAAAGGCTGAGGAATGAGAACTGACTTCACCCCAAGCATCCACTGTTGGTTGGTTTCCAATTAACATCCCTCCCTTTCCAACAAATGCTCTCAAATTCCAGCGGTGGAGAGCAGGGAAAGAAAGAGCAAAGAAAGAAGCAAATTGGAATCTTTCAGTGTAGGAAACATCACCCCTCTTGAATTCAGAGAGTTAAAGAGAAGCTACTCAAACAGTTCTGTGCTCCAGTGCTTCTCCAACACTTGCCTTTTTTAGCACACTGTCCAGAGTTTCTGGCCGACTGATGTCAAAGCAAATCAGGACAGCATCAGAATCAGGGTAGGAGAGGGGACGGACGTTGTCGTAATAAGGAGATCCTGCAGGGAAACAAACAACATCTTCATTAGCTTCTGTTTTTTTCACTTTCTGCTCTCATTCAGGCTTGTTCAGAGATGTTTACAGAAAGCACCCAACTACCATCTTTTCCTCCCTGCAGTTGTTCATTTGCCACTTGTCTTTTGTTTCCGCACCTACCAAGTGACAGCTTTCCCGAGTAATTACAAGTGATGGCACCCCTGTGAGCTATCTCCCACTGAAAAAGCTCCTCATGCCCCAAATAACAAGGGAAATCAGGTCAGCCCAAGTAAGAGTCCCAGCATTAACCTGCAGGGATTTGACTTTTGAGAACAAATCCTTAACCTCCAAAAGGCTTCTTCAAAGTAGATCTGTTACACTTTCATGGACAAAATCTGGGACAAGCATGGGGCCAGACTCTGCTCAGCGGTGCCCAGGGACAGGCCAAGGGGCAATGGGCACAAACTGAAAGCCAGGAGGTTCCACCTGAACTGGTGGAGAAAGTTCTTTGCTGTGAGGTTGCCAGAGCCCTGGCCCAGGCTGCCCAGAGAGCTTGTGGAGTCTCCTTCTGTGGAGAGATTCCAAAGGCACCTGGAGGTGATCCTGGTCAACCTGCTGTGGGTGAGCCTGCTTTAGCAGGGGGGTTGGACTAGATAGTTCCCAAAGGTCCCTTCCAATCCCTGCCATGCTGAGATTCCGTGACTAAATTAGTGTTGATTCTTATAACATTTAACTTAAAGAGTTCCAAGTGTAAAAAAGTATCTTTAGTTGTCATGGATATTGGCAACTTTTAAAAGAAACCCTTGCTTGAAATCAAAGTACTCCAGCAGGAAAGAATCCCAGTCCTGTAGGCAGGCACACAAGTTATCTGTCACAAAAAGCCTCAGCAATCTGTAAAACAATATATTCTTGCACTAAATCTTTACATTTAGCCCAGAAAACCAATGTTTATCAACAAGATCAAAGCTTATATAGTGATCTGATGCAACAGAAACAGGTTCAATATTGCACTTTGTGCATGTAAACTTCTGAGGAGTGGTTGAGGGAACTGGGGTTGTTTAGCCTGGAGAAAAGAAGGCTCAGGAGAGACCTTCTTGCTCTCTGTAACTCCCTGAAAGGAGGTTGGAACCAGGTGGGTGTTGATCTCTTCTCCCAAGGAACAAGTAACAGGATGAGAGGAAACAGCTTCAGGTTGTGCCAGGGGAGGTTTAGGTTGGACGTCAGTAAAAATATCTTCAGTGAAAGAGTGGTTTAAGCATTGGTCCAGGCTGCCCAGGGCAGTGATGGAGTCACCATCCCTGGAGGGATTGAAAAGCTGTGGAGATGTGGTGCTGAGGCACATGGTTTTGTGGTAACCTGGCAATGTTAGGTTAACAGTTGGACCCAATGATCTTAGAGGTTGTTTCCAACCTTAACAATTCTGTGATTCCCTAAGTTCTACTCAGCTACCATTCAATTTGGCCTTAACTGTGCTTAAGCTTCACTTACCGAGGAGAATGCATTTCTCACTCAGAAGGGTGCTTCAACAGTTAAAGCAGCCCAACATGATAAAGGACTTGAGCTTTAAAATGCATGCCTGCACCTTAGAACATATTTTCTTAGTCATACAATCTTATTTCTGTATTTTCATTCTCATGAACCTAAAACACAGCAGAGCAAGAACAGAGCTTTCAAGCGTTTCGAGGTTATCATCTAATTATATCACCAATTTTCCCAACTATCTTGAACTAATTGGCTGTAAGGTCTCAGAGGCTGAGCAGGCTATTAACTGGATTAGAGAAATTCCTCAAGTTTTTAACTGACAGACAGCTCAGGGCTGTTGCACAAAGCAGAGTAGGAGCAAGGGTGTGAAGGGATCACAGATGATTTCAGTTGGCCAGCTTCTCCTGGGAAGGAAGGAGTCAAGAATCCCAGGAATGTTGTTTTTGAAATGAAGAGGAACACATGGGGAATCTGACCAAACTAGGTAGCAGAAGGTAATTTGTTGAACGGGACTCTTTTATTCAGATGCTCATCTTCCTAAATGATGTCAATCTAACAGAGTCAGCTGTCAAAAATGGCTTGTCAAAAACCAGTTAGCTGTCTTCAACTGTAAATGACAGCTTAGAAAGGAAGCTGAGCAAGCTGAGCTGACCAGTAGTTGACTACTCATTTGAGCAGTGACTATCAATAAGCATTTTCCACAAGTAATTACTCCTCAGCCATCTCCAGCACTGCCATTACAGTGCCTCCATCCTGCAGCCCCAGGGCCAAGTATTTAGAGTACAAGTGTTGTGAGGAGCAGCTAAGAAAACTGGAGGTGGAGAGGGCTCAGGGGAGACCTTCTCACTCTCTGCAACTCCCTGAAAGGAGGTTGGAGTCATGTCAGGGTTGGTCTCTCTTCCCATGGAACAAGTGATAGGACAAGAGGAAACAGCCTCAAGTTGTTCCAGGGAAGGTTTAGGTTGGACATAAGGAACAATTTCTTCCCTGTGATGGCAAATTTTCTGGAAAATAGATGGTCTTCCTGTGTTTTATCTTCAAGCTATCTGCAGGCAGTTTCTTCAAAACATCATGTCCTTGGCTAGACATGAGAACATGTACCATACATCTAGGCAGCTTCACATAATCCTAAAAGTTCTAAAAATCTACAAAATACACTTAAATCTTTAGGCATCACCTGAAAGAGTGGTTAAGTATTGGCCCAAGCTGCCCAGGGCAGTGGTGGAGTCACCATCCCTGGAGGGATTTAAAAGACTTGTAGATGTGGTGCTGAGGGACATGGTTTAGTGGTCACCTGGCAGTGTTAGGTTAATGGTTGGACCTAATGATCTTAGAGGTCTTTTCCAACCTTAATGATTCTATGATTCTATTTATCCTGGAGCCCCAGGGTCTAGTTATTTGCCCTGGACAGAGGAACTGCAGAGCAGCATGTCATTAACTAGCCATTAACTAGTCACCTGCACTGAGTTAAACTGGCCAAAACACAGACCACTGAGAGCCACTGCCAGGCTAGCATATCTTCCCTGCTGAGCTCCAGCAAGTAAGGGCAGGACTGAAGATCATAACCACTTGGCCAAATGGTTGCTGGCTAGAAAGGAGTCTCCAAAAAGCCTCACCCAGAAACTAATTCCATCGACACATACCTATCTCCTCACTCAGCACTCTTCAGGGATACAACATACCATATATGTCCATAAGCATGTATTTATGTATACAGCCACCACCTCCAGCCAGAGACTCCTTTCTTCTGTGTCAGCTGTAGCTGTGTTTGTTGAGGGTTTTGTTTCATTTTAGGTTCTCCTTCTGAAGCCTCTCATATTAAAGACGTTGAAGTAGAACAAGTGCCCTGTTAGAGGCAGCCCTTCTGCTGCTAAGAGGTGCAAGCTAAGAGGAATTTCATCCCACACCTCCTTTCCTTGGGGGTAGTGTGTGTGTGGCAGAACAAATGGGAACCATTGCAACTGGGAATTATTTCAACCAGCATCCACAAAAGGAAATTTCCCAGCCTCATTCACCAGCAAGAAGTGAACCTTTCTGCCCGCACACATAAAGAGGGGCTCCAGCCCTTGCTGTGCTGAGCCTATTCAGTTTGGCATTTCATCCCTTTGCCTGGAGAAACCCCTCAGAAGGCAGGAATCTGAGGAATGAGGCTCAAGTCTGAACAGACAACTTGAGCACAGCCCAGTAAGGCTGCTTGCTCTCTCTTCCAAGTCAAGCCTGCAGAATTGAAGCCATGCCAAGCCTAGAAAACAGAAGGAGAATGCTGAGCTACAGCTATGGTATTTGGGGGAAAGGAAAAAAAAAAAAAAGCCTATTTATGTTTGTCATTCTGTTCCTACAAAATGCAACATTTCTGTCAAGGACAACATGGATTATTTCTCTGTTTTATCAAGGAAGTGCTGATCATGCTGTAGTTGAGCTTTGTGGTAGAAGTACATTCCAGCTGCAATCCCCCTATTAAAGTCCGTTTGGCAGCTGAAATAATTTAAGCCAAAATAACTGAAAAGTAGATCATTTTTAATATTTAAAGCCTTATGTTGCATGCAAAGTACAACATCAGCTCAGCTTTTAAACTGAAATAAAAACTCTCCCCAGCATTATGCTTGGCTTTGGTCTACAGGACATACCAGTTGAGGCTTAAATGTTGCTAGCTTAATAAATAACAGAATTACATCATTAAATGTTGAAAGCATACTTCATTTTTTGATCATAGAACGATTTGGGTCAGAAAGGAACTTAAAGATCATCTAGTTCCAACCCCACTGCCACAGGCAGGGACATCTTCCACCAGACCTGGGTGCTCAAAGCCCCATCCAAGCTGGCCTCAAACACTTCAACTCTTTTAAAACGTGGCAGAGTGTAAAAACCCCTGCCAGCTTCTAAATTAAACTCCTCTGAGCATTCTGTGGGTCCCAAAATACTTGGAAGTGAGGTTGTTGGAAGCTGGTGAGGCTTCCAACAGAAGCCTTGGTTGATATAAAGCAGAGTTGATTCCTGCTATTTTCCAACATGCTCTTCCCTCAGCAGCTCCTGCAGAGAACAGCTGGATGAGGTGATTTCAGAGGGGTCTGGGAAAACAGGGAGCTTCATCCACCAGTGAAGAGTCCTTGCAAGAGCATGAGGCCACCCAGAAGCCTTCTTGAGCTCAAGGTCTGAGTAGTCTCATACCTTTTACTTGATGGCTTAGTACCACTCTCAGATCACAGAATCATAGAATGTCCTGAGTTGGAAGGGATCCACAAGGATCATTGCGTCCAACTCCTGTCTATGCACAGGACAACCCCTTCCCCCCAAAAAATCACCCCATGTGGCTAAGAGTATTGTCCAGTTGTTCCTTGAATTCTGTCAAGCTTGATGCCATGACTACTACCCTGAGGAGAGTGTTCTCANCTCCTTCCAAATCTACCTTTTGGAGAACATGCAGGTGTTTTTTGTATACTGAACATAACAGAACACATCATCTTGATCCCAAGGGTCTTTTCCAACCTGAATGATTCTATGATCTCCAAGCATATGACTATTACAACACTCATAGCACGGTGGTGATATTTCTGCACCTCAAACAGAAAACAGGACTTGGCATTCCCAGTTATCAATTCTAATTATTTCCCCTTTAAATAGGAGAAAAAAAACACTATAAAGACTAGTTACTCTTACTCTGCCACAAAAAAACCCCACCAAACCCCAAATCTCATGCCTCAAAAGAGTCAGCTTGCAAGAGAATTGGGAGGCAAAGAGAGAAATTTGACATTTCCTTTACAGTTCTTACTGCCAGAGAACTTGGGGAAGTAGTAACTTTAACTCCTGTAAGTTTCAGTTGTCTTCAGAAGGATTTGAGCACAAAACATTCCACTTCATGTTATGTTTCTATATGGACACTGGATACATATCACAGTCAACTCCATTTAAAGCTCTCAAGTCCTTCTGGATTTCATTAGGTGCTAATCTCCAGCAGTGTGCAAGTATTTCTGACCCTGCTGAGAATATTTTTTTCACTGGAGAATCCAGTACATATTTCACCAAAAAAAACCAACCTTCCTAAAATATGTTTTAGGGAGACACAGGTATATGTAACTAAAGTCTGTGATTTCTATGCCACAGCTGCTGTTGTACTAGCAAGAAATATGAGTATCAAACTAGTCACTTTCAACTGAAGCCAAAATCTCAGTAAATGCATAGTAGACCATGCTTGTGGCAGACAAAGATATCTAGAAGTGCTCTTCAGTGTCCATGAGTCTGCAAGATGAAGCTTTAACCTGAAGAAACCTCTAATGCTCTGCCTAGCAAAACAAGCTCACAGCTCCCAAAGAGCTCACGACTCCCATACCATGTCACCAGAGTCATTTATGGTGGTTAGATTGCAACTAGACATTCCTGCTTTGAAAGAAGGCTTGGGAGTCCAAAACCCCATTGAAATTCAAGTTGGCAAGTGCCTGCCTTAATGCTGTGGCTAATTTAAATCCTTTATAATGACTTGCAGAACTAGACAGTACCAGAAAATATTTGAATAATGAATCTTCCCATTTCACTCTTGCCAGCAAAAGTGTTTTGTCCCATAATCTCTGTGGGCATGTCCAAGACACAACAAAAACTTCTCAATAAATTTACAGCTAGTTTTAAAATGGTCTATCAATTAACTGACTACATGCTGGACTTAAGACTCCTCCAGTAAAAAGTACATTGCATTACAACATAAAGGACTATAAACAAAAAAACCCACAACAAACCAGCAGCAGGGCCTCTTCTCACCCTACCACAACAGTATTTTAACCAATTTCTCTAGTTTTTCTCATTTTCTCAGCAAGAAAAAAAGTGGCAGCACCTTCCTTTCAAAGGATTCAATGCAAAAACAGATATTGAGTTAAGGACTATTTAAATCCTGTTGTGTGTTCCCAGTTAGAAAATAGGTAGAGGGTTAAAGATGGATACTAAATTCTGATCAGCTATCAAACTCACCTGAAAGCATCCTTCCTCCCTCCCCCAAGAGATCCTAAAGTACCTCAAATGACTCAAGTCTGGTTGTGTTGCAATGGACATTATCTTCCATTAGTGTTTGACAGTTAAACAGTCATATTTTTAAGCTAACTACATCTAGTCCCACTTTAAAAATGTCATTAAGACACTGGATCTAAATCAGCAGAGGACAAGGACAAAGACTTGTCAAAATTAAATTACTAAGAATTTAAGATAATGCTAAGCCACTATCTTATCTCCTGATGTCTCTTATCTGGTGATGGGATTCTGCATTGGTCTTCATGGGGCTGGGTAGTGTTTCTTCCTGCTGTTGGTGAGAAAGGCTCTTTAAGGGAGAGACAATCCTTCATCTGTAGAGTCCCAAAACCAGAGCATCCATTGTTCAGTAATACTTTTTAAGACCAAGCACTGGATCTTTCCAACATTTCCTCTTTGGTTTCAGACTGCAGACAAATCAGCCACTTGGATCTCAAGCTTCTGACTCAGTTCAATCCTCTCTTAGTTCCAGGAGAGGCCTGGGATGGTGACACTCACAAGGCAAAGGCTGGCAGGTGTTTTCTTCCACTGCTTTTCTCCTTTGAAGTGCTACAGAATAGCTCATTACATGGGTGTCTCCAGCCTTTGACATACAGATTCCAAACCTTCCCATGTCAAACAACCTCACTTGAGTGTGTTGTATTCTAATAGCTAAAGATAAAACTTTCCAAAATAGCTACTCATTTTTAAGAAGCCCTTACTCCACAAAAGTTTCTTACAGCCAGCTTAGTAATCAGGATGAAAGCTCAAACCAGACACACACTCTAGAAGTCTGCAAGTCTCACTTGGCATGAGATGAAGAAAAAAAATCAGTTCAGAGCTGTGCTGATACTGGTTGTGGGCACAGAGACTGCCTTTTCCCAGTAATCATGTTGCAAGAATTTGGAATCACTTCCTCAACAGCAAGAGGAAAACCAACTCGCCTCCTGAACTCCTTTTTTACACAAGGCATTAACATTTTGGTCTCTGCTGTCCTATTTAGATGCAACTGCTGGGTCCCAACTCAATATTAACAAGCTTGCCTGAACAAAAAAAAAAGGGGGTTTTTGCATGCTTAATCAAGTTCATCCAGCTTTTTTTTCCAATCACTTCTGCAGACAAATGTTGCTCCATGCCTGTGTTCCTGGTTCCTGGTGTCATTCACCCCGACCACCTATCCCAGTGTGCTCAGCTATGGAGCAGCAGAGCCTTGCTGGCTGACCACACTCCTCTCCAGCACTGAGGTGGGAAGCTCAGGGGTACACTCTCTGGCAGTAAGCTTAGTCCAATTATCATCAAAAGAAGGATCTAGAGGAGTTCCTGGGTCTCATATGAGATGGAAGACATCAAGAACCTCAACCTCTGAGGCATGTGAACCAATGTTTTAGATAGACATGGCCACTGAGGGTACAGCAAGAAGAATAAAGAGGATTTAATCATAGAATACTTCAGGTTGGAAGCAATCTTTAAAGACCATCTAGTCCAATGCTCCCTGCACTGAGCAGGGCCATCTTCCACTACATCAGGCTGCTCAGAGCCCCGAACAACCTGACCTAGAATGGTTCCAGGGATGGGGTATCTACCACCTCTGTGGGAAATCTGGGCCAGTATCTCAACACCCTCACAGTGAGTAATTTCTTCCTTCTATCTAGTCTAAATCTCCTCTTTTAGTTTAAAGCCATCCTGTGCCAGCAGACCATGCTAAAAAGTCTGTCTCATCTTTCATATAGGTCCTTTAAGTACTGAAAGGCCACAAGCAGGTCTCCCTGGAGCCTTGGCTTCTCCTCCAGGCTGAACAACCCCAACTCTCAGGGTGTCCTCACAGCAGAGGGCTTCCAGCCCTCATAGTATGTAAGAAAGGATGGTTCCCTTTGCATCCTCAGATGGCCTGAAATGCCAGCTTCCCTAATACTTTCTGGCTCTAAAGACTAAAACACGGGGAGAAGAAGAAAAAAGTACTGGATTTTGTGAAAAAACAAGCAGTCATTAAGGAGGCCATGAGAACTGGTATCATTTACCATTAGGATATACAAACAGCCCTTCACTCCCCTCCTAGGTGAAGCAGAGGTTTCTTAAAGCTCCCCAGATAAGCCCTTACCAAGCCAGGCAGGTGAGGACACATCCCCCTGCCCCTTCCTGCCTTGCTTTCCCCTGCAATGCTGACAAATCGCTTCAGGGAAGCTTGTCCACACCCTTCTCCCTCCTCAAAAGCTCAAGTATATCGCTAGAGTATAACTCAGATTGAAGGATAAGACAAACCAAAAATAAACAAACTCAGCCGCGAAGCAGCCACCCGATCAAGAGCGCGGCAGACACCGGCGCGACGCGACGGTGAGGGGCTGCGGGATGGCAGTGGGAAGGTCTCCGGCTCCCCGAACCCCACCGGGGGTGGAGGGGAATTACCCCTTCTTATCGATTTACCCCTCCCCGAGCCCCTTCCCCGGGAGGGGGGATCCCGTCGGGAAGCGCTCACCTGAGGTGTCCCAGAGGCTAAGCTCGATGCGCTGCGTGTCGATCTCGAAGCTGGCTGTGTAGTTCTCGAAGACGGTGGGGACGTAGCTCTGCCGGGAGACAGCGAGGGGTCAGCCTCTGCCCACCGACACCCTGCCCCGCTCCCAGCCCCAACCCCAACCCCGGTCCCGGTCTCAGCTCACCTCTGGGAAGCAATCCTTGGCAAAGACATGGAGCAGGGCGGTTTTCCCGCACTGGCTGTCCCCTACTACCACGATCTTGCACTTCACGTTCTGGTTGGGATCCATCACCGCCTTGCTCGATAACTTCTGGCTCGCTCTTCTTTCCTTCATTGATCTCGGCTTAAGTCCTTCGGCCGCGCCACAGTAAAAACCAAAATTAAAAGAAAAAAAAAAAACAACCAACCACACCCTGTTTCCTCCGAAAAAAAAAAAAAGAGATAATTTATAGAAAACAGGGGAGAAAAAAAACCAACCACCAAGCAGTTGGCAGTGGCAGCACCGCTGCTCCCCCTGCCCTCCCCACTCCTCCCTCCCTCCGCTCCCGCGCAGACTGCTTTGTCCCCCCGCTGCCCGCCCCTATTTATAGCCTCGCACCCACCAATCACCGCCCACCGCCCGGCGCGGGGCCAGCCCCTTCTGAGAGGGGGGCGGGTTACGGGGGAGGGGCTGGCGGAGCAGGGTGCCCTCTAGCGGAGCCACGTGGAATCGCAGCACTAAGGCGGGGGCAGAGAGGGCTTTTGGGGAGCAGTCCCGGTGCCGTCTCGGTGCTGCCCTAAGGGCTGAATTCAGAGCTCCTTCCCAGGGCAGCCCATTTTGGGAGTGTCCCTTCAGGGAGGTACCCTCCACCAGCCAGGTGCCCCTCAGGGAGGTGCTTTCCTCCAGGGCTGGATATAATCACTTGGCTTTGATCTTAACTGCCCCACAGACCTGGCTTGGCTAGGCAGCGGTAACGATGATGGGAAAAGGGTTTTTTCACTCAAAATATGGTCACGAGAAACATACTCACCGTTAAGATGATCCTTTTAGCTTCCTGGATGGACACAAGCACAAGCAAAACTGGGAAACAGCTGATGTTCACCAGCTGATGTAATGGTGTTGGGTAAATCTTTCCTGAAGCAACAGAACAAGGGGTGGTTTGTGGTCAGTTCATAGCATGATGCTTCATCAAATGCTCCTCTCCTGCATGGCTCAGCATGGCAGGAAGACAGACACCCTTGGAGAGGGGATGCCATCAGCCAACCTTACCTCCCTGCCATGCTCTAAACTTGCTGCAAGCTTTGCTTGGTGCAGCCAAAGACAGGCCTGACCTTCATGCAGGTGGGGTCTTGTGATCTCTTCAGTGAATCATCCAGGTGACAAACTAGCTCTGGTCTGAAACGTGAGCAATTACTAAACAGCCTGAAATTGGAAGCATTGCTATTTTGTGCATATTTGACCATAGGGAGATGCTCCAGTGACTCAGAGCAGAGAATCCCAAGCATGGCATTTCAAAACTTGATTTTGTTCTGATGTGTCACATCTTTAGCTGGTCAAATTACTCAGCTCTAATGAATTTTCCTTGCTTTCTGCTTGGAAATCATGAGCAAGACATCAAAACTTGCAGTGTGTGCACAATTTGTAAGGCTTTTTTTTTTCAATTAAAAGCTATCTCAGCTACTTTTCAGCCTCCATCCATCCTTGCTGTCCATGACCACAGCTTCAGCCCTTTAGGGGTATGATGGAACACGCACTGAGGAAACTTGCAAGTTGGTTTTCTCTGTTTTGTGTTTATGGGAACAGGAGATATGTCTGTAAAAATACAGTTATGTAAATGCTCTCATGTCTTCTCCAGAGTGCAGAAAATCCTGTTTCTTCACTCCCCTGCACTCCACACTGAAACATGTGGCAGCCTCATGGGTGGATGCAGGTGGGATAGAGCTCTGGTGATTCAGCTCTGGCTCTATATCCTTTGTGAGTCCAACATATCACCTGAGGCACGTCTTGAATATAAGGGAAGAAGAAGATGGGGTTGAAAGAACTCTTTGTTAATCCTGAATTGGAGCTGGGTATGAACATCTGCTCCCTATCAGCTCATCTATCACCTCCATACAGAGGGAAGCACGATGCACCAAAGCTGGTGCTGATGCTGCCCTTTCCTTGGTGGTAGCTTTGCTTTGTGCTCTGAGGAGGAACTGGTGCTCCTGAGCACCAGGGCTGGAGGACATGACTGTCTTACTAGCTCACATGGAAAATTCACCTGCATCCAGCTATGTTAAGAATGTGGAAACTTGGAGCTCACACGGAACACTTACTCATCATGACCACAGAACTTCCACCAGCACGTTTCCCAGTAACATCATGTTTACAGGCTTTGTTTGCTTTTATAGCCACTGTCACCCAGGGCTTTTAGGGTGCCCTGCAGTGCTTTTGGCTCTTGTGACACAGGACACCCCTGCCCACTCCAAAACATCCTGCTTGTTGTCATTCCATGGGGAAGCTCTTCCAGATATGTTAATCCCCATTAAACTATTATTCATGTCATACTCTTAAGTTTAATGCCTTTTCCCATATCATGATAATGCAGCAGGGGGTTGACATTCCCAGAGGGATATCTCCTACACAGTCTGGATTTTGATTTATAAAGCATTATTTCTTGCTTTGTTTGGTTCCAATTCCCCATTTTTCTTCAGATTCCTTTCCAGGCTTTCACAGTTTCTCCACTTTCCACCCCAGAAAGCATGGGAAGGGGGGGGGGGGTATATTCAGAACACACATACAATTTAGTGTAATCTGTGGTAATGACTCCTGATCTAGGGTAAGATTTTAGGGGTATATCAAAACACATTTTTTCCCCCTTCTCCCAAGTAATCTCCCTGAACATTTTCTATAATAAACCAGCCCAGAACAAGTGCTTTTAGTATCAGAATAACTGCCTGATTATTTACATCTCAAATTGCCATCAGAACCTCTCTCTCCCTGCAATGCCAACCAGCAAAGCATTGGGAAAAGTATTAAACAACATACATAAAACATGAACCTCACACATCCCTTTCCCCCTCCCCCTCCTCTCTTGCCTCTGTGGAGCCAAATGGGACCTACATTAAAAGAACATTAGGAAGGTTTAAGGTCAAACACTTGTGTATTAGGAAATGCATGTTTCCTGCGTGGGGAAAGCCTGGGCTCCCTTGTGAGTGTGTGGGGATAGTCATTAAATCCACCAGCACATATTCTTTTCCTTCTTTTTCCTCCCCCAAAACCTATTCAGAATGATATTGTCACCTTAATGAGCAGCTATTCACAAACATCTGTACTTCTCACAGGCCTCATTTTGGGATGCTATTTAGAAGCCCTCTTCTGAACATATGCCTGTTTGTTATCTCTTCTCGGGGTGTTAGCAGTGTCAGAGCTGAGATCTTCAGAGCTGAAAAGGAATTCTTTTTTCACTGCTGCCTTATGAGGTGGCATGATCTGAGGAGGCCTGATGGACAGAGAAGCAGGAAGGTCCCAAGCACCTGCTAATTCTGTTGCAGCCTTGCTTGGTTCCCAATCCTTAGTGTTATGTGGCACCACAGACGTTGCAAACAGAGCTCCTGCTACTGTTCCTCAGGGACAGTTTCAAGTTAGGACTTGAAACCAGAAAGCACAGCCCCACCTTGTCTTACTTTGGGAAAAATAGGGTTCAAGCAGCTTGATTACCACATGCAGCTCAGATCATAGAATCATAGAACAGTTCCAGCTGGAAGAGACCTTGAAGATCATCAAGTCCAACCTTTGTCCTAGCCCTAGCAACCTGCTAAATGATGCCTCCCAATGCAACATCCACCTGTCTCTTAAACCCCTCCAGGGATGGGGACTCAAGCACCTCCCTGGGCAGCCTGTTCCAATGGCTCACAACCCTTGCAGCAAAGAAATTCCTCCTAATGTCTAGCCTGAACCTCCCCTGGTACAATTTACATCCATTACATCACTGTAATGTAATTTACATCATTGCTGAGGGACCAGAGCTGCCAAAACCTCAACCAAATTTTCTGCTGTTCTAAGGAGGGTTTGAAATTGAGGAGAATTCATCATTTGATGAAGCAATGAGAATTGATGAGAATTCTGGGAGGATCATAGAACCAGAGAATCACACAACCATCAAACCATAGAATCAGAGAACTATAAAATGATAGAATCATAGAACGGTTTGGGTTGGAAGAAACTTTAAAGGATCATCTAGTTCCAACCCTGTGCCATGGGCAGAGATGGACCAGGTTGCTCAGGGCCCCATCCAACCTGGCCTTGAACACTTCCAGGGATGGGGCATCTGCAGCTTCCCTGGCTAACCTCTTCCAGTGCCTCACCACTCTCTGAGTAATTTAGCTATTGATAAACATTGAGAAGATCCTCAGAAAAATAGGAAAATAGATCTATTAGGACCCTGAGAAACCCTATCTGGGGCCAATTCTTGCAAGAGAAAGGAGTTGAGGTCCTGACACACTCCCACTGTGGCTTACAGCCACTTAAACTTCTTATCCCACCAGCCAGGGCATTGCCTAAAATCAGAACTTTCCTGAAGCAGAGCTTATTCCTCTTGGGTAAATCCACTTGAACCAGGAAAACTCCTGGATAAACAGAGCAAATACACCTCCTGCAGTTCCAGCCTTAGCTGCTTGGCTCTTACATTATGTATGATTTGTTAGTGCTCACAGTTAGAACAAATTGCACGTTGGAGGTGTTCTGCCATCCGTGAAATCACGTGCTGCTCAAGGACATTTCCTGCTGTAGGATGCTGTAGGGAGCAGTGAGCAAGAACACGTATCAGAAGTCAAAAAAAATCAGCCCTCAGAACCCCAAACTTTAAGTATGTTGCCTAAATTCCTAGTGCTTTTGTTCATTCCTCACTCAAACTCAGCACAAAGATCATACAAAGCACTTCTATCCACTGATATCAGAGTACAAGTCCTTCAAGTCATCAAGATGACAATATGGGATTTTTCAAGAGAAAAGAAGATTTGTTTGGAGATTTATTGTTTTCAAAGCCCCCAAATCTCAACAAACAGAGCTGTATTAAATTGATCTGGATCTCAGCTCTGATCTGACCCAGGATGATCTGAAGATCCATTGAAAGTTGTTGAGAAAATCCTGTTGAATTGATTCTGCTCTTGCTTTAGGGGAGGAAATTATTTCCTAGCTGTTGTTTGAGAACACCCTGCAGACAGAAAGATTTCATTTGCAGTTCCTAGAGGTTAATTATGGAAATTTTTTACAGAGGATCAGCAGTGCCAGTTGCTGGGGAGATAGGAAAACTGTTTGGTATGAAATTCTAGCCTGGAGCTGGAGAAAAATTTTCTGACAGAATGGTTTTCCATCAGAAATATTGATAGGCTGAAGGCAAAATGATTTACAGGACTTCTTTAGTTTCAGTGAAATTTGGTGTTGGAAACTTTCTGCTAGGAAGTTCTCTGCTTGCCCTGTTCTGATTTAACCTCTTTTTTAAATGAATTATTAAATTCCAAGCTTTGTTTATAACATATTCTCTGGAAATAGATAAGAAATGTGCAAACTTTAACATTTTTACTTCAGTCCGAGGATGTCTAATTCATTTCAGAGGGAATTTTGAAACCCTTTGTTTTTTTTTCTTTAATCCCATTTTGGGGTGGAAAAAGCAAGTGAAGTTGTGTAATCCTCAATTCTCACCCAGCTCTGGCCTCTCCCAGAGGGTGCTGGGGGCCAGAGGCAGAGGCTGGGAACAGCTTCCAGGGCAGGGTGAAGTGGATTAGGTCAGTACTGCATGTCCTTACCCATTCCTGTGAACATTGCACTTCCCTGAAGGCAAAGCAGCTTGAAATTATTGCTGAAGAGCAGAAAGAAGTCAGCAAAGAAATGCTTTTTCTCTTGGCCACAAAACCACCAAGGAGGTTTCATTGTCCCAAGGAAGTTCAAATTGCTTCTCTTCTCCTGGAACTGCTTCCAGGCTGGAGCCCTGCCCCCCTCAAGCCTTCATACCACACCAAGCCTCAACTATTCAGTGAACCAAAACTTTTCTGGCTGCTCAGACATACTTGTAATTCTTGCCCATGTGAATGAGTAACAGCAGCAGGCAGGGCAGCAGCACAGACCCTCAGAAGCATAGCAAGCATTTTTTCAGTGCCATTTGAAACCCTTTAACACCCTTCAGAGTTGAGTTTTATTGTTCTTCTCTGCCCCATAGGCATGGCCTTTCCCACCATCAAGGCTCAAGGCTGAGTTCTGTGCTGAATTTCACCACTTTTTAGGTTTGGGAAGCTGGGAGCTTTAGCTTTGTGGGTAGACTAGTGCCAGGCTGTGATTAATCTGGCTCTGATCTGCAGAAAAACCTCAGGAATTTCAGGGGAGGTTCAGGGAGGGTGGCAACAGGCACCCATGCAAGTAAGCCACCCACTTGGCTTACTCTGAGCAGCAAGGACTGGCAAGCAATGGGATTTGCATGTGCAGAGCCCAGTGCTTCCATAAAGTAAATAGCAAGGAGGAGAAATCCTCCACAAGAAGCAGTGATGAGTGATACCTTCTGCAGTGCCACATTGGGATTCAGGAGATGCAAGGACATCTGTGGGAACTGGACATCTAAATCTCTGCCCAAAGTAATAGTGAAGTGTTCAACCATATTAAGCTTCCTCCTAGCCAACAGCTGGAAAAGCAAAAGCTGCTAGCACAAGTCCTTGCCCCCAAATTTCTACTAAACTCAGAGTCCTGCACAGCCACTGCTATTGCTGCTTCAGGAGTTGCTGCTGTGTCAGGCTGCAAACTGGATCTGCAATGCAATTTAAACCAAGTTCCCAGGTCAAACAGGACATTTCTAGATCATGGTGGCCCAGGCCTTGATTTTCACTCATGCTACCTGTAGTCAGGGAGATGAAAAGTAGAGTTTTTCTCCATTTCTTTGCTTGCTTTGAGATGCTGTAGTGGTACATGGAGGGATTCAACATTCTCAACCTTAATGCCTGGGCTCAAACTGTACACTTCCAGGATCTGGAGTTCAGAAGACACCAGGATGGATCATGGTGGGGAGTGGGCTAGGGGCCTGTCCCACCCCAGCAGCTCCAAAACCAGGTTTGGCTGGAAAAAGTGTGAATGCCTGTGGTTGGCACATGCTTTGACTCCCTTCAGAGAGAGGCAAATGAGGAGCTAATTAAACAAGTGTTGGATGTAGCAGGTTTCACACACTTTCCACCCTGAGATTTCCATAGGCAGGGAAAGTGAGTTGCTGTAATTAAATGACTCAGAAAAGACTAACTGGTCTTCTAATGCATTTTGGATTTGGTTTTGTAGTTAGGTGTGATTCAAAGTTTTCAGTCTCTTCTTCCTACTCAGCTGTTTACTAAATAAAAGCTTGATAGGAAGCTTACAGAAAGCAAGAGCTTCTGGAGTGGCTTTGCTTTGTGTCTGATGTGCATAGAGTAAAAGAAGGGTTGGAGGGAACTGGCAGGACACCACTGCTCTCTCCTTTCACCTCCAAATCTCAATGTGTTCCATCCCTCCACCTCCAAACTCCAATCTGTTCCATCCCTCCACCTTCAAATCCCAATTTGCTCCATCCCTTCACCTTCAAAATCCAGTGTGCTCCATCCCTTCACCTCCAAACTCCAACCTGTTCCATCCCTTCACCTCCAAACTCCAACCTGTTCCATCCCTTCACCTCCAAACTCCAACCTGTTCCATCCCTTCACCCCCAAACTCCAACTTGCTCCTTATGTCCACCTCCAAACCACAATGTGCTCCATCTTTTCACCTCCAAACACCAAAATGCTCCATAGCCTCACCTCCAAATGCCAATGTGCTCCATCTCTTCATCTCCAAACCCCAACCTGCTTCATCCCTTCACCTCCAACCCCCACCCCCAACTTGCTGCACGTTGGCTCCATGCTGGCAAGATGAAGAGTCTGATGCTTTCTGAATCCTCATCAGGTGTCACTAGGTTTGTCTGCATTGCTTTGGAAGAGCAGAGCTCAGTGTGGTGCTTGGACATTCCTGCAACATTCTCCTTTGCCTCTCCAGGTCCAGGAGCAGCCTGGCAGCAAGAGTCAGCATAAATCACTCCCAAACTCTCCCTTGCCTATACTGGCTGCATTAAAAATTAATTAGCTAAGTTATTTCATATTGAAGGCAAGACTGAGCAATAAGAACCAACTCCTGTCCTCAGATAAAAGCATGACATCAGCCTGTGTGGAGCAGTCCAGGAGGATTTGGGAGCCTGGAGCTCTGCTTTCCCTTTTGCATAAGGCTATGCTCAGCACATCCAGGTGAGTGGCTGCACACGTTCGGCTGGCTTGGAATTTCAGCTGGAACATGTATTTGCAAAGGCAAAGGAAAGCCTCACTTTTTTTTCACCATAAAAGGGAAAGGAGCAAAATTCCAGAGCTGAATTTACTTGTCCTGCTGCTCCTCAACGTGGGAAAAGAATGCTGAGTCCTCCCACATAGCTGCTTCCCATCCCAGGTCTTCCTCCCTCTGACTTGTCCATGCAAGTTCAACCTTTTCTGCCACCAGCCAACAATTAATTATAAGTATATAATAATCTCTCCTAAAGAAAGATACACACAGGAGCCAGGTTCCCTGGGTGCTTACCTCCATTTTCTCCCACTGTATTTCCCAAATTAATTGGAGTAGCCTATAGTTTTCAGAGATCTGGGGGAACGTTTGGCACAGCAAGCTCTTCTGACCTCCTGCCTCATAAATAATGATAGGGACAGAGGATTATCCAGCAGCCAAGCTTGTTCATGCCATGATGTGGGGGGAGTTGAGGAGATATTCCTGGTGGGAATGGGATGAGATGCTTGCGTGTGGTCAGCATCCTTGCTTGGTTGCTCAGAGCTATACTCACAGCACAGCTCTGCACTTTCATCCCTGTGAGAATCAGCAGGGGATGGAGAGTAAATCCTGTCCTCCTGACAAAAAAAAACGGACTTTGGAATCAAGCTTTGCAAGTGTGTTACACGAGGAATGAGAAGGATGATCTTGCAACAGCTTTCTCCTACCTAAATGAGCACGACAGTAATTAAAAGCTAATTTTAGACACTAAAAGGGGTAAATTCTAAGCTTTCTGGAATCTTCTGCTCCAAGTACAAAAGAGACTTACTCTGTTCCTGGTTCTCCTGCCAGTTTTCCAGCAGGACCTGGGACAAGCCAGTTCATGTCTCCATACCTCTTTGCTTATCTGAGGCTTGTAGTAACTCCCAGGCTCACAAGGGCACCAGGAGGGTGAACTCATTGCCACCACCTCTGAAGGAGCTCTGATGCCTCTTGGAAGCCCAGGGTTTGGCTGCTAAATGTGGTGGGTGACTCTGCTGCCTCTCTGCCAGGTCCCTGGGTGCTGCTGGCAAGAGCTCACACCCTCAGACCCACTGTGTGACAGATACAACTCAACCAGGTTGGTTCAAAATGTCAGAGGCACCTCAAAGAACCATGCTGCAATGCTAAGAAGTTTAAAGGTGATGGTAAAAGAATCATTTAGATTAGAAAAGACATCTAAGATCATTGAGGTCTTCAGCCCTGACAAGCTGGAGACATATGAACAAAAGAAAGCACCTTTTAGCCCTTGGGTTGAGGCTGTGGAGATGCAGGATGTGTTGTTGGAGGGAAGCTAGAGCTTTGTCAAATGATGCTGGGTTTGATCATCAGTCAATAACAAGACAGGAATATTCACAAGCTCTTTAGCTGGATGCTACATATGAACATGCAAAGCCATACCAAGCCTAGCAGGAGTGATGACCACCTGATGACTGAACCTGTCAAGAGAAGGGCAGCAAAGCTGGTGAAAAGTCTAGAGCACAAGTGTTGTGAGGAGCAGCTGAGGGAACTGGGGTTGGTTTGCCTGGAGAACACAGGGGAGACCTTCTCACTCTCTAACTCCCTGTAAGGAGGTTAGAGTGAGGTGGGGGTTGGTCTCTTCTCCTAAGGAACAAGTGACAGGATGAGAAGAAATGGCCTCAAGTTGTGCCAGAAGAGGTTTAGGTTGGATACTAGGAATAATTTCTTTACTCAGAGTGGTTAAGCTGTCCCAGGCTGCCCAGGGAAGTGTTGGGGTCACCATCCTTGAAGGGGATTGAAAAGCCATGGAGATATGGTGCTGAGGGACATGGTTTAGTGGTGACCTGGCAGTGTTGGGTTAATGGTTGAACTCAGTGATCTTAGAGGTCTCTTCCAACCAAAACAATTCCATGACTCCATGCACCAAGGCACTTGTCCAGGTGATGTTTTACTGCTTGTGCCTGAGACAAGGAACAGATCTTTCTAGCAGGAAGCACCCCAGGAGGAAAGCCTGGGCCAGAAGGTTGTGATGCAAACCAACAATGCTCCAGGAAAAACATAGTGCACACTCAGCAGCTTTGGGAGAAAGGATGGCAGCTGAGAAAGGGCAAGATTTGTAGCCACTGAAGGGTCAAGCCAACATGCCAGTCCCCTGGGCTTGGGTGAGGAAGGAGACGGTATTTGCCACACTGGCATCCTTTCCCCAGTTTAACCACACCTGGAGCTTGTGGTTGCACCAGGCAAGCCAGCTCCCATCCCTGGCAGCTGGAAAGCTGCAGGGAAACAAGCCCAGAGAATTCCCTGTTTCCTCGATGGAGGATTTACTGCTTGGGGACATCAACTTCTGGCCAATATGGAGAGAAAGGAATGGAACCTTATGGAGGTGACAGTTCCGTGACTGACACAGGGGTGGCAGTGCCACCAGAATGGTTGGGTCAAAAGGCAACACCAGACTACTGCCTCCTGGCTCTTTTCAAAGATCCATAGAAAGGTTAGAGTTGGAAAGAACCTTTAGAGGTTATCTAATCTTCTCTGCAGTCAGCGGGGACATCTGCAACTAGAGCAGATTGCTCACAGCCCCAAACAACCTGACCTGGAATGGTTCCAGGCATGAAACATCTTCAGCCTCTCTGGGCAACCTGTGTTGCTTTTGAGCAATACAACACCAGCTCCTCATGAAGAAACCTCTTGGCATCAACACAGTAACTACAGGAAAACCAGGGGAATTTTTCTCCTGTTAAATCCTACTCCTACCTAGTTCCAAGCAGATGTGAGGAGGCTGCACGGGGTGATAATGACCCTCAGAACACAGTGGGGCTGCCCCCATACTGTAGCTCATGCTTGTTGAAGCTGTAGGTGGAAAAAATCAGCTTTGCTTATTGTGAAACCCCCTTCAAAGTGTTTGCAAGGGCACAGAGTTGCTTCATTGCTGGGGTGAAGGCCAAGTGCCCTCTCTGCCCCAGCAGCCAGGATGATGAGAGCCTTCCTGTACTGCCCATCCCTTCCATCTCCCTTCCTGTCTCCAAGAACCACTGATGGAGCCAGGTTAATCCTCTAGATACCTTCATAGAAGAAGCTCAGTTGCTGGTTCTCCTGGAGACCATTTGACCTAAAGGGACTCATGCTCCCTGACTCCTTCATCTTACTCAGCCTTGCAAAATGATCTTGAATTTTCAAAGGAGGACAAGAAGGGTGATTAACAGGGATGTGGAAACCAAGTGGAGCAACTCCCAGCATCTCAAAGTTGGGAAGACAGAAATCCCTAGGAACTCAGCAAGCAGCACAGAGAGCTTGGGGTACACCACCCTACCTTATGCTGCTTTTGGGGCTTACAACCCCAAAAGCTTGGGGTCAAGCCACACACAAGAGGGACTTGATTTTGCTAGGAAAACCCAAACCTTTGGTCAACACCAAGATGCCATGATAAAGGCTAGGAAGAAGGATATTCCACCCTCCTGCCAGCAGGATGAGAACCTTCACGTATGGAGCAGTGCTACTACTGATTTAAGAGACTCTGTCCCAAGTGCAACACAAGCAAGGAAAATGGCCTGGGCTAGGAGCCAAGAAGCTAGAGGAGGGATCCCTATCGCTCCTCTTCCTTCCTCTCCAGCAGGTGGGAATCCCCCTCCCAGCCCTGCAGCCCTTGGGCTTCGATGCAGGCAGTGACATCAGCACATTCCCAGCAGCGCTCCCGTGGGCACCTTGTTAGCTTTGCACTGAGTCACCCTTCAGCAAACAAGAAAGATAAGAGAAGGGATGGCAGCAGGCCAACCCAGCACAGATGCTGGGTTATTTTGAACTCCAGAAATGATTTATGTGCTACAGGAGAGATACTGGCATTTCCTCCTCCCAAAAGTGCTTTTTTTAAAGTCCCCTATTTTTTCCCTCTCTCTCACTGTTTCCTGTGGCAATTCCCTAGCATAGAATCACAGAATGGTTTGGGTTGGAAGGGACCTTCAGAGGTCATCTAGTCCAATTCCTATGCACTGAGCAGGGACATCTGCAACTAGAGCAGGTTGCTCACAGCCCCAAACAACCTGGCCTGGAATGGTTCCAGGGATGGGGCATCTACCACCTCTCTGGGCAACCTGGGACAAGTTCTCACTATCCTCAGCACCAAAAATTTCTTCCTTATCTCTAGTGTAAATCTCCCTCTTTCAGTTTCAAAGCATCCCCCCTCGGCCTGTCCCAACAGTTCCTGCTAAACAGTCTCCCCCCATCTTTCTGATAGGTCTTTGAAGTACTACAAGGCTGCAAGAAGGTCTCCCTGGAGCCTTCTCTTCTCCAGGCTGAGCAACCCCAACTCTCTCAGTCTCTCCTTACAGCAGAGAGCATCCAGCCCTCACATTTCTGTGGCCTCCTCTGGCCCCATTCCACCTCATGTCCAACTTTTCCCCCACCAATACCCCCAAGCCTTCTCCATCCCTTCATCTGTATTGATACAGAGGATTGCCCTGACCCAGATCCAGGACCTTGCCCTTTGCCTTGTTGAACCTCATGATATTCACACACATCCACTTCTCAAGCTTGTCCATATCCCTCTGTATGACATCTCATCCCTCAGGTGTATCAAGTACCTTCAGCTATGGGTACCCCAAAAACAAGGAAGGGCCAAAGAACATATTTTTGTGACAACTGAGCAGAGCCAAAGCTCCAGAGGGACAAGAAGAGCTTTTGTTTTATCAGAGAAGCGACCATTCTTTCCAAGAGCAAGATGCTGTTTTCCCTCTTGGAACTGCCTGATAAAAATGAGGCCAATGCAGTTTTCATTTGCAACACTAATTTGATGAACTCCAGCAGTTAATGCTATTGCTGTATTTAATTAAAGCAGTCATTAGTCTAGCTGAGTCCCCTCCTCTCCAGCATGGTCCTGGTGCTTTGGAAGCACTGCTGACCCCTGGCACCAGACCCTGGCCTCTGGCCAAAACTGTGGGAGAGGATGAGTTTGTGAGCTTTACCACCTTATTTTGGTATCCACAGCTGTTATTTGAGTACCACCAAACATTGATGGGCACTGGGGCTGTTGATGCTGGCATTGCTTAACCCTAGAGAACTGAGACAGTTAACAACAGTAGCCGAGATGTAGGGGCACAGCCTACTTCTGTCCTTTGCCATGTCCACATTTATGCCAGCCTGGGTCTAAAGTGAGGAGCTGATGGTCTACAGTGTTTTCTTGGACACACCATGCTTATGTTGGGAAATTGGAGAAGGTTTTGTATTTGGTGGTCATGGTGCTGGTGAGATATGGAGAGACAAGGCCATGTATCTGTGGTTTCTGCTCAGCCCTTCCCTAAACTTCCTGACACCAAAGAAGAACTTGAGAGCTCTGAAAATCAGCTGAAGTGATAAAAGCCCTGACAAGCCCTCAGCAGCCATTCCAAACGTGGTCCTGATTTTTCTCCAGCCTTAACATAAGCCAAATGCAATCACTGCTGTGACTTTTCCTGGTAAAGGTTTCCTGCAGAAGGATGCCAAGCGTGACGTAGCTGCACAGGGTGAGTCACTGTTTGGGTTACCTGGCATGAGTTGTGTGTTCTCCAGCTCCATATTTGCACTGCAAACCTCATTTCTGACCTGTCTGTCATCTAAGTGCCTTGCAGATGACTTTGTGCTACATGATTCTTCCTGTGGTGATGTTTCAGCTAAACTCCTGAACTGGGCAGTGGTGGGAATGCTGACTGATGGAAAGTCAGAAGAGAATGGGAAATGTCTAACCTGGGAATGATGGATCTGGCTAGCTTATATGTCCTAAAAATCCTAAGGATTCCTGTGGCCAGGAATCATAGAACTGTTTTGGCTGGGAAAGACTTTTGAGATCATCAAGTCCAACCATTAACAGGCACTGTCAGGTCACCACTAAACCATGTGCCTCAGCACCACATCTCCATGGCTTTTAAACCCCTCCAGGGATGGTGACTCCCCTGGACCAGGACTTGACAACCCTTTTGGGGAATAAATGGTTCCTTATGTCCAACCTAAATGTCCCCAGGTGCAACTTGAAGCTGTTAATACAGAGTCATAGAATGCTTTGAGTAGGAAGGGACCTTTCAAGGTCATCTAGGCCAACTCCCCCTGCAGCCAGCAGGGACATCTTCAACTACAGCAGGTTGCTCAGAGCCCCAGACAACCTGAACTGGAATGATTCCAGGGATGGGGTTTCTACTACCTCTGCCTTCCTTTGGCTCAACAGTCCTAAACACAGAGCACCAGAAAGTATCACCCATCCATGGTGGAATCCAGGCTGCTTACAACGACTCAACATCTATGGATGTCCTGCTGCACCTTCCAGGGATTTTCCCTTCCAGCCCCTTCAAATATATGTGGAGAAGGAGTTTCCCTTGTCACAGCTCAAGCCCTCATTAGACATTCATGCATTCCAGGCAGATACACACTCTTGTCATTAAGTTCAGGAATATTTTAAGCTCTTCTCGTAGCAGTTTGAAGGTCTCCTCCTTCAGAGCAGCATATGGTGCTGTTAGAGTAAGCTCATTTTCTGACAGCTGCCTGGGTGGGTTTCCCATAATATCTTCATCCTCCCATCAATGAGCCTCACACCAGGCAGGGAGCAGCTACCATTCACACACCAGAATCAAACATACTCCTTTCTCTGCCCAGGCACTACATTCTGACCTTTTTGCAGGGATGATGCTAAGGTGAAGACCACACAGCTCTGTCTAATTGGAAAATGGATAGGGACTGGCATGAATTGTGCCATCTCCCAGGCTAATGGAGCTTCCTTCACCATGGTTACACAAGCCAGGAAGGGAAAATGAAAGGTGGTGGATACTCAAGTGCTATTTCTTCTCTTGTAAGGCTTTTTAAGGTTAACAAAGCAATGGCAGGAACGCTGCAGGGCAGGAAGTGCTCATGACTGTGTGAGGACCTGATCAGAGCTGGAACACATACCTCAGCTGCTTTATTTTTGGTCCTCTGGAAGAATTTCTTTGTCCTCTACCCCCTCTCTATGCTTTTTCTTCTCTCCTTATCTGTTAGGTCACATTTCCAATATTAAAACATATTGGTAAACATCACTACCTCTTCCTGTTTGTCCTGGGTCTACAAAGCTAACACCTCCTTCTTGACTTCTCCTCAGACCACCTTGTTGGTTGACAGGGCTTATGCATGGAAAAGAGCTCTCCTGGGAGCACCTGCAAGGATGCTCCTGCAGGAAGGGTCACAGTGCCCTTGGAGCACATTGATGAAACTCATCTCTGCTGCTGGTGGGAGCAGAGATGTTGTTCCTTACTGTGATCCCCAACCCTTCTGTCACCTCCAGGGTGTTTAGCATGGCTACAACTGGGAATAATCCAACTGAATAATAGAATTAAAGATGAATAGCAATAAATTACCTATCCAGGACCATGGCTGGTTGCATGGCTCTTCATGTACTACAGGGTGATCTCCTCCTGCATCCAACCATCCTCCCACATCCCAGGGAACAGCCTCTCCTACAGGGACACAGAGCAACTCTCTGATGTTAATGCAGCCTTTAAAGTGTTGTCAAAGTGCCTGGAGCCATGGGTGAGTGCTTTAAAAACACCTTCAAATAGCACCTAAAAAATAAGCAGCACTCTCCAGTGTCATCTCCAATTGCTCCACCAGCATATGAGACCTGGGAACCTGCCTGGAATCAACCAAAAGCATTCATCACACTTCCAGTTAAGATTCCTTCAGACTTTAGGGGTTTCGTGACCATTTCTTTTTTGTGCAGGCTCTTAGGAAGAGTAATTCCTGTTGTTTTTCTCCTTGGCAACAGCTGGCTCAGCTCTGAGGTATTTGGGGCTGTCAGTTGTGTCTCATATCAGATGTTAATATGATGGGCAGTGTGGTCCTGAGCTGCAGCCAACTGCTTTGGTGTGAATTTTTCCCAGAGTTTGTCAGGAAATTCTCTTCCTAGCCACTTCTTTCTTGGAATTAAAGCTGGAGGGGAAATCTGTAGGCTCCAAGCCAGGTTTCCTAATGCCTCCAGTAGCAATATGAGGACACAGCAGTATTGCATTTAAAAAAAAAACAAAACAAAAAGGCAAACAGAAAGGATAACCTCAGTGCTCCCTGGTTTTCTAAACATCCCTCCTCTTCTGCTCTGCATGGAATAAAACTGGCATGAAAAAATCACATGGACAAAACTAGCCCCCAGATAGCTTCCTTCTCCACCACTTGGGATTACTGGCTGCCTGGAAATTGCTGCTTTGGAGCTGAGGAAGGCTCTGGAAACACAAAATGCTGGATGTGGTCTAGCCTTCCCTGCCCCAGCCCTATTATATCCTTCCACCTCCAAGCTCCCACCCATCTAGGCTTCCCCCAGGAGCTCTTCTTTCTCCCAAGAAGGAAGGAAGACCAAAAAGGGGCAAAAAAAAAGAGGGGGAAATAAAGTGGAAGAGAAACCTTTTAGGTGTCAGAATTCATGCTGTGGTGTAAATTTACAGCACAACATGGTGTAAATCTCAAGGGAGACACCCCAGGCTCTCAGGAACAGCAGGACTTACTGCCCATGCCCAAGGCATGAAGAGCAGTGCATGATATGAGGATATCAGAGCTTCCAGAAGCTGCTTCTTGTTTGCCTCCACACTCCCCACCTTTATAGTCAAGTTCAGCAGAGGCTAAAACAAGAGTTGATGGTTTCTTTCCTGGTCAGGAGCCACTCCTGCCTGCTGCTATCTCAAACTACATGTCTTGGTACCTTGAAGAGTGCTTGTGTGTGTGTCTGAGGAAGAGAAGAGCTGCAGGGAGTGGGAAAGGCTGGGGGTATATTTAGCCATGTGTGTTTGTCTACACTTAGGTGTTCCAGGAGAATTTTTGGCTCATCCCCCGCCTCAGTGCATCACTCCAGGGACTGAATCAACCCTCTTTTGGGTGAGATGCAGAGGAAGAAGATATGAATACTACCAGCCCAAGGAATATATTTGTAAGCAGGAGAAGCCAAGCACTAAAATAATGCAGTCTGGTGTGAAGATCTCAGACTGGGTGGATGGAGAGGAGTAGGTGGGTCACAGTCAGCTGGGGCCAGGCTGTGGGAAGGTGACAATTGCAGGTTAGTCCTGCCTGAATGGAGCAGCAGCTGAGATAGCATCCAGGACAACCCTCCTCCTTTCAGGGAGTTGTTGAGAGTGAGGAGGTCTCCCTTCAGCCTCCTCTTCTTTAGGCTAACCAACCCAGTTCCCTCAGCAGTTCTTCACAACACTTGTGCTCCAGACCTTTCACCACCTTCATTACCCTTCTCTGGACACACTCCAGCACCTCAAGCACACAACCTCTATCAACATGAGCATTCTCTTCATCCACTTAATGAAATAGTCTGCTATCATCTTGCTTATCACATGCAGTGACCCAGCTCCTGCATCCCCAAAAACCACCATAGCTCCTTGGTACACAGCACTCATCCCCATCACAGCAGAGGTGTACTGCTTCCTCACTAAGACATTTTGGTAGGGTTTAAAACACTGTGGGCTCTTTTATTTCCTACCTTTGCCTCTCTAAAGCAGCATCTCCAGACCTGAGTGAGTTTGACCTTTATTGCTCCATGGGTCATTAGTTGTCTTTGAGCTGTGGCTGGTTTTAAACTGCATTTAATGTGTGTGAAATACTTATCTTAGTGCTCTGCCCTGAGCCTCTTTAAATAAGAAGCAGCTGGAACAAGAGAGGGAGGGAGGAGGGAAACACAATTCCAATTCCCTGCCTTTCCCTTTCCCTGCAGCCCATTGTGTATTTTGCATCCACCACCAAATTATTCATGCATGAGGTATCTTCACCACGTCAGCTTTATGATGAACTCAAAAACCATCAATATTCTGCACTCCAGAGGGATTTTTATTGTGTGGTTTTCAAGGTACTTAGCAAGCATTTAATCTGGCTCAAGCTGTGGCTTTTCTCAGCAGAGCAGAGCTCCCCAGGAAGGGAGATCCATGGGATTGGGACTGGAATAGCCCATGCAAGGGGTGGCATCACCCATTGTTGGGTTTCCATCTCACAGCATGGTCATCAGAGCAGCCCCTGTCCTGCAGCAGCTGGGTCTTTGCCAAGGGTTAGGCCTGGGCCAACCACTCATCTACTGACAGATATTCTCTATTATCCCCTTTTCCCCAACTCCAGGAGGGAAAGAGAAATTAACAGAGAGAGATTTGTGGAGTGGAAATGAAAACTTAAACTACTCTAGTGAGAATAATAACAAGAAACTGAAATATATATATATATATATATACACACAAAACCACACCCAATAACAACTACATCACCACTGATGCTGTGGCAGAAGGACTCACCAGCAGATGGGAATCAGACTCAGGAACTCTTGGATTGAGACGGAAAGCAGAACAGATGAAGTCCTGCAGGAACAGAGCTGGGCTTCTGATCCTCACAAGGCTCAGGTGCTCAACCTTCAGGAAAAGCAAAAACCCAAACCTCTCCTTATTTGTACTGGCTGTTAATTAGGTGCTACACAGTTTAATTATGCACCTGCCTTGCTTGGATCTTAGGCCTTGTGTAAAAGAGCCCAAAGCCAAGCTTGATGTTGAAGTTTCAAGGCCTGAATATGAATGCTATGGCATGGAATACCTTGTTTGGACTCCAGCTAGGACAACAGCAAATATAGTTCTGGTATTGCTCATGGTTATTCTGATACAGCCTCAGTGCTTCTCCTCTGTATCCTCCTCCAGCAATACCACCCTGGGATTTGGTTATGAAGTGGAGCTCAATGGTTGCAATGACTACACCTCCTTTTTTTACATCCCACAGATGATTTTCAGAGGTGAAAACACTAATCTCTGAGTCTTCCAAGGCCCTGTCAGAGAGGCTTATGAAGCATTTTCACCCAAGCTGTAGGGAAGAACTGCAGCAGTGTGAAGAGGAACAAAGGCATTCAATCTCCTCAGATTGATGAGCATATCCAGAACATGATGGGTTTATCCAGGTCACCTTCCTCCTTCCCACCCAGTAAAGAAATTAATGAAGCTCCCAGAGTTATTACCTTGAATTCATGACCTATTAATGGCAATCAAGCTTTAAGAAAGCACCAGGAAATGTTATGCTGAAGGGCAAAGTGTGGTTCTTCATGGTTTATCTTAGTGATTTGGGCTCCAACTCGGGGGCAGGGAATTAAGGGGTTTGATCCCTGCCCCAAGGAGTGTTCCATGTTTTAGTGGGGAATAGCATATGTAATGCTGGCACTGAAGAAAAATGGTGATTGGGTAATTAAAGGCTGATTAATCTGCCTTCAGTTCCCCCCCCCAAAAAAAAATTAAGGAAGGAACCATAACTGTTAGAGGTAAATGGAAAATGATCTGGAAGTGGAGCAACGGTGAAGGAAAGGTTAATTGAGGCTGACTTTGCTGAGATAAAAGACAAAGGGAATGGAGGAGAAATTGCATCTGGACTCCAGGAAAAGCAGGCTGGAGTGGCACAGGGAGGTGGTGGGACAAGGAGAGACTTCATCTGGAGGTAAGAAAGTGAACAAGGGCAGAGGACAAGCAGGAGTGGAGCCTTTTCTTTCAAGATCCACATGGGAAGCAAAGTTGTTTGGTATTTTCATTAATGACCATAACAAGAAATTTTTCCTCGTGTTTAGGCAGAATTCAGGAAGTTCCACTCATACAGAAGGAAAAATGTCTTTGCTGTGAGGATGCCAGAGGCCTGGCCCAGGCTGCCCAGAGAGCTTGTGGAGTCTCCTTCTCTGGAGAGATGCCAAAGGCACCTGGAGGTGATCCTGGGCAACCTGCTTTAGAAGAGGGGTTGGACTAGATGATCCCCAGAGGTCCCTTCCAACCCTCACCATGCTGGGATTCTGGGAAGAGGAAGGAAAAAAAAGCTGATGCAATCTGCTGATGGCACAAATTTAAGGGGAAACTTCAATAACTAAAGGGTCCTGAGGGCTGCAATAATGGAGAAGAGATGAAATCCAATAATGTGAAATGCATTAGGGATCTCACATGGAAGATTTGAGGCATGTGGTGTGAGTGCATCACTTCAAAATGAGCAAAGAGAAGAGTTCTGCCTGGTCCCAGGGGATGGAAACCTCTCAGGAGATGCATAAGGTTCTCCCTAGACCTCATCCAAGATGGACACAACACTGATCAGGCATGGTCAAGAGAAATGAGCTCTCCCAGTACAGGATAAATTGGTGAATTTAATCTCCCCAAATCTCAGCTATGTTATTACAGGTGAGAAAATCTGTTTGCTGCCTGTGAAGATGTTTCAGGGCCAGATACTAGGCAGAGGCAGGAGGTTTCTCAAGTCAGGTGGGAGAACACAATGGCAACAGGAGGAACCCTTCAAGATCTGAAACTAAACCATTCTAGAAGTGAGGCTTCAAAGCCCAAGAGGCTGTTTTGGTGGCCAGTTGGGAAAGCTAAGGAGCTTGTTCTGCTCAAAGACAGTGGATGACTAGGTTCTTAGGTGGAGAAGGAGACTATTTGATGTGGTGCCTGCACTAGCAGAGGACTCCATGATAAACTTGAGGCTCCTTCAAGTCAGACCAGAAAAACCTGAGCTCCTACCACCCACCCTTGTAGTTGATCTTGATGATTGGGTTTGATAAGCAATATCCAGAAGGAGGAGGAGTATGCAGAAGGGCTTGATGTCGAGGATTTCTTTGTTCCCACAGTCAGCTGGGTGTAGATGAGATGATTGCCACCAAGAAACTTGGAGAATTGTCTTTCTGAGCCTCCTGTAGCAGGACACAGCCTTCTCCTCCTGGAGCAGCATCCCAAGAGTTGAGGTTTAGGTGCTGTTGGTCTCAATAACTCCTGTGGGTTTGGAGATTGGGGGGAAAAAAAAGAATGATGAATTCAGTGGTGATAAACCTACTGGGGATTACTTTTCTCCTCCATGTTTTCCACAGCAGCAAATGGAGCAGACAAATGGGGTTTGGATGTATTTCTTACTTTGAAAAATCAAAGATTTCTTTGCAGTTTGAGGCTAGTCTGAGGTGTAGACAAAATGCCAAAAGCCTAGTCCTGGGAGCAGGGAGGTTTGAGGCTTGGAGCTCAGGGCTTCCCTCAGGAATCTCCTTTCCCTGCCAACATCTGGGAGATGCTGATGAATACACTCAAAACCTATAAACCAAACCTAGCTTCTATCTCCACTCCCTGGTTGGTTGAAATCAGCTTAAATGCTATTGAGTTAATAAGGCTGAGTCCTGCTGCTTTGGTCTATTCAGTGTTTGTCTTTTCCCATTCAGTGTGAAAATAGAGCTGATTGATCTGCTGCTAAAAAAGCCAGTGGGTAGCTGATGGCAGTGCTGGAGCATGCACACAGATGCCTTAGGATGGCCAGGGAATGGCAGAATGAATGTTCCATTTCACTGCACACCTCCTCCATGGCTGAGCATCCTCAAGTCAAAGGGCAGCCCACAGCCCAACCTTTGTTTTCCCTTTTCAGGGCAGAAAAGAAAGTCCTTATCTCTCCAGAAGTCAAATGACACATTGCTTTGATTTTAGTGGAAGTTTAAAATGCTCAGATGCTGCTTTGCTTCTCCTGCCCAGATGTTGCTGAGCTCCCTGGGTACCCATAGTCTCTCCCTTGGCAAGATGCACTGCTGCTGACAGGAACTTGGCTGTCCTGCTTGGAGCCAGAACAGAACTAATTCTCCATTCAGGGATTTCCCTTCCCAGCTCAGTCTCTTCTCAGTGCTGCACTTTCTGCAGCTCCCAGCATGTTGTCCCAGACATTCTCTGCTCCTAGCAGTGACAACACTCCATGGAGAGAGTTCCTGCCAAGGCTTGGGCTGTAGGAAGGCTCTGCCTTAGACTAGCTCCTCTAGACCAAGGGCACTGCTGCATCTTGTGCCCCATATTTGGGTGCAGGAAGGCAGAGGTGACACCTGCAGGGAGGAGGGGACAGGAGAGGTGACCCTGAACTGACCAACAAGGGATTCCATCCCATGGATGTCATAGTTAGGATAAAGCTGTGGGATCACCAGGGTCAAGTTCTCTTCTTTAGTGATCAGTGTCCAAGGAGGACTCTGTTCTTTCTGACTTTGATCTTGCTCCATCTGTTCCAGAATCCAACTCCTGAATTTGGTTCCCACCTGCTGCTGAGTCCAGTCTGGGAATTCCCCAGTGCTGCCACAGCATCAGTGGTGATAGTGATGTCATTGCCCTTCAGGCCTTGGGTTCAGTATTGCTTTGTATATATTTCATTTATTGCTATTATTTCCATTCAACCTGGTTTAGTTTTCTTTCCCAACTCATCATTTCCTCTCCCTTATTCCCTTTCTCTTCCCCTTGGGATGCAAAGGGATTCAGAGAGAACATCTATCACTGTTTTAGTGGCCAGCCCCAGCAGAGCTGTGTTTGCCCTCAGACACATCCAAGGGCTCCCTGGCCAGAGGAGCAATCTGCATCCCATTTTGGCCTGGAGTAGAAAAACAAACCCCAGCCCCTGTGTTAAAAAGCAAAGCCAAATGCAATCCTTTGCTCCTCTGAGCTTCCTTAAGGAGGGTCTTCCCCTTGGCAAATTAAGGAGAGCCAATCAAACCCACACTGGCAAAAACACCCAGTAACAAATCAGCAACTGGAAAAACAGCCTTCAAAATATCTTTTTTTAATGGTTCCAAATTGACTGCACTGAAAGCAGATCATATGGTGCTCAATTGAGTTTAGGAAGGAGCTATTATTTCTGCATTATGCTGAATTGCATCTTTCACATGTTTCACCCACAATAAACCCAGCTCTGAAAACCTGCTAGTTGCCCAGAGTCCTGGCAAGCCTCCCCTTGAATGCCTCCAGGGGTGGGAACTCAACCACCTCCCTGGGCAACCTGTGCCAGTGTTCCACCAGCCTCATGGGGAGGAACTCTTTCCTAATATCCAGTCTAAATCTACTCTTCTCTAATTTAAAACCATTACCCCTTGTCCATTCACTCCAGGCCTTTGCAAACAGGCCCTCTGCAGCCTTCTTGGAAGTTCCCTTTAGGTACTGGAAAGAAGGATGGAGAGGAGGGAAGCAGGATGCCAGCAATGGAAGACACCTCACTTGAGCATTGGGGATCTACCAGAGCTCTGCAGCCATCCTATGGTACACACCTATGCTTAGATCCAACACCTTCTGAGCCCAAACACACAAACCAACCTCAGCAGTGGATTTCTGTGTTTATTTTAAGACTAAAATAAATGCCTTTAAATAAAAACCCCACCTGAATGTAATGTTTCTCTGCATCAGAAACCTCCTGACTATTCCCCAAGGTGTTCTTCTGCTTCCTTGGGCAGTCTGACCTCAAATAATAGCTGTATTGATGATTCTAAATTAAGATACATACACTGCCATGCTCCATTAGCAGAGTGCACAGAGTATCCTGTGACTTGGAACAAGGAGATATTCCAAAGGCAGGAAAGGGCTTCCACAAAAGAAAAGAACTGGCCCAGTGAGGGCAATAAGGCATGGTCCTGAGGCAATATTATTTGGGATAGCTAGGAGATGGACCACTGGCTGTGGTATTGTTGGCACAGCTGCACAATTCCCAGTGGCCTCCTTTATTATAAACACCTATTTTGGTGTTATAAATAATAATTATTATAGTACCAATGAAATTCTTAACCATGTCCCCCCAACACCTCCTGTTTTGCAGGATTATCTCCATCTTTGCTACCAAAATCCCATTTACTTCACCAGCACAGTGGAGCTACCCCACAGCTGAATCCTCTCCACCCTGAAAACACTTCTTTATTAAAGACTATTCATCTAAATGCCCTCATTTACCTGTGCCACTGGATCCAGACAACAATCCTAACTGTTCTATCACCCAAGAGAGCTTCTGCAATTAGGAGGAATATGGCCAGGAGAGCCTCTTCCTGCCCCTGGGCATAGGTTGTCTGTTAGAGGGGCTCAGGTCTTACTCTTCATATTCTTGCAGAGCATCTCCCAGCTGACTGAGGAGCAACTGAGATGATTTTTTTTTGCCCCCCCCCCCCTTTCCAGTTCATGAATCATGTAGTGACAGGCAGAGTGTCTGACAAGAGGTGACAAACGAGCATCCTCCAGTGAGCAGACAGGATCCCATCAGCTTTCCAGCAGCATGCTCCACTCCATATCACCCCTTTGACAGCTTTGGGGCTTGGCTGGTTGTCTAGGAAGGATGGGAAAAGAGAGAGTCAGAGGAGCATCCTTGACTATAAAGAAACCAGCATTCTCTCCCTTTCAGGAGCTGTTGCCAAGAAGCAATCTCACAGAGATGATTTTTCAGTTCCCATTTCCTCCAGCCCAAGGCTCAGTTCTCTCTCTCTAAAGCCAAGGATGCACTCACTGAGCATTGCAGCATTTCTCCCTGCTTTATGGGGTAATAAAATCAAGCAGGCCTGGTCTGCAGCTAGTGTTAATCAAGGTGGCACTGCTCAGTGACCCATTGCTGATTTACAGCCCAGGAGAGCCTGACCTGACACACTCATTCCTTGCATCACCTTTCACATCCCCTTCCCTTTGTGCCATTATCTAAAGAGACCAGAACAAGTGGGACTTGCTGATCCCAGGGCACCCAGTCCCTTTGCACCTTGATTACTTGATCCCTTGGGTTAGCAAAAGCTCTTCAGTCCTTAATTCTGAGGCTTCTTTTCTGATCCAAGGGAGAGCTCCTTTTCTCCAGACTAACCAACCCCAGTTCCCTCAGCTGCTCCTCACAGCACTTGTGCTCTAGACCCTTCAGCAGCTTCATTGCCCTTCTCTGGACACACTCCAAGACCTCAGTGTCCTTCTTGGAGTGAAAAGCCCAAAGCTGAACCCAGGATTTGAGGTGTGGTCTCAGCAGTGCTCAGTCCAGGAGGACAATCCCTGCCCTAGTCCTGCTGATCCATCTGACAGGCAAGAGCAGAACTGGAAGCAGGGAGAGAATCCCTAGTGGGTTCCTTGTCTCCAAAGAGAAGCTGCTGCAGCAAGTGATGAGCAGCAGATCTGAAGCTCTCTTCTAGCCCAGGCAATGTGGCAGACAGCTGTGCTCTTGTGACACTGCTGCAAGCTTTTCTTGCTCCAAATGACACACTATTCCTTATCTGCACTTAGAAATCCCTGCAGTTCCTCTGGCCAGCCCTCTGCCAGATTCCATTCATGGCTTAGGGGAGGGGAAGAACATCTGATGGGCCTCACTGTCTGACATCACTTGATGCCATGCTTGTGCTTCACACCACCTGCATCCACTCAGGCAGCAGAGACATGACTTAATTTTCCCTGTGCCATTTCAGATGGGATTAGTTTTGCACCAGACCTCTTGATGGCCTCAGCTCTGCAAACCAGTGACCAAGCAGCCTGTCCGTGCCCATTCTCTTTACTTTTTAACCCAGCTAAACTCATTGCAGTTGCTGACTGCTCACTGGCACAGCTCAGCACTCACCTGGGTGGCAGAGCTCAGATCCCAGCTAAGGGAAGAAACACTTAGATGCCACATTAGCTTCCAGGAATGGCCTCTTCTCCACCTTTCCCACCCAAAAGCAAGGTAGGGTACACCACTGGTGTCCTCATGGCTCTTGCAGGGCCAACAGCTGTGAGGAGACAGGAACTGCTCCAAATCCTCCTGTATTCAGAGAATCAGAGATTTATAGGATGCTTTGGGTTGAAAGAGACCTTAAAGATCTAGTTCCAACCTTAAAGATCTAGGGACATCTTCCACTGGAGCAGGTTGCTCAAAGTGCCATCCAAGCTGGCCTGGAACACTTCCAGTACAGCAAAGTCTCCATGGTCTCAGCCAGTAACTCCTGCCTTGCTCCTTATCCATCATGGTGCAGATGTATTGGGGGGGAAATATCCAGTCTTTGATTAGATGTTGCTTTTTCTGCTCTCTGGCTGATGTCATCTGAGGCAAAACAGCACTAAACGAGATTTTGAGAGGCAAGCTATTAGATTACAGGATGTTATACTGAATTATTATTGAAATATTCCTGCCTTATTGACAGAGTAGCTGAAAGGTGCAATGAAGGCATCAAAGAGAGGAGCCTGACTGTTCCCAAAGCTAGGCAATAGCACTAATTAAAACCTTTAAGAGGTGGAGGAGGCAGCATTAGGTATGGATTGAGTCTGTTCACCATCCAAGGTCTGATGGGAACAGCCTTGGCTTCTTCATTCTCTCAGCATCCACCCACCCTGGTAGGCAGATGGGCTCAAATACCTGTGTGCTAGAACTGCATTGCCATTTGAAAACTGATTTATGACTAGTAAATAGCCAGGATAATGACTGTAATTAATATTTAGCAGGAGCAGGGACATCTCCAAGGCATTCCAGCTTGCCCACTGACTTGTTCTCCCCATGTGGGTGTGTGTATGCAAACACCCTGGAAATCAATAGCAATAATCTGTTTTAATGATGCAGGATCTGTTCTTTTGAGCTACAGATCCTCTGTGTTGTACCTGCCTGCTGGTTTTCTTCCTTGGAGAGAGCTTTCCCCATCATCTCTGATGGTTCCTGGGATGCAGCTTTCCTGCTGAAGCCATGCTGGGAAGAGGAGCTTCAGTAATTCCTTGCTGCTGCCTTGGCAGTGACAGCCAGCTCCTTAAAGTGATGAACTGGAGCTCTAAAAGGAGCCCTCAAAGCCCTGAGCATCCCCAGTGGTGCCCTCAGCAGGGACATTCCTGACTGCACTGGTGTAGAAAACCAGCTCTTCATGGCCAGAGAGTTGGTTTAATTTGTTATCAATTAATAAAAGATTTTAAGCATGGCTCCAGGTATTGGGCAAAAAAAGGATATGGGCAATTAAAAGTTTTTTGATGGTCCCAAGGGCTGTGGTTGTGGTGGCTCCTGAGCATCCCTGCTCTGCTCATGAGCTTTGAATGAGTAAGGGGGGAAAAAAGGTCCATAAAGTGGGATATTGCTGGCAATGGAGCAGAGCCCTAGGAGGGGATGTGTTGGGTAACAGCTGTGGTGGTCTGAGGGGGTGATTTTAGGTGCTTCCCCAAGCCCTGCACTGCCATTTCTGACAGCAGGAGAAAAAGGATGGATTTCAGGATCTCAGCAGAGAGATCTGTAGCTGGCAGCAAGCCAGACAACCTGGCAGGCTACTGTCTGTGTTTGCATGGCCTAAATCCATACTTAATTACCAACACAAGTGCCAGAAGCATCCAGCAATACCTCTAATATCTTGCCTTTTCTTTTTTCTCCCAGCTGCCAGCCTTCCTGCAGCTTGGAAGGGAAGATGAAGGTCTCCAAGCAGTGCCTGTTGGAAAGGGTGAATCAGCACAGAAGCATCTTCTCTGGTGGCATTGCTAGGAACCAACCTGGAAGGGAGAAGCCTTTCCTCTGCTGGATGTCTTCTCCAAAACCAGCTTCTCCAGGAAGCTTCACCCATCAGAGATGGGTGTTTATTGCTTTTTTCTGTATATCTATGGTAATAAAGCAAAATTAATTCATGCCTCTATTAATTTTCCTTTGTTATTACAGAGCTGGAGGCTCTTGTGCATATCTAAATCTCTATCTAGATCCATGTCTCTGTGTCTAATCTATATAACTCTATCTGTATCTACTCTGTATCATCTCTATCTCTATATATCACAGAATCATGGAATGGTTTGGGTTGGAAGGGACCTTTCAAGGTCATCTAGTCCAATCCCCCTGCACTCAGCAGGGATATTTGGAACAGGTTGCTCACAGTCCCAAACAACCTGACCTGCAATGGATTCAGGGATGGGACATCCACCACCTCTCTGGGCAACCTGGGACAATATCTCATCACCCTCATTGTGAAGAAATTCATCCATCTAGTCTGTATCTCTCTCTTCTAGTTTAAAACCATCACCCCCCCACCTTGTCCTGTCCCCATAAGTCCTGCTAAAAGGTCTGTCTCCATCTTTCTGATAGGTCCTTGAAGTACTGAAAGGCTGCAAGAAGGTCTCCCTGGAGCCTTCTCCTCTCCAGGCTGAAGATACAGCCCATGCCTGAGGAATTAACATTGAAAGAAGTCTCTTTTCTCTGCTGCATCCCTAAGGAACACTGGGCTGGCTCCATGTCCAAGCAAAGAGCTGGCAGTGCTCAGCTCCAACCTGACCCAGGGATGCAGGCAGAGGCAGGCAAGATCCACATTTACATCCCAAAGTTGGACCTTGCATAAAGAAAATCTTGATTATGTAAAATGTTAGGGAAAAAAAACCAAACAACAAATTGAAGCAACTCTGCTCGAGCTGCTTAATTAACATGGTAAGAAGTCAAGCCCAGGGAATAAGCATTAGCTTTGGGATAAAACTGCAGAAGTGCTGCTGCACTGATAAAGCTGAAATTTCCTTTAGTAATAATAAAATAAATCCATTGCTTGCTTCAGGGGGATGGGATGCTGCAGCCTTGTGCTTCTGCAGGATGCTGGCTCCAGGCACTGATGTGCCCTCACTGCAGGAGCTCCCTCATGGGCATGTTCAGGGTCTGTGTGCAAGGAGGTGGTGGATAGTGTTTGCCCCATGGGACATGCATTGCCTTCCTGGGTCAGAGGACACCTGGTTTGGGTCGGAAGGGACCTTTCAAGGTCATCTAGTCCAACCTCCTGCAGTCAGCAGGGATATATTCACCTAGAGCAGGTTGCTCAGAGCCTCAAACAACTTGACCTGGAATGGTTCCAGGGATGGGACATCTACCACCTCTCTGGGCAATTTGGGACAGGGTCTCACCACCTTCATAGTGAAGAATTTCTTCCTTTTATCTAGTCTAAATCTTCCTCTTTCAGTTTCAAACCATCAGCCCTGGTCCTGTCACAACAGGTCCTGCTAAAAAGTCTCTCTCCATCTTTCTTCTAGGCCCTTTAAGTACTGAAAGGTTGCAAGGTCTCCCTGGAGCCTCCTCTTCTCCAGGCTGAACAATCCCAACTCTCTCAGCCTCTCCTCACAGCAGAGAGCTTCCAGCCCTCACATCACTTCTGTGACCTCCTCTGGCCCCATTCCAACAGGTCCATGGCCCTCCTGTGCTGAGGACTCCAGACTACCTTTACCTTCATAGCTCTCTTTCATGCATAACAAAATCTCCCTTCTGCTTCCTCCATGTGTTACCACATGCTTTTCTCAGTATTTTTTTTAACTTAACACTGATTCTTATTTATATCTGTGTTTGGAATAGACATGAAAGGAAACTTCTGTCCAAACCAAAAATATTCTATAGAATGCCATACATAGATGCCTTGCAGTGAAACATCCTCCTGTGGAGAGATGCCCAGGAAAAGCAGCTTTGAGAAGCAGGCATCCTCCAAGAGCTCTAGGTGCTGCTCATACTCATGAGCACACTGGTTATTTTGCCTAAATGAGCTGATAGTAACTAAGAAAATAAATTACTCTCATCTATTTCATTTAATAATAATAAATAGCATATATGAAAAAAAACCCAACAAAGCAAAACAGGAAAGCCTGAATTCCCCCCAGAAAAATCTCAAAATATAAAATAATAATTAATAACAATAATAAACCCCAATAAACAAAAAAAAAACCACCAGACCATGAACACTGTGATAAAATAACATGTCCAAAGTCCAGCTGAAAAGGGGGAGATAAGAAAAATGCTGCACAAGGAGCATCTTCCTCTCACTGTTGCAATGAGGGCTGGGGGAAGGAGGGCCCTAGCCAGCTCCCCTGGGCTGCCTTGCCTCCCCTCACTTCTTTTTCAGCAAATCCAAGGAATTTAGCTTGGGTTTGACCTTAAATCACTGTTTTGTTGGGCTTTTTTTCTTTTTTCCTAGGAAGTCATTATAATGGTACCACTGGCAGGTCACAGAAACATCCCCCAGCTGGAGGCTGGTTTGACAGGATTATGAATTGCAGATGTTGGCTGGGCCAGGAGTTGGGTTTCAGAGCAGGGTGAGGAGTCCCTGGGGTGGCCTTCAGAGCTATGTCAGGAAGAGCTTTTTTTTTGTTTCTCCACTCTACAGGAGCATTTAACTATTTGGGGTTTGCCCTGAGTGCTCGAGAGAACTTACATGAGGCAGGCAAGGATGAAGCAGGAGAGCCAGAGCCTTGAGCAAGACAAGGGTTTTGCTGCTGCTTCTTTCTTCTTAAAGCACACATGGGAAGGTGTTGCTCAGCCTGGAGAAGAGAAGGCTCTTGAACTTCCCTCCAGTTGGCCCAGAGACCCTTGGCAGCAGCTGGAAACCAAGAAGAGTTTGAGACAAAGAAGACATGTGAGCCTCAGACTATTTAATCACTGGAATGTTTCTTAAAGATTAGCTTGGTCAAAAGAAGCACCAGGGAGGATAAATCACATGGACTGAGCTTAGCTTCACCCTGACCATTCCAGCAGCAAGAGGCCAGGGAGCTGAAGCTGCAACATCACACGTGCCAACGTCCCAGTAAGCTGAGGAACACTTCTTCTGTGCAGTTCAAATACAAGCATGCACTTGCCTTGTCCAAAAAAACATCCCTGGCTGCAAGGTGTCATGGAAAGGAGCCAGATGGTGCTCTGGTTTCAAAAAGTCATTAAACAACTCTTTTTACACACCCTCCTCCCCCCCCCAAAATAGAGCAGTTATAAAAGCCATCCACCCTGCCAGTGCTCTTTGCAGCCTCCAGGGCTTAAAGTTCAGAGGGGAAAAAAAACTAGCATGAGTGTGATCTTGAGTATATCTGACCATGCATGGCTTCTCATCTCATTTATTTTTAAATCCTGTAGCTTTGAGCAGGATGAAAGTCCCCAGGTTACCTCAGGAGAGCTCTTCTCCTTCAGGAGAGATGCTGCTCGTGCCCACAGCCTGCTGCAGAGCTCACGTTCCCCCCAGGTATTCCTGCAGATGGTGCTCCAGAGGACCAGCACTGTCCTGGTGGGGGAATGAGCTGCTTTATCCCATGCTCCTGGCAAAGTTCTCCTTCTGAGGAGAGCTGTCACAAACTGGTTTGGACTAGCAGCAGCAGGAAACAGTAGTTTGGAGCCTATCAGGAAGATGAGGAGAGACTTTTTAGCAGGACCTGTTGGGACAGGACAAGGGGTGATGGTTTGAAACTAAGACACAGAGAAACAGCTACATGCAAGCTCAGCCAAAAAAATCCTTTCTGATGCTCAACTGCTGCAAAGCTCAGTGCTTTTCCTTGGGTTTGGACAGAAACCTGACAGAAGGAACTCAGATGCAGTGCCTGTCATCTTCAGTGCAGTGTTTAGGCTCCAAAGATGACCTGAATAAGAAGCAGCAAAGTAGATCTGTATATGGGGCAGAAGTCTTCTCAAGGACAGGCTGAGACTCAGAGTGCTGGCTCCTGGGAGAAGCTCCATTTAATTCAGCAGGGCTCACTCCCTCCTCCTGGACTAGCTCACACGTCATTCCCACCTCAGATCTGCAGAGATCTTCTCATCCAATGTGAGAAGAGAGCAAAGAGCTCTGTATTTGCAAAGGGGTGTTCTGAAATGTAACAATCCAATGCTTGCAGACCAGCAAGACCTACATTGCTACAGGAGGAGAGCCCAGAAGCATGTGCTCTGATGGGGTTAATTTTAGCATCCTCAAGAGATCCATCCTCAAACCCCTGCTGAAATCCAACTGCAGCATCTCCTCAGGGAAAGGGCAGTGGAGGTCAGTCATGGCACCCAACATCATGGCCTTAAAGGTAGCTGGAGGGAAAAGAAATGACCACAACACAGAGACTTGCTTAAAATGTCAGTAAAAGAGGCCCAAGGGCCAAAGATATATACACAAACATATACATACATGTCTGTAAATATATATATATAATCATTGAATTATTTAGGTTGGAAAAGGCCTTTAAGATCATCAAGTCCAACCTTTAACCAGCACTGCCAGGTCACCACTAAACCATGTCCCTCAGCATCACATCTCCACATCTTTTCAACCCCTCCAGGGATGGTGACTCCACCACTGCCCTGGGCACCCTGGGCCAGGGTTTGACAAACATTTTGGGGTTGAAATTGTTCCTAGCATCCAACCTAAATGTCCCCTGGCACAACTTGAGGCTCTTTCCTCTTGTCTTATTGTGTGTTCCTAAAGAGAAAAGACCAACTCCTACCTCATTCCAAACTCCTTTCAGGAAGCTTGGCAGAACCTCTCCCAGATAATTTCCTCCTTGCTCTGTGTAGGCTGTGAGTCAACCTGGAGGAAATGATGACTTTCAGATCACTCTGCACATTCCCTTTTGTCCTTTTGATATCATTTGGTGGAAAAAACTCTTCCATATTCTATGTTTTCAGCTGCAATGAGAGAATAGTAAGTGCCTGAATCATTTCCCCTTATCTTCAAGCTATCCCATTCAATGCCTGCCCAACTGTCTCAGAAATGACTTACTGCATCCAGTTATTGTATGAAAGGAGGCATGGTAGGCTGTGGGTGGTTATTTCAGTACACACACTTTATTTTTCCCCCCTCCATAATTACCCTTTTCAAGCATTTTAAGAAGCTCTGCAGAGCAGGGAGGTTCCCAGCCTCCCACTGACTTCTCTTCACAGCCCAGCCAGAGCTGCAGGATTTCAATTTGCAGGGACTCCTCTAATCCCTGATTTGAAGAAGTTGACTGCTGCCTCCCCTTTGCAGAGGATGACAAAAATCTGATGGAGAAAAGGAGAATAATGGAAAAGGTGGAAAGAGCTAGCTCCTGTTGAACAGGCAGGCAAAGGGGTTTCACAGCCAGCAGGAAATCATTTCCTGAGCCTTGTCTTGGAGCCCAGGGAGAAGAGAAACATCACAGGTGCCATCGGCGCAGAGAAAACTCTCCTTTTCTTGCCTTCCTTTCCAATCTATTCCTGGAGCACTGGACCATTTTCCCTGCAAAGTGAACCAAGGGGCACAATCCCCTCCCTGCCCTGCTGGGCATGCAGCTCAGGACATGCTTGGCTTCTGGGCTGTGAGCACACATTGCCACTTCATTTCCAGCTTTGCCCCCCACCAGTACCCCCAAGTCCTTCTCTCCAGAGCTGCTTTCCATCCCTTCATACCCCAGCCTGGATTGAGATCCATTATGGTGTCAACCATCAAGCCACCCCAGTCTCTCCAGCAGTGATTTACTGACCCCTTCCCCATCCTACAGCAAGGGGCTGTAGGAACTGGAGTAAGTGGGTGTAAAAATGCTTTCCTTCAACCAAGGGCCAAGCTACTTGGCTAGGATGAGCACAAGTAACTTCCCAAATAATTAGAGAGGTGCAAAAACTGGCCTCTTTCTGCCTGGCAGTGGCACAGTTGGATTTTGGGAGCTTGCGGCATCTCTGCAGCTTAATTAGAAGCCAAAGATGCTGTTTGGCACAGCAGCACAGAGCACACTTTCTCTCATTTATCTTAATAGCTGCTGTGGTCATCAGCAGGTAAATGCTTCATTAAACTCCTCCAGCCCCAGGGCTTGGGATCAGCAGCTCCAAGGCTGAGCCAGGGGGAACTTGGTGCCAAAGCAGCCCCAGGACCTCAAATCACAACCCCCACTGCATTAATAGCTCATTGTAGAAAAGCAGAAACACTGAAAGATGACTTTTTGGTTCTTGAAAGACCTTATTTTAAATCATCCTCCACCTGAAAGGCCAGACCAGTCCCTCCTGACCTGTTCTAGTTTACAGAGCCTATAATAGGAATTTCATTTCATTTTGAAATGTCTGCCTCTGTATGAGACCAGAAACCATGCCAAGGTCTCTGGTAAATATTTACCAGCATCCTCCTGGGTAAAGACTAAGCATCTGAGAGGCTCTCTGGGCCAAATTCTCCCCTAGTTTATCCCTGTGTACACAGAGTAGTCCCAGTGCTAATTCAAGCCACAGACTGGTTTGGGTTGGACCTTAAAGATCTAAAGATCAGTCAGCAGGGACATCTGCAACTAGAGCAGGTTGCTCAGAGACCCAAACAACCTGACCTGGAATGGTTCCAGGGATGAGGCATCTACCACTTCCCTGGGCAACCTCAGACAGGGTCTCAACACCATTAACAAAACATTTCTTCCTTCTATCTAGTCTAAATCTTCCTCTTTCAGCTTAAAACCATCACCCCTTGTCCTGTCACAAGAAGCCCTGCTGAAAAGTCTCTCCCCATCTTTCTTACAGCTCCCTTTAAGTACTGAAATGCTACAATAAGGTCTCCCTGGAGCTTTCTCTTCTCCAGGCTGAACAATCTCAGCTCTGGAAGAAAGCTTTTTCACTCCAAAATGACCCCATGGATAGTGCTTCCTTCACCAGTATGCTCCATGCCTCCTGCAACTGCAACCAGCAAAGCCTTGCTGATGTGGAGAAAGGAATATACTAATCCCACCAAGGTTTTTGCATATGGATTATGCTCTCAGAAAGCAATCCCCCCCCCCCCTTTTTTTTTTTTAAACTAACCCTTAAAGTAGGAGAAATATCTCAAAGAAGGGAGGAAAAGAAAATAATCAATGTTTCATTACTCCCCTGAGGATATTTTGTGGCTCCTGACACCTCATTAAGGTTATTTAACAACAGCACAGTTCACTTGTCTGCCCAGGGAAACTCTGAAAATTAAGTAGAGAGAGAGGAAAAAAAAAAACAAAACACAAATAAAATTAAAAAAAGGTGTTTAACATCAGCCTCTCAGCAGGAAAAGACACAGCATGGAAATGCAAAATATGGAATAACAGAGAGTTCTAGCACAGGGCATCATTTCACGCAAAGTCTGGATGTAAACTCCACAGTGTAAGTAAACTCTACAGTGTATAAACATTCAACTAACCTTTTCAATTAGCCTCTTGCACTTTCTGCTGCCTTGCAGAGACACTGCTCTGACTTCTTCAGCTTTTTTCCCCCCCCATAATATATGTATTTTTAATATGTTTTAGCTTGTGCAGGTGTCAATCATCTCCAGTCTCTGTAATAAACCCATCCTGAACACTTGAAAATAAGAATAACAACTGGAAAACAACCTACTGAAGCCTTTACCTTCTGGTGGGAATGGTTCTAGTTTTCAGCAGCAAGAAGCACATCTCCAAATGCCAATCCAACACAGGCACTGCACCCACATACCTTGTGTTTGAGGGAGGATGTGTCTGATCTCTATAAGTTCTGGTGATCTGCTTCTCATTTCTGGTCCTCTCCTGAACCTGGTTCCTCCATGGGCACTTTTGCTGTGGAAAATTCAGAGTGATGTTGCTGTTGGAGCCACTGATAACTCTGAGCTCTCATCACAAACTGAATGAATGGAGAACCTCTAGGGTTTGAAGGCATTTGTGCTTCTAGTCATACCCTGGAGGACTCTTCAGCCTCTAGATCCTTCTTCATCTCCCCATGGGTCTCCCCACTGCTTCCAGGACACACAAAGAACCCATCTGTGTGTCCATCCACAGGAATTTCTTGGCCAATCCATTAGAAAGCTTTTTGGGTTTCCAAGAACAAATCATGGAGCATCCCTAAGTTTTCCTTTGCTGACCAATGCCTGAAGCAACAAAATGCTTTGCTGTAACTGCTTATGGAGGGGTTTTATCTGGGAATGCCTGTTCCCAACACAGAAAGCATCTCCTGCACTGCTGCTCCAGCAGCACAGTCCATCATCACCCAGTTTGGGTGGCCCTGGTGACCTCACAAACTTCTTGTAACTCAAAATGCACAAGGGAGAAGAAGATTTTTCACAATGAACTATCAGCCACTGGAATCATCTCCCCAGGGAAGGGGTGGAATCTCCAGCATTGGACACTTTGAAGATCCAGCTAGACAGGTGCTGGGCCAGTTTGTCTAGACTATGATTTTGCCAAGAAAAGTTGGACCAGGTGATCCTTCCAGTTCATTCCAACCTAATGTTCTATGATTCCTTTGCCTCTTGAGGTCATCCCTGCAGAGTTGCCTTGCCAAGACACACAGGCAAGGTTTGGGTGGCCAACACTTACTTTATGTCCATACCCAACCTGAAAACAAGAAAAAACCCTCCCAAACAACAAAAAAAAAACCACAAACAACCCACCACAATTTCTCTTTACACCAAACCTCAGGAGCTTCCCCTCTGCCACCACAGGTGTGACAATAAACAGCTCAAACCATCCAAATTCCTATGTATTATTCCCCTCTCCTCACACAGAAATGGGGTGAATGCTAAACAGAACATTCCAAATGAAATATTTGATATTCCAAATAAAATGTTGGATACTCCAAAGGGAGATGTGGCAGCTGTGGCTTGGAACTAGGCCCCACAGTGACTCCCCACACCAGGGCAGGAATGGAGCCATTAACCTGCAATTTCTGTCCAGGTAATTAAAAAAAAAAAAAAGAGGGTTTTATAGGCAAAGTTCTGTGCAGTGCAAAGCCAAATTCTTGCTGAGCTGTCTTGGAGCCTGAGAAAGCTCTTTCTAAAAGCCAAACCATTAGCATCCACACAATTAGACTGCTTGTATTTGTCATGCCACAAGCCAAATGCAATCCCTCCATGAAACAGCTAACAGCCTTGAAGTAGAAGAAAGCTAGTGGGGGAAAAATGTGTTAGCATTAGAGAAGTGTTGGGGGGTTTGTTTTGGTTTTTTTTCTTTGGTTGGTTTGTTGTGTTTTTTAATCACATCTAAAAATATCATTTCTATAAGCACCTACCCTGCCATTTCACATCAGCCAGTGGCCAGAACTGCCTTGCTCAGCTCTGTTCAAATATGCAACACTAAGGGATTTGAGCAGATTCTGTTTCCTGAAGACAAATTGCATAACTCAACCTTTAGAGGCAGTGAAATAGCCAAAAAAAAAAAATAGTGGTTTTCTGCTCTGGTTAAAAGATCTTGTAGGCAAAGCAGCATGTGGTAGTTCAGGTAGAGCCATAAGCTGTGATAGACACATTGCCTGTCACAGACACATCACCTGTGATAAGACACAGAAACGATCCCAGGGCTGGAAGCTCTCTGCTGAGAGAGTTGGGGTTGTTCAGCCTGGAGAAGAGAAGGCTCCAGGGAGATCTTCTTGTAGCCTTTCAGTACTTAAAGATGACCTATAACAGAGATGAGGGCAGGACCTGTTGTGACAGGACAAGGGATGATGGTTTTAAATTAAAAGAGGAGATTTTGAATGGATATCAGGAAGAAATTTTTGATGCTGAGGGTGGTGAGACCCTGCCTCAGGTTGTCCAGAGAGGTGGTAGATGCCCCATCCCTGGAAGCATTCCAGATCAGGTTGTCTGGGGCTCTAAGCAATCTGCTCTAGTTGCAGATGTCCCTGCTGAGTGCAGGGAATTGGACTAGATGACCTCTAAATGTCCCTTCTGATGGAATGTTCTCAGAGAAGCACCCGAGCTGGGTTTGGTCAATGTTATTGAGTTGAGACAGAAGGGATTAGACCTACCTCCAGGTCTAAGGGGTGGCAGATGGCAGGTGGACCTCCAAACTGCAATGCTGCTGTCTCTGAGGAGCACTTCTCAGCTCTCTTCAGCCAACCTCTGCTGAATTCCTACAAACTCTTTTTTTACCAAGATTGCTCTTACAGCTCTGTAAACATACCTTATTTATCTGGGATGGCCTGGAGGAGTGCTCCTGCCCTTCCATAATTCCATGTCTAAATTAATCCTGGGCTATCAAATCAGTCAGCATTTATGCAACAGGAAGAAAACAAAGAGGTAAAAACAGTGCTGGGGCTGTGGAGATGTCATTGCAGTGTTCCCTGGACAGTAACTGCTCAGGCATTATTCTTCTTCTTCTAGACCCATCAAATATTTATTACTTTTCTTTAAAGAGGGAAAGAAAAGCTCTTAAAATGATCTCTCTCCTCAGGAGAAAGTTTTTACCCTGCTGGAGTCATCTGCTCCTTGGCTCCAGGGAATGCAGCTCCAGGTGCTTGCAGAGCATCCTCTGCCGACTCCACATGTCACAACCTTCTGAGGGCTGGTTTGCATGACACAGCAGCTTGGGGACAGTGATAGCCTCATGCTGGGTACAGCCTGGAGCCTTCAACCCCCTCAGCATCTTCTGGGGAGGTGTGCATAGGACTGGCAGCAGTGATCCTGCTCTGCCAGGGGGGTTGGACTAGATGATCTTTCTAGGTCTCTTCCAACCCTTAACATTCTATAATTCTATGAGTGTGAAGAGTAGCAGGGAACTAGAACATGGGGAGCTTCAGGAGGGCTTGGACACATTCATCTGTGAAGGGAAAAAGGTAGCAGCTCTTTTCTGCTGCAGTTACAGTATCACAGTATAGATTAGGGGTT
>VWZO01002521.1:39445-71140 GCA_013396975.1 Bucco capensis | reverse complement strand
TGAGGCCCCACCTGGAGTACTGCATCCAGTTCTGGGGTCCTCAGGATAAAAAAGATGTGGACCTTTTGGAGCGAGTCCAGAGGAGGGCCACAAAGATGATTAAAGGACTGGAGAACCTCCCCTATGAAGATAGGCTGAGAGAGTTGGAGTTATTCAGCCTGGAAAAGAGAAGGCAGTTTTCCAGTACCTAAAGGGGGATTATAAGATAGAAGGGGAGAAACTTTTAGGTGGTCTGATTGTAATAGGACAAGGGGGAATGGTTATAAGATGAAGGAGGGGAAATTTAGATTGGAGATTAGAAGGAAGTTCTTTACCTGGAGGGTGGTTAGGCACTGGAACAGGTTGCCCAGAGAGGTTGTGGATACCCCATCCCTGGCAGTGTTCAAGGCCAGGCTGGATGTGGCCCTGGGCAACCTGGTCTAGTGATTGGCATCCCTGCCCATGGCTGGGGGGTTGGAACTAGATTATCTTTAAGGTCCCTTCCAATCTGGCCAGCTGTGCAATTAGCAGCATGGCAGTGGGTGACTCCTGGGGAGGCTGGAGAGGCTGTGTGCATGCAGGAATATTTTTAGAAGGACACTGTGGCATGGAAATAAGTGCTGGGGTGTGAAATTTGGAGGGGGAGGTGTGAATCCCTAATCACCTGGCAAAAAGATTGAAAATATCTCTCTGTGCTTTTCCACATTGCTTAGCTGTTTTACTGCATTAACTTAGACTCTAAGTCTCATTAACTTAGACAAAATGAACTAATTTTAGGAGCACAGTTTGCTCACACTCTGTTTGTGTGCTCTCATTTAAAGCACACAACATTCTTCCCTTCAGGCTGCATCTTTTTTCTATCTATCGAGATTCTTGTGTTTCTCTAGGGGAAATATCCAAGAGCCACCAATTTCAGCTAAGATCTTTAGCATTAGAGTTTTCAGGAGGTTATTTATTTCCCCCTAATTATTCCTTACCCATCTCTGCATAGCCACAAACAACTCAAAACAAACTCATTTAACATAATTGTGCTCATGTGTTCACTTATTTTCTGACCACAGGAATCTCTAGGGATTGTTTTACCATAGCTTTGCTCTGTGGGAGATGTTTAATCTTACTCCATCATCAATCAACACATTTGTGCACCAAAATAAATTCTTTGTGTAAAATATTTATATAATATAAATATTATATTCTAAAATATAAAAATATTTTAAAAAGTAAAGTAAATAAATTTATTTAAAGAATTTGTTTTTGGTGTTTATATTCCTGTAACCCAAGCTTTTAGTTTTATTTTGCTCTAAAGAATGTTTAATGGCTCATTTGGTGAGGAAGTTTGAGTCCTAAAAATAAGATGATAACCAGTAACATGGAAGAGTTGTTGGGAAAACTCTCCTTTAGGGAGGTTAAAGGCAGAAGCAGCTCTGCCAACATCTGGTGGTCCCAGTGCCCAGCTGACCCCCACCCACTCTCTGGTTCCATCCAGATGTACATGGAGTCTTTTTTCTACCTAAGATTTGTAGTAAATCCTCAAAGTTGGTTTATTTTTACTTGCATTTAAGCTACCATGAACCTTAAATATTTCTGATTGGCATGGAGTGAATTTTGCAGGATCTGACTTGGAATTAGTGTTCCAAAATGATGGGAGAGAAAAAAACGGGCTGCAGAGAGATCTGATGGGGATAAAGCACTCAACTTTAGCTTGAAATCCCCTGTTGAGTTGTGAGCTGGAGAGATAAATCAGGAGGTGGCTGCCAATCTGTCTGTGTTTGGTTTAGTCAAGGTTTTCTGCTTCTTTTTGGTTTCAGATCTGGCAATGTGGTGGCTCCCTTGAGATTATCACCTGCTCCCATGTTGGCCACGTCTTCCGGAAGGCAACACCTTACACCTTCCCTGGTGGGACAGGGCATGTCATCAACAAGAACAACAGGAGACTGGCAGAGGTCTGGATGGATGAGTTTAAGGACTTCTTCTATATAATATCTCCAGGTAAGAACTTATCTTGGGGTATGATGTGTCAGGCCTCCAGTGCAACAGATGAATTTAGAACTACCCATTTAAAGGCAGATAAACCTCAGGAAAGTGGCAAGAGGACATAGCTCTTTCCATGGTGACGATTAGATAGTTGGACTTGATGAACTTAGAGGTCTCTTCCAACCATAATGATTGTGTGATCTGTTGGAGCACACAGATTGCAGAGTGCTGTGTCAATGGAGTGATGAGGTCATACCTCTGCAACCTGAGGTGTGGTTTTGGAAGTGAATGATGAGGAGAGTGTTGGATGAGCTAAATCAGGACCTTCATGCTGCTGGAGTTGTCTGTGGATTACTTGGTGTGCCTGTCTCCTGTCAAGGGTTTGGGTGAATGGATGGGTTGATGGATGCTCTCCAGGTTTGGAGGAGTGGTGAACACTGACATGTCATCTTCTGAACTGACCTGTATCCTGCACTTCAGCTGGGTAGAACATGCCCAGTTTGGACATTGGGAAGCAAGCAGATGCTCTTGCTGGCAGAAACCATTGTGAAGCTCAGTCTAGAGGAGCCCCTGGCTTGTAAGAGGTCAAATGAGTGGAGGTTTGGATGTTTCCTCATTAGCACTTGTGCCTTGGACAGGAATTACCAATTATTTCATAGAAGGGTTTGGATAGAAGGGACCTTAAAGATCACTTAGTTCCAACTCCCCTGCTGTGGGCAGGGACACCTTCCATTAGAGCAGCTTGCTCAGGTGTCCTGGTTCGGGCTGGGGCAGAATTGATTCTGCTAAGGTGGTATTGCTTCCAGCCAAGTTTCCTTTAAAAGTGACTGCATTTCTCTGAAAGCTGGCATTATGTTTTCAAAAACTTACTGTTGGATTAGAGAGGAGCATCTGAGATCATTTTGGATAGTCAGTTTTTTGGGACTGCCTTTGCAGTTTCCTTGGTTTCAACCAGCAGCCAGGGAGGATTGTGTCAGAGACATCTTTTACCTTGGACGTCCAATATTAGGCTGTCTATCCTGTGTTTCATCAGCTGATTGCTGAGGCGAGAAGACATCTCTTCTCCCACTGAAAAGACCAATTCTTGCCCTAGGCTGTTTTAATTTAAGTTTCTAAGCACAGAGAGGATGCAAGGCTGTCATTAATGAACCATTTGTCAGCAGCCTGACATCCAGTGGGGTACTGTGTGTCTCAGATACCACTTTCCACAGCAGTTCCTTCAGGCAGGAAAAGCTTCTGGTTGTCCTTATCAGTTCCCTTATCAGTTCCCTTATCAGAATTTCCTTGGGGTTGACACAGAGCTGGAGTCCTTTTCCCCCTTCTTTTGTGATTCCAAAGTGGCTCTGAAAATGCAGTCTTCTTAGAACTGTTTTGATTGAAAGAGACCTTTAAGATCATCAAGTCCAACTGTTAACCCCACACTACCAGGTCACCACTAAACCATGTCCCTCAGCACCACAGCTCCATGGCTTTTGAACACCTCCAGGGATGGTGACTCCATGACCTCTCTGGGCAGCTTGGGCCAGGCCTTGACAACCCTTACAGGAAAGAATTTTTTCCTTCTATCCCAGTCCCACCTGATGGACTTGAATCTTCCACCTCTGCTATGCTTTGGTGTGCTCCTTGCTGATGAGCATCCTGGTGGGCCAGGCTTCAAGCATCTTAGCCCAGTGGTGGCAAACAGCCCCAGAGAGCTCTCACCATGCAGAGGAAACATACTAGAGATGAGGTTGATCTTGATGGCTCAGCTCCAGCTGCTCTTCACTGGGCAGAAGTGCAAGGTAATCATTTCTGGGTCATTTCCCTACAATTATTAGTTATAGGTGCAGCTCTGGAGCCAATATCTAATAAAATGATTTGAGTTTTGTCACAGTTTTTAATGAAACCATGTTTTTTATAACAGCTAGAGTGAAATGGCAATGCACTGGTATTTATTGTGACTGCTTGTCTTCCTCTGAACAAAACTATCGAAAAAAGCACAAATCAGCAGAAATTGAGTGCCTCGGAATGTTCTGTCTTCTTGACACAGGCATTTGCAAATTGGCACCAAATTCACATAACCTATGGTCAAAATCTTACTGGACTAGAAAGGTGAAGTTAGATCAGTGACAGGACAAGATATGTTTAACTCAAAGCTCTGTCTCTGGTGCTGTTTCAGTCACTGGAAAGAATTTATTCTAGTTCTCATTTATAGTTTCTAATTTTTTCTTGAGGTTGTTTATGAATATGTTGTATTAATTGACAATTAAAATGTGATGATTGTGTTCCTCAGGATTAGGAAGCAAATGGAGGAGAAAAGCACTCAGAAAATAAAGTTAACAATAGCGTTTTAACTAAAAAAAGAAAAGCCTTGAAGAAAACACAGAGGAAACAGTGGAATTTTTTACAGCTCATTTCTAAATGCCAGGAATTATTTCCCAGTATTGTTCACCTGTATTTTTATCCTTTTATCTGGCAGACAATTCTCCTAGTTTATTAATCTGGAAAATGCAGATCTCTAGAGGATTCTGCTAGGAACAAAGCAAATTGCAGTTTAGTAATTAGATCTCCAAAGTGATTATCTCTCAGCACACATTCATCTACCCACAGCTCCCCTGGGACCTGCTTCATTTGATTTCTTCCCTGATGTACCAAGAGGAACCAATGGTTGCTCATGGTGGCATTGTGCTGAGGAGATCTCTCAGTGTAATTAGAGGACACACCTGGTAATTAGAGAATCAGAGAATCATTAAGGGTGGAAAAGACCTCCAAGATCATTGAGTCCAACATTGCCAAGTCACCACTAAACCATGTCCCTCAGCACCACATCTCCATGGCTTTGAAACCCTTGAAGGGATGGTGACTCCACCACTTCCCTGGGCAGCTATTTCTTTCAGTAGTTCTCTCTCCTTCCCTTCATATCATCCTTTTATTGACATCTAAAATAATAATAATAACAACAACAACCACTAATATCTATTAGTATATTTACCAGCTTTCTGTGCTTTTCACTCTTACCTTTTAAAGTACCAGTGTCAGTGATATAAATCATCAGCGCAGGCTTACACTCCAGGTAGGTTTTTTTGCTCTTAATCCAACACTTTTCTCCCTCACATGCCGAAACATATGTTTTACTCCATCATTTCCATCACATGTCAGCACATAGATGTGCATCCAGATGGACTGGGACCTTCCCAGCCTGTTCCCATCACCCCATCCCAATATTCCTAGCAGTCTTACGCCATTCTTTTCCAAGTTATTCCAATCTGTCTCATTCCACTCAGCCTGTGGATTCCTAAATGTAGGCAGTTAGGTCAATTTATGCATTAAAAGGCTATATCGAATCATGGGATGGCAATGACACAGAATAGGTCTCCATTTGCACAGTCAGCTGAAAAGATAATGGACATAATAGTTCCATGTCTCTGTATGCTTACTGCATTCCTAAACCACTTTATCTCTCCATAGCCAAGTGATGTTCAATCCCCAGCTCCTACCTCCTCTATTCCAGCCAGCCTGAAATGCAAAATTACATTCAAGCTCTTTATTTGAAGCATTATTGAGAGTTTAAACACTTTCTGGCTTTAATTTGGGATTACAAGATAAGTGCTGGTGGTTTGCTTAGATTTCCTCTAGCAGATGCTGTGCAATCCTCCTCCTTTCAAATGTAATTATTTAATGAGGTTGATAATGAGTGTATCAATTTGGGAAGGAAGAGCTCTTGATAAACATTTTCACTCCTCCCTCACCTATTCAAGGTTTTAGTGCTAGAGGATTTGCCAGAGCTGCAACTGCACCAATTGCAGAATAAGCTCAATTCAGAGGTTTCTTTCCTACTCTGCCTCTCCTAAAAGCTTTTCTGAGGTGTGGACTGGAAAAAGATCTCAATGCAGAATTAGTTTTATCCTTAATAATGTGCCCACTGATAACTACTCCAGTAAAATCAATACCTTTTCCTTTAATATCTAGAGAAAATTAACAAAGATTTAATTAGTTTCTATCTTAACTATGCTTGAGTGTCATATTTTATAGGGTAAAGCAGCATTTAAAGTCTTCATCTTTTGCCATCAGATCAGCTCTGAAAGTGCAACACTGCTTTGTTTGCAGAAATATTGACCATATTGACTGATTTTCTGGAGTGATCAGATTTCTGATGTTCCAAATCCTAAGCCTCTTGTCTCCCAGCACACAGAACTGCAGTTTGCCCCTGGGAGCTCCATTTCATCCCATATTTTATCATCTGAAACCACTATATTTATCTTAAATACTCAGGAATTGATAGAAGAACTTCTCAGGAGGAGAGGGGAAGGTGGGTGGTGTGGGGTTGGGTTTTTTTTTTTTTGAGTTAGCACATTTTTTGTCTGTTTTACTTTTTAATGAGGTATTTGTGGGTTTTGACAATATAAATAACATGTCTTGAGATAGCTGTTTTGGTTAATTAGAAGGTGCACATGTTACTAATTAGTGTGTCTGCTTTTGGGACAGAAGATGAATATCCTTGGATTTTAGAAACATACAGCAATAATGTGTGTGTTATTTTCTGGGTTGTATTGTGAGGCAGCAGTGTGCCCAGGTGGCCAAGAAGGCCAACAGCATCCTGGCTTGGATCAGCACTAGTGTGGCAGCAGGGCTAGGGCGGGGATTGTCCTCCTGGACTGGGCACTGGGGAGGCCACAGCTCGAATCCTGGGTTCCGTTTTGGGCTCCTTACTCCAAGAAGGACATTGACGAGAACCTCAATGTGGAGTGTGTCCACAGAAGGGCAAGGAAGGTGATGAAGGATCAAGAGCACAAGTGTTGTGAGGAGCAGCTGAGGGAACTGGGGTTGGTTAGTCTGGAGAAAAGGAGGCTCAGGGGAGACCTTATCACTCTCTACAACTCTCTGAAAGTAGGTTGAACCAAGGTCAGGGTTGGTCTCTTCTCCCAAGGAACAAGAGATAATACAAGAACAAACAGCCTCAATTTGCTCCAGGAGAGGCTTACATGAGGAAGACTTTCTTCCCCAAAAGTGTTGTCAAGGTCTGGCCCAGCCTGCCCAGGGCAGTGGTGGAGTCACCATCCCTGGAGGAAATCTGTGCTTTACAAAACCTATGCTTCGATCTTCTATTCTCTTCCACAATTCCAGGTGTTGTGAAGGTGGATTATGGAGATGTATCTGTCAGAAAAGCACTGAGAGAGAACCTGAAGTGCAAACCCTTCTCCTGGTACTTGGAAAATATCTATCCTGACTCCCAGATTCCACGGCGCTATTACTCCCTTGGTGAGGTAGGAACTGTGTTCATGAAGTCTGAACTTGCTCATTAAGGCTATATTTTGGTGAAAGAAACTGATCAAATGACAAAGTAATTACCTCCCAAGGTGATTGAGTGGTAGAACTAGATGTCTGCATGTTAAGACTCATAGATAATTGGTTACTGTGTGAGAAATAAGAAACAGTTACACCTAAAGCTAATAACACCACTTAATTTGGAATGAAGATCTACAGTAGGTAGGGTCAGCAGGTAGTTCAGTCGATCAGTATTCCCCAGCAGTGCCCAGGAGATGAGTTAGGAGATCCTTTGAGTGAGCAGTTCCTTCATAGTAACAAATGACCAGTGGAATAACAAAGGAAAACAGTTTGTGGTCTCAGTTTCAGGCTACCTATAGATGTTTTGGTGGTAGGATGCACCTAAATGTTGCTTTGATCCATTGTGTAATTGTTAGGATTTGCCTTCTTCTCAAAGAGGAGCGGTAAGTATGGTTGGACTTGATGGTCCTAGAGGTCTCTTCCAACCTTAACTATTCTGTGATTCTGTGAAAGGCAGTTATGTGTAGGTTGGATCCTTCAGGCTCACATGTCTTTGCTGCTGCTCCCCAACCAGAAGCCACAGTGTGAACTCCTGGTCAAGCCTCAGAAGGGTGGATTAGTCCTATACTCACCCTGCCCAGGGTCTATGGGGTGGGTTAGTCACCAGTCAAGCTCCAGTACCTAAAGGGAACCTACTAGAAAACTGGAGGACTTTTTACAGGAGCATGTTGTGATAGGACAAGGGGTGATGGCTTGAAGCTGAAAGACAGAAGATTTAGATTAGATGTCAGGAAGAAATTCTTCACTATGAGGGTGGTCAGACCCTGGCCCAGGTTGCCCAGAGGAGTGGTAAATGTCCTGTCTCTGGAACCATTCCAGGTCAGGTTGTTTGGGGCTCTGAGCAACTTGATCTATTTGGTGGTTGGACTAGATGACCTCTAAGTTCTCTTCCAAACCAGTCCAGTCTGTGATTCTATGTTTCCTTGGACCAAGTTAAAACTCTGCAAATGGAGGAGTTGCAGAGAATATATCGCATAATTCACCATTAAAATACTCTCCTGAGCTGTACCTACACTGCCTTTTCAGAGCTCTTGAATGGTTTGGTTTGAAGATAGCAATCAAATGAACCAGAGGCTTTTTTTTTTTTACAGCCAGGGAAGTCATTTACCGTTGAAACTTGCAATTGTAGTGAAAAAATCAAAAGCTACAATAGGGTTTCCAGTTTAACCATGCCAGAATAAAGTGAAACATGGTTTTACAGCAAGGAGAGAACTCCTCTAACAAGTGTCAAATAATAAGGTTCTACAGGGTATTGTCAGGCTGGCAAAGAAAAGGATGAGAAAATCATAAAATAGTTATTAAACCAGCTTATTTTTACCCAATAGAGCCTCAGTTTCTATGGAAACAGCAGTTCAGGCAGGATCTGGGAATTAAAGCTCATACCTGACTATTAGAGCTGCCAACTGCTAGTACAGCAGCAAAGTGGCTTTTTAGACATAAACCTCAGGTATCAGCAGCAGCAGGAGGAAAGGACAATTTGTAGAGCATCAGAAGTCTATTTCTCAGTCATTTTCCTCTCTTTCAGCAGAGAGTTAGTCTCAGGAAGGAGAAACATCTACAGATGGTCCAGTGGCTGGGCAGGAGGTGCCCATGTCCCAGAGAAGGTGGTGCTCAGCAGCCTGCCGGTGGGAGCTTTGACCTTAACCGGTTTGACCTTAACTTCATCTCCTTCTTTCTTCAGATCAGGAATGTGGAAACCAACCAGTGCTTGGACAACATGGGCCGAAAGGAGAATGAGAAAGTGGGAATCTTCAACTGCCATGGCATGGGAGGAAACCAGGTAACATCCAAAGCTGAAGCATTGTTCCCGCAGGAATTGTCCCAGCATGCTGCTGGCTAAGCACAGGCACCAGGAGCTAGCAGGGAGAACACATTAGAGCTCACTAAAGCAGGGCCACCCAGAGGAGATCAGGGGGCAAGAGGCTGGGGCCAGACTCTGCTCAGTGGTGCCCAGGGCCAGACCAAGGGGCAGTGGGCACAAACTGGAACCCAGGAGATTCCATCTCAACAGCAGGAGAAACTTGTTTGGTGTGAGGGTGCAGAGCCTGGCCCAGGCTGCACAGAGAGCTTGTGGAGTCTCCTCCTGTGGAGAGATTGCAAAGGCACCTGGAGGTGATCCTGGTCAAGCTGCTGTGGGTGACCCTGCTTTAACAAGGCGGGGTTGGACTAGATCCTCCCCAGAGATCCCTTCCAGCCCTCACTATGCTGAGATTTGGGGATTAACTCCTTCAAAACAATCCAATAGCTGTGAGACGCTTGCCCTTGCCACAAGCTGCATTGCTCCCATGCCTCTTGCTGGGCTCTAATGAGCCAGGTATTATTCTTGCTTCATTTTCATTCTGAAGTAGTTTTGTTCCTCAGCTATTTCTGTAAGCACACAACTTCCCCTCCCCACCCCCAACATTTACAGCTCTGCTCTCAGCTCTAATGTCTCATTAGAACAGAATTTAATAAAGATAACTCTTAATGGGAGCTTTGTGTGAGCACTGAGGGATGAACAATGTTCTGCACATGGGTCAGATGTTCCTAGCACAACCTCCACCAGGGGACAGATCCTGCTCTTTGTTCACACTAATGCAGGGGAGCAGAGTCTGCAGGCTCAACACAACACATCTATCTGATGTGAGAGGTAGAAAGGAGCCTGGAGCCAAAATTTCTTGAGCTATATTGGCTTCAGAAGGCTCAGAAAGAAGCTGGCACTGCCAGGTTTCTTCTCCAACCTCTTACCTGTCCTGGTGCATGGGGCTATTCCTCTCTAGGTGCAGAACTCTCCCCTTGCCCTTGTTGAACTTCATGAGGTTCCTCTCCGCACAACTCTCAGCCTGTCCAGGTCAAATGGATAGTGTGATCCCCAGCATAGGAATTCCTTTTAAAAATGAGGAAAAATGCAATATATTAACTGTGTCCCTTTCTGTGAGAGTTGTTTTGAGAATGTAAAACTTTGGAGGATTTGTTGTTTTGTTGGTATTTCAGGTTGTCCTGACTCTGTTAGGGCTTCATGGATATTAATGACCTTTAAAATAAGTACTCTGAATCTCCAACTGCAGTAAAATGCAATCTTAGAACTGTTTTCTTTGCTCTGGGTGGAGGAGGGAAATAAATGCAGCTGTGGTGGGGATCATAGAGAATCAAATGGATTTGGGGGCTAGAATACCACATTTGTGCATATATCAGGTTTGTGCATACATCTCCTGGGGTCATGGTGGGGAGGGACATTCACTTGCTTTGGGACTTATGTTTTTCAGAAGGAAGGTATCTGAAGTTCACTTCTCCTTAAAGAAATCACTGACCACTTGTGAGCTGTAGAAAAAAAGATGTTATTCTGATTTCCAGCCTCAGACAGAGAGGGATGAGCCCTCAGTCTCACACCTTTCTGTCCCCACAGCTGACTCCTGGGTTGTTTGTTGTTTTGGTTTTTTTCCCTATTTTAGAGGAAATTTGTTCCTTTTGATGGCCTGCTAGAGGGTGAAACAGTCTGTTTTTTTTCCCTGCCTCCAGTCATCCCAGTGGCTTTCCTGGTTCCCTTGTGTTGCCATGGGTATGTCATCTCCCGCTGTGGTTTGGGGAGTGTCTTGCCTCTGTTCACAACAACAATCAAATCCTAGCATACCTCACAGCTCACAGCCTGGGGTGGGGTGGGGGAATGTCAGTAAAGAGAAGGGCTGGGGAGGGAGATGCAGCTTCCCAGTTGCAGGGCAGGCTGGACTGGGGGAGCTGGGCAAGTAAGGAGGAAGGAGTGTGGGGCAGCAGCTGCTCTCTGGGATGCTGAGGAGCAAATGAGACCACAAACATGTTGCCCTTCGTGTTGTTCTCTTTAACGCCTTCTCCCTTTTCTCCTGGCTTGAGGTTCAGCTTTGGTCAGCAAAAAACAACCCCAGGAATTCTCCAGGCTTAGGGCAGAGTGGCTGGAAAGCTGCTTGGTGGAAAAGGGCCTGAGGGTGTTGGTCAACAGCAGCTGAAGATGAGGCAGCAGAATGCCCAGGTGGCCAAGAAGGCCAACAGCATTCTGGCTTGGATCAGCACTAGTGTGGCCAGCAGGACTAGGGCAGGGATTGTCCTCCTGGACTGGGCACACCTCAAGTCCTGAGTTCAGTTTGGTGTGGACTTACCTGGGGCATCAAGGAGGGAGCAAACAGGAGGTTTTATGTGTTTTAGTAACAGGAACACAGCTCCCTCCTGGCAATCTTTTAGACAGCCAGTTCAGTCCTGAAACCCTAAACACCAGCACACACAATAAGGGTTGTTTTTTCCCCAGTTAGCTCTAAGTAATGGCTCTTTCAGAAACTGTTCTGTTCACATTTCTTTCCCCCCTCCACACTAAATGTGTGTATTTCCAAATGCCTTTCAACCACGAGCACTTTCTGGGTAGAAAAAAATGATCTATAAACTCTGGCTCCTCCAGGATTGATTGGTGTGCCATGACAATTTGCTTACCACTGGGAATGGGGAGCAGTGCGTGAGTTGCCTGACTTCTGAGATGTCTCAATAGTGGGAAGACAGCATTTTGAGGGAATTATAAAGAGAGATTTTATCCTGTGTGAATATTGCTGCTGGGTCAGGAGGAGAGAGGTGTGCAATAGACACCCAACAGCAGAGCAGTCTTACCGCACTTCATCACAGAGCTCTCACACAGCAGTCTCATGCCACATTTTTGGTTAGCCTCCAGCTGCTCAGTAAGTTCATCTATCAGCATTTTGTGCCCCAGCTTGGGCAGAACAAACCCTTTAGCTTCTTGACAATTAGATGTTGGTTCGTGCAACTGAGCTGTTGAGCACAGAAAGAGAAGTTGAGCATGAGCTGTGTGGCTGATCTCCCAACTAAATCATCTTGAAGGGCTCACTGGGGAAGGGAACCCAGCTCCTGCTACAGGCTGCAGGAGTTTAGGGCTTGTGTTTTATTGGTTGTAGTATCTTAGGTAACTACTGCATTTCTGAAGTGATTATCATTGAATGGTTTGCGTGGGAAAGACCTTTCAAGGTTATCTAGTCCAACCTCCAGCAGTCAGCAGGGACATCTGCAAGCAGAGCAGGTTGCTCAGAGGCCCAAACAACCTGACCTAGACCTGGAATGGTTCCAGGGATTGGACATCTACCACCTCTCTGGTAGTTACCAGAAAGTAACTTAGCCCTTCTGTGCTCTTTCTGCCTTTTTCACCTTCTACCATCTCCTGCTTTCTCTCCCTTGGCTTTTCTGTGTAGCTTTTCATCTTCTTAAGAGCCCATTATGACTAAAACTCATTATTGCTTCTATTTTGTTAGTCCATTTGGCTGGTAGATGGTTCCCTCTGCAGAATTACATCATTCCTATGAATAGAGGTGATAAACCTTTGGGGACTGGAGTTGTCTCACGCTCTGGATTTGCTCCTAGCAGAGCCCTGGGTGATCTCCAGCCCTGTGATATAATAACTGTGATGAAGAGGGAGCCAAGGGTGGTAAATAACACCACCTTTTATTTAGCACAATCAGAAAGGAGAATGCCACCTTCTCTTTAAAGCCTGTAGAGCAACTGAATGGCTGCTGCTTTAAATGGGCAGGAGGAGTCCCCAGGGAAGACAGCAGATGGCATTAGCTGTGTCACACAGCAGTGGTGGGTAAGAGGCAGACTCTAAGTGCTTGCTCTACTTGCTCACAAGTGGGGAGTTGACAGAATGAGCTCTGTGAGAGCCTGGAAGGTGTTTGTTGCAGGCGTGGAGGTAGCCATGCAGCATGGAAGTAGCAGCTGCCTGGAAAAAATAAATCCCAACAGGAAGAAAAACACCAAGCCCAAAGGAAACACACAGACAAGTAACCCACCCCAGCCCCTTCAGCCCTTGGGGAGCCAAAAATCAGAGTTCTTGTTGTTGCTGTGCAAAATCTTGGTTGCATTTGAAACCGCTGTAGAATAACAGTGAGTTAGAAAAGGACAAAGGTGTCTGTGGTGGAGCAGAAGGGTTTGGCTCTCAGGAAGGTGTGTTTGCCATCAGCACAAAGGAGTCATGCCCGTGGGTTTCTCTCCTGCTTTGAGCTAGAACTGATTCTGTTCAGGAATGTCCCTTCCCAGCTCAGTCTCTTCTCAGTGCTGCACTCCTTGCAGTTCCCAGAATGTTCTCCCAGGCAGTCTCTGCTGCTAGCAGTGACAACACTCCATGGGGAGGGTTCCTGCCAAGGCTTGGGCTGCAGGAAGGCTCTGCCTTAGACTTACTTCTCTGCAGACCAAGGGCACTGCTACAGCTTGTGCCCCACCTTGGGGTTCCGGAAGGCAGAGGTGGCACCTGCAGAGAGGAGGGGACAGGAGAGGTGACCCTGAACTGCCTAACAAGGGGTTCCATCCTATGGATGTCATAGTCAGGATAAAGCTGAGGGATCAGCAGGACCAAGCCTCTTCTTCAGTGGCCAGTGTCTGAGGAGGACTGTGTCTGTTCTGCCTTTGATCCTGATCCATGTGTTCTTGAATCCAGTTCCTGAATCCAGTGTTGCTACTGAGTCCAGTCTGGGACTTCCCCAGTGCTGCCACAGCATCAGTGGTGATGGTGACATCACTGCCATCAGGGGCTTGGGTTCAATATTGGTTTGTATCTACTTGTATATATTTCATTTTATTGTCATTATTTTCATTCAAGCTGGTTTAGTTTTCTTTCCCAACCCATCAGTCTCTCTTCATTATTTCCCTTCTCTTCTCTTTGGGATGCAGAAGGCTTCAGAGAGAACATCTGTCACTTTAGTGCTGGTCCAGACCTGACCCATGACACTTTCCCAGTGCTTCCTCTGTTCTTTCTGCACACATCCCCAGGAGACGCTCCAAGCAGTTTTCTTGCCTTCTCACTGATTTTCTCTCTCTTACAATGACCATTTAGTGTGGTTCCAACTGCAGCCTTCAGCCTCTGCTAGCTGCTGGTAATCACAGTGTTTCTCTGGATTACAGGGAATCACTCTGAATTACAGTGCTCCTCTCCTTGGAGCTCAGCACCAGGATAAATGAATCCTTGGCACTGGTGCTTAGAGGTGGAGAACAAGTTTTATATCAACTTTCCAAAGGGTGGGAATCAGCTGTGGCTTGGCACTGTCTGTGCTGGTCCCTGGTGGCTGTGGGATGGGATGAGTTGCTCTCATGGCATTGAAGATCTTGGCATAATCTCATTGATAGGAATCAAGCTGATGCTTACTTCCAGGAGCTACTCAAGGGATCAGAGCTGGGCACATCTGCAGGTCATACAATAAACTGAAGATTGACCCCGGTTGGATTTAATATCCTTCTGGTGGGATGCAGTATCCTGGTGGGTTTAGGTGGGTTTAGTTTAAAAACCTTCAGGGTGAAAAGAAACTGTTAGAGTAGCAAAAACCTTGTTCTGTCAATCTCCTAGAGTGTTCTCTGGTGTCTGAATTGATTTCCTAATTTTATTAAGTGACCCAATATTTCTGATATGTGATTCTTGAACAGAGAGAATACTTGGTACCCAAAGGTAAGGTAGAAACCAAGGGTATCTACCCACCTTGGTAGATATCCAAAGGTAAGGAGGAATGTTTGGATTCTTCCAGTAATAGGCTTGGTGTTAAAGGATTTGTGACATTTCTCCTGAAGACCCTGAGCACAATTACATCCTCCTGTAGAACTCCCAGGACGTCAAACTAAGTGGATGCCTGGGGGATTCCTGCACTTGGTCCCACAGAATTGCTTTTCCTAACCATGAATCCTTTTTCTTACCTACAGCAGACATCAACCAGCACAGAACCTTGCATGACACTCATGATATCCAAGGCCCCACCTCAGCAGTTCTGCTCCACCTGAGTCAAAACAAGACACATTCAGAACCAGTAGTTGGTTAGGACTTTGCTACCTCTTTGTCACTGGCCTTATTTTCCTGTTTCCAGGTGTTTTCTTACACTGCTGACAAAGAGATCCGCACGGACGACTTGTGCCTGGACGTCTCACGGCTCAATGGTCCTGTCATCATGCTGAAGTGTCACCATATGAGAGGCAACCAGCTCTGGGAGTACGATGCTGAGGTACCTGAAATGTCTGGGATAACACCAGGGCAGCTGCTGCCTTAGAAGCTGGAGTGTAGCTGGGACAGACTATGGCCACATCATGGGGATGGACACTTTGGTGACATCACGTGTCCTCCTGTGGTACAGACTCAGGAAAGCAAAGAAAATTGGGCTAATCTCTAGGTTTTACTTTGTGTTTCCACAAAGTTTCATTTGTAGAGGGGTGAAAAAGTCAATTCTTGTATAAAAAAAGCTCATTTCTAGTAGCTGGTATCTTACATTCTTACTGACTTCCAGAAGTATATGTAAATGTGGTGCTTGGGGACATGGTTTGGTGGTGAGCATGGCAGTGTTGGGTGGATGGTTGGACTCAGTGATCTCAGAGGTCTTTCTAACATACCTGGGTAAGAAGAAACCATTCAGACCTGTCCCTGTGTCATAGTGACCTGCCCAGGAGAACATCAACAGCAATGCTTCTTGAGTTGGACACTGGAATTTAAGCCAACCTTCTCTTTCATAAATCAGACTCTTTGTCCTCTTACACAAAATGCTTGTATATTTTGACAATTTGAGGTGTATTTGAGGATGTCCTAGGATTTAAGATCTTCTGTCCTCTTCTATTTCACTCCTGCAAGCAGGTGATAATTGATTTTTAATCAGTTTTTAAATAGAAGCTAAGGAGCACGGTGCTGATTGATGACTGAGGACATGGAATTGGGGTCACAGGTTCCAGATCTGTCTCTGTAGGACATTGAACATCACCAAGCCATTAACATTAACTTTGAAAATCAATAATAATAATACTCTTTTAATGAATTCTTTTTTTATTATTTTTATATTAAACTATATTTAATTATATTTATATTAAAATCCCACCCCAATTCTCATGCTTCCCCAGGATCAGGCACTGTTTGATAGCAATGACCATGGCCCACGGCACAGATCCTGCTTCCCTACCAGAAGCATAGAGAACAATCCTTCCTGGTACAAGAAATCATACCTCCTCTTCCTTTCCTTTGGATATTTTGGGCACAAACCACTGAAAATGCAGAATTTCCCCACTGAGCACAATTTTAACAGCCCTGCCCACTGCTCTGTGCTCACCTGGTTCTACTGGGCTCAGCCTAAAGATGCTGAATTAGTGTTTTGAGATGTTTCCATGAATGCAAAGCTGGAAGAATACTGCAAAGGTAGAAAAATACTGATGTATTGCTGACATTTCCTAGCAATAGCTGCTTTCACATTTCTGCAGGGAAAGCTCATTTCCCCCTCCCCAAATATTGTTCTCCTTTATCACTGGAAATGTTAATGAGATGCTGGTTATTTCTCTTCAGTTGAGTATGAAGGATCCATGAAGGAAAATGTCTCAGGAGCTGTGTAAAAACCCAATCAGCCATTAGATGGAGCTCAGAAAACAGAAATGCACCATTTTTTTGGTGAAAAGATCTCATGCCCATGTAAACTCCAGCCCCTTGCATGCTGCACCTTCCTCTTCAAATATCATCAGAATATTAGAATAACACTTTTGTTAACAGTTCCACTCCTTGAACACTCAGTCTTCAGCTGCCCAACTTCCCTTTGGTGCAGGATTGGTTTGTGGATGCTTCTGGGTGCATTAGTCCCAATACCTGTGTGCAAACACAGACCTAATATTCAGTATTCTTTCCTCAGAAAAGCAGTTTGTGCTTTTTTTAATAGATTTTTTTCCATATGAACAGTTTCTTGAACCCCTTGTGTCCATTCATTTGTTTTCCCAGGGAAATTGTGCTCATTTGGGACATTTTTATTATGAATAGAGGTGATTCCTGGGTGGTTCCAGACCACATCCTTCCTCCTCCTAAAGGTATTTAGGACATCAGACTTGGCCACATCTGGAGGTACAAGGAGAAGCTAAGTGGCTGTGACTGTCCACGGGGGACACTGAGACAGAGCAGCAGGGAACAGCAGAGGGACAGGAAAGCTTTGGAGTTCAGATGCCAACAGGCAGCTCTTCCACAGAACCAATCTCCTCAAGGAAAGCTTTGTTAAAAGACATAAAAACATCATCATTTATGTAGTCTAATCTGTTTTCCCTCCCAAACCCAGGGTGATGATGATGGAGTTTTCCCTTTCTGCTCAGGAAATGCACCAGTCACCTGTTGGAATGGGAACTGAAGCCTAGTTCAGCCTTGAGAATGAAGTTCTCTCTGGAGACTATTTTCCATCAAGCTTAAAAAGCAAATTGAATTTTTTTTTTTTTTTCCCCAAAGCCCCAAATTAAAAGAATCACCATTCCCTTTCCTTATCTCCGTCAAATGGAAGTCCACCTGGAAACAAAACCATTTGCAATCCAGGAATGATTTTGATGTTGTTCCAACAGGCTGTTCCATAATTCTGTTTTTCAGCTTGGCTGGAGCATGGTGGGGGCTGCCAGCTCTGGCCCCACAGGTCACACAGGGTTGCCAAAACCTTTTATAGAATCATATAATCATAGAATGGTTTGGGTTGGAAGGGACCTCTGGAGGTCATCTAGTCCAACCCCCCTGCAGTGGGCAGGGACATCCCCAACTAGATCAGGTTGCCTAGAGCCCTGTCAAGCCTCACCTTGAATGCCTCCAGGGATGGGGCCTCAACCACCTCCCTGGGCAACATGTTCCAGTGTTCTACCACCCTTGTGGTGAGGAACTTCCTTCTAATATCCAGTCTAAATCTACTCTTCTCCAACTTAAAACCATTGCCCCTTGTCCTTTCACTACAGGCCTTTGCAAGCAGGCCCTCTCCAGCCTTCTTGTAAGTTCCCTTTAGGTACTGAAAAGTCACTATTAGGTCCCTCTGAAGTCTTCTCTTCTCCAGGCTGAACAATCCCAGCTCCCTCAGCCTTGTTCCTACAAGGCAGAGTTTTCACCCAGCTGCAGCTTTTTCTTAGCCCCATGCTGAGATATTACCTGTGGGAGGGGAAAAAAGCAGCCCAGCATTGACATGAATATTTATATAGTTTAAAAAAACAGCCCTTCTGTGGTATGGTTGATGGTTTGGTCTGGTTTTGAGGGAACACTAAATAAAGAACCTGCTGTCACTAGGAGCAAGAGCAGTGCTGAGCCTCAGGCTGCATATTCCCTGGACAAGCCGTTTCCAGGGAGGGGACCCCCAGCAACCTCTGTTCCCCATGCCAAATGGCTTTGAACACTTCAGGCAATAGCAGTTTACAGCATTCTTAAAGAGATTTTTCTTCCCCTGAATGTTTTTTACATCTTGGCAGGAAAACCTTTCCATTATTTTTTTATGTATTTTTTTTTTTAATTCATTGCTTTCCCTTATAGAATTTTAATGCTTTTCTTCCCTACTTCTCAAGCCAGCCCATTAAGATTACTGGCTCTTTCTCCAGCTGCCCATTCCCTTGCAAGGCAGCTCCATCAATCAGCTCCAGCAATGGGTTGTGCCAGGCTGGAATTTCCCAGCCTTCAAAGGCTTCCCAGCATGATAGCATGTTTCTGATTCATCAGTGCTGTTTGCTTTGGAATGGGGGTGGGAAAGGAGGTGTAGGAGCAGCAGGAAAAGATCTGGGAGTTATGGTGGGCTGGAGCCAGGGTTGCTCCATCAGTGTCTGAGATTCACAGAGTCACTTCTCCACAGGGTTTGGAAGGGACCTCTGGAGATCATCTAGTCCAACTACCCTGCTAAAGCAGGGTCACCCACAGCAGCTTGGCCAGGATCACATCCATGTGGGGTTGGAATCTCTCTGAGCAGCCTGGGCTAGGGCTCTGGCAACCTCACAGTAAAGTTGTTTTTCTTCCTGTTCACTTGGAACCTCCTGGGTTCCAGTTTGTGCCCATTGCCCCTTGGCCTGTCCCTGGGCACCACTGAGCAGAGAGACCCAGCGTCTTGCCCCCTGCACCCTTTAGCTCTTGCTCAGCATGGAGCAGCTCCCCTCTGGCTCTGCTCTTCTCCAGGCTAAGCAGCCCCAGGGCTCTCAGCCTTTCCTCCTGTCAGAAATCCTCCAGTGCCCTCAGCATCTTCCTAGCCTCTGCTGGACTTTCTCCATGTTGCTGGTCTAAGGAAACCTGGTGTTGAGCTGCCACATAGACCCATCAGGGTGAGGTTAGAAGCCATGTGGAGCATCTCCAGGTTCGTGGCTCCCACTGTGTCACCCAGTGACATACAAATTCCAGTATGTCCAGTGTGGTGAAGTCTTATGATGTGTAACACATGTGAATGATGTCAGGAAAAAAAATCATGCAGTAAATATGTCACCTCTGATAGAAAACTGTTTTATTTCATCATGAAATGAATACTGAAGTCAGGATCTGATCTTGGACAATTGCTGTTCTTTGTCACTAATCACAGTGTCTGTAAAATCTGGTGGCTTCACCTTCACAGAGTGGTGAAGGAGCTTCACAAAATGGTTTCCTGAGTCACTATTTGACTCCAATTTCCTTTATCTTTCCTCCTTCCATCAGTACATTGGTAAATGGGAGTATAGCTTTGAGGTAAGTTTGGTAGCTACAACCCCTGTAGCCAACCCTAGACTAGCTCTTCTCTTCTCTAGAAGTGCTGTGGCAGTGATGTGACTCAGTGCCCTCACTTAGACAGGACTCCAGCCTCCCCAGCCTGATCTCTCCAGGTAGTCACTACACTGTGGTCTCTCCAGAATACCCATCTCAGACTGATAACACAGAGATACCATGGCAGGAAAGTCATTTGATGCTGATGTTGGTCTGTAAAGGTTGATGGCAGAGACGGTCATGAGCACATGGACACAATGTTCTTGTTCCTTGTCCATACATCAACAGTTCTGGTCATTTTGGGACCACAAATGATCTAAGTGCAGATTGCAGCATCAGTGTCACATCTCCTGGTCTGCATGGCTCTAACCATCACAGACTTTGTGACTGGAGCAGCTGGAGTTGGTGTGCTCAAACCAAGTTCTACCAGAAGAGATCATGATGGGTATTAGGTTCAGTAGTCCTATAAATTGCAGTCTTATTCCTAACTTCTGATTATAGAATATTATAGCAAAAGATTTGACTAGTCCTAGAAATTGAAGTCTTATTAATATGAATTTGAAAGAATTTAATTCTTCATTATTAAGTTCTATTAAGATCTGTTAAGTTCTTTATTATTGACTTTAAATTCTATTAATTCTATATTAAGAACTTTCAGTTCCTTATTAAGAACATTAAGTTCTATTAAGAACTATTAGGCTCTTTATTAAGAACTAACTTCTTTATCCAGGGAAAACATTACAAGTTTTTTATTGTCTTCTTCAAAAGTAATGTTTAGTAAAGTAAGTGAAGGAAACAAGTTTCCATGAATATATTTTGTCTAAAGCCAGTGCAGCCTTGCTGATGTCCCTAAGTCCAACTTGACCACATCCAAGAGCCTGGTCAGGTTACCAAAAATCATATTAATCTGTTAAATTCAGGCATTTAATGAAATATAAACATGCAATAGAAAGAGATCATTGCATTTCCAAGTGATTTATTTCTTCCTCTCTATTTTCCCTTAAAAAAAGAGAGTAGCTGGAAGTGCTCAGGAAGCAATAATACATAATGAAACAGGAACAGGCGTTGATGTTCAGCTTGGTTGCTCAAAGTGACATTATAAGGACAGTCCTTCTTGGTACTTTCAGTGGTCTCTCTGCTTTTTCCCTCACCAAACCAAACCCATGGGTGAGGGGGCAGGAGCTGGGATGCAGGAGCATCCTCAGGCAGCCCCAGTTGGACTCAGTGTTCTCAGAGGCAGAAGGTAGGGAGATAAAAGCTCCATCTGCCTGGTACTGGCATGGTAAAGGAAGAGCTGAAATGGTAGTTGGCCGAAAACCTCCTATCTCCTTACATGAAAATGTTTAATTCATTATATTTTTAACTGAGTAAAGCTTGAGTAGGCTTCAGGATGTTTAGTAGAAGCTGTGACTGCAGCAGAAGCATCATGTCTGCCCAAACCTGGGAAATGGTGGCTGCAGGAATGCAGTGGGTGCATGGGGGAGGATTTGGAGGCTCCCAAGTGGAGATGTCCCTCAGAGCAGTGAGAATGTTTGGGGTTTTTTTGTAAGACTGAAGCCTAGGTCATGACTATGCCTTGTCTATGTGTGTGTTCTGTGGTGATAGCCAGCACAATTTGCCTCCAGAGCATTCTCCAGTACGATTACCCCCTGGCAGGCCTCTCAGCTCCCCCTGCTGTGTCCAAGCAAACCATCCATTGCTCTTCCCTTTGGTTGTCTTGCTCTTTGCTGCTCCTGTTCAACTTTTCCCCCTTCTTTCTGTTGTGCAGACCCACACATTCCTCCACATAATCACCCAGTCATGCCTGACCCTGAGCAGGATAGAGGATGGCACCCATGGGCCCACAGTGGAGGCTTGCAATGGCAGCCCCTTGCAAAGCTGGCTGCTCAGGAACTACAGCAGGCTGGAGGTCATTAGAAAGATTTTCCACAGCCCGACTGACTATTTCCTTTAGCAGACAGCTGGAGGTTGGTATGAGCAAGCACAGGGAACAGGAAAAAGGTTAAGCTGTTGCCAAGCAAATGCTTCTCCTAAGCTCGTCTGAGTTCCTTGCTTGTTCTCTCAGATGATGATGTAGATTTGGGATAGTATAGATATTTCGTGTTAGTTAGTAGTAGTTGTTGTTAGTTGTTTATGATTAAATAGATATAATAATAGTATATATGATTAAATAGATATATAATTGTATATATGCTTAGTGTTAGTTATTATTAGTTGTTTATGATTAGAGATATATGATAGTATATATGTTTTTTATTAGTTATTGTTTGTGATGATTAAATAGATATATGATAGTGTATATGTATTTACTGTTAGTTGTTGTTCCTTATTATTAGATATTATTAGGAGTTTATGATGATTAAATAGATATATGGTAGAATATATGTTTAGTCTTAGTTGTTGATAGTTATTAGTTTTTATTATAGTTATATAGTTATATCATAGTATATCTGTTTAGTGTTAGTTATTATTAGTTGTTATTAGTAGTTTGTGATGATTAAATAGAGATATGATAGAACATATGTTTAGTGTTAGTAGTTGTTAGTTGTTATTAATTATTAGTTGTTACTAGTTGTTTTCTCTGAGTGACCCTGCTTTAGCAGGGGAATTTGGGCTAGATGATCCCCAGAGGTCATTTCCAATCCCTACCATTTTCTGATTCTGTGTGATTTAGATTAATTCAGGTGACCTGATATTTTCTGGTACCTCTTCTGCTATCAACAGCATTTTGTGGTGTCTTTTGTTCACAAAAGTCCTTTCTTAACCTGGGAACTTCCAGAGTCACTGGTGCTGCCGGTGTCCCCCACTGGAGTAGAGCAGTGCTGGGGTTAAGGATCTCTGCTCCATCATTTTCTAGGGCATCCTCAGTCAGTTTGCAGATGACACCAAGCCAGGGCGGAGGTTGGAGCTAGGTAAGGGTTGGTCTCTTCTCCCAAGGAACAAGTGGTAGAAGAGGAAACAGCCTCAAGTTATACCAGGGGAGGTTTAGGTTGGACATGAGGAACAATTTCTTCCCCTAAAGTATCCTCAATCCCTGGCGCAGGCAGTGGTGGAGCTACCATCCCTGGAGGGATTGAAAAGACTGGGAGATGTGGTGCTGTCGGACATGGTTTAGTGGTGACTTGGCAGTGTTAGATTAATGGTTGGACTCCATGATCTTAAAGGCCTTTTCCAACCAAAATAATTCCCTAGTTTTCCCATGAAGTGTTCACTCTACCCTCCCCTGAGCTAGGATGTGCATCCATTTGCAGCCAAGCTCCCTCCTGTTCATCTGCAGAGCTCTGCACCCAAGCCATGTCCTCACGTTGGAGCAAAACACAGGTTTGGGACTGCCTTGTAGAAGCATCCTATTGCCTGCTAATTAATTGTTTCCCAAGCAAACGAGACCTTTATTTTTTGGTAATAGCATAAATAATGATGGAACAGAGAAAGAGAAAAAAATTGGATGCGATGTTTGAAAAATCCCAATGATATGGTAATCTAGGATGAAATTATAGCCTGGCTAAAAGGGAACAGCTGATGGAGTCAGCAGCAGCAGCATTTTTAGGGCTTGTTTGCATTTCTGGTTCTAGTAGGAAATGGTAACAGCTGATAGCAGCTTAATTGCACTTAAAACAATCTCTAAGTGAGGAATCAGTAATGCTTTGAGCAGTGCTATTTAGTAAACAAGCTACTTCTGGTAGCACTGCTAAATGCTTTCCTCTCATAATTAGAGGGGGGGAAAAATTGCCTCCTCTCCATGCATATCGTGATGGCCCCTAGGTGATTTGTTAGCCTAGCTGCTGGCCTGGCTCCCAGAGTTGTGGAATTATCTGGTTTCAACCCAGGAGAGAAGGGATTGAGTGGATGTAGTTGTGCGCATCAGGAGGGGTGAGGTGGTGTGAGCTGTGGTGTAAATTACACCCTGCAATAAACCAGGTGTATGGCTGGGGGATGAAACCACCTTGTCCTCTGTTCCCATTTTCCAGCAGCTTAACCAAAACACTGGAAAATACTTTTATTTCTCTTGTGTGAAGATGCCCAAATGGTGTTTGTTAGCAGTGAGGCTGTATCAGAGATGGTAGTTGCCAAGATGAATCTTATCTCCATGACTTCACCAACAGCAGCATAGTTTAGATCATATTTGGGACCCCCAAGGGTCACTGCTCAGCATCTCAATCAATAACTTGTATGAAGTGGCAGAGTGTGCCCTCAGCATGTTTGGTGATGATCCAGCCCTGGGAGGAGTGGCTGACACCTCTTCAGGCTGTGCTCCCATTCAGTGAAAGCTGGACAGGCTGAGAGGTGAGGGAGAGAAATCTCATGGAGTTCAAGAAGGGCAAGTGTGGAGTCCTGAACCTGGGGAGGAAGAACTTCATGGAGCAGGACAGGTTAGGGGCTGATCTCCTGCAAGCAGCTCTGTGGAGAAGGACCTGGGAGTGCTGGTGGACAACAAGTTCAACATGAATGTACCCTTGTGGCCAAGAAGGCCAATGGTCTCTTCGGGTGCATCAAGAAGAGTGTGAGAAACAGGTGGAGAGATGTTGCCCAGAGAGGTTGTGGAGTCTCCTTCTCTGGAGAGATTCCAGAGGCACCTGGAGGTGATCCAGAAGACTCTTGCTTTGAAATGATATTTCCTTGCACTGATTTTGTCCTTTTCTGTCCCATTTATTTGTCCCTGGGCTCAGCACAGATCTTCACTCCCCAGGTTGCCTGGTCCCACATGAGAAGGTGAGATGGGCAGCTCATGGAGCCGCAAGTAGCATGGTAGAGGTCTTGTAGAGCTATCCAAGTGCTTTAGCCATGGGTTGAGAACCTGTCTGGTGGCTTGAGTAGTGACTAGAATAAGGCTGCAAGAAGGCCAGCAATGATGTTGCTGCAGCTCTTAACTCTTCTCTCTTGCAGAAGCTCACCCTGAGGCATGTCAACAGCAACCAGTGTCTGGATGAGCCATCAGAAGAGGACAAGATGGTTCCCACCATGAGGGAGTGCGGTGACAGCCGTTCCCAGCAGTGGCTGCTGCGCAACATGACCTTGGGTGCCTGAAGCCAGCACAGACCTGATGCCTCAGCTGGGATCTCCTCTTCCCTCCTTCTCCTCCTCTGGTCCTTGCTGGAGCCCTTTCCAAAGCCCAACTGTAAGAACAAAGTCACAGGAGGGTTTCCTCCATGTGGCAGATCCTGAAGCCTCTGACTGTTCACAAGAAGCTCATCTGAGCCTATAAATATCAAAATGTGCTGTTATCAACAGAAATCTGCTCAAAAATGTTTCCAGAGACACCTCCATGAACCCTACACCAAGGAGGCTGAGGTGGGAGTGTGTTGGCTCTGTGTCACTCTCAAGTCACCCAACATCAAATGCCTTATGACACTAAGTAGCTCTGGGACTATCCTGGCTTGCACCTCCTGGGCTGGATGTGTTGGTGCTGGTCTTTGTCGGCCTCACAGTGGAGGTGTTTGCTGTTGCCCTTAGTGAAGAACACACTGAGCAGTAAAGTCTCTACAGAGAGGGAAATCTTCCTGGTTTGTGCTGGGAAAAGCAGGAAAACTGAGCAAAGACTTCTCTGAGGAGCTGAGTGAAATCAACTGAGGCAACCGCAGAGGACTCAGGAACAGTGTTAAGGGGGAGGAGTGACACATGTGGACACGTCAGACCAGGGCAGGTTGAAGCGTCCTCTGCAGTGGGAAGAGGAATGGCTGGGACTGACACCCAATGGGGTGCAGATGGAGCTACCAAAAACTGAGACCACTGAGAGGTGGTCTGAACTCAATCCTTTAGCATTAGCATCCTATTTAGGACATGGATGAGGCTTCATTCCTGGATCCTCTCTGGCTCCAGATGTTCTTTCTTTGATCTCGAGGACAGATGCTTAGTTATATTTTTGATGATTTTGTGGCTTAACCATTTTGTGAGCTGATGCTGATGGCACACACTGTGTGGGAGAAGTCCCGGGAACCACGGTAGGAGGTGGGGAAGGGTCCTAAACATACTGGTGGCATCTCCTATATGTACTGGTGATCTTTCCTTTGGTGGCCTCAGCACCGTGGGCTCCCCAAAATGTTGGATGACAGGCTGGGTTGGGGGTGGAGCAGTTGCCTGTCACTTCCCATTGCCTGGAGCGTTCAGAAGACCTGACCAGCCACAGTGTGATTTCAGCCTAGGGGAAGTGGTGAGATGTTCTCCTGTACCTTCACTCAAAGGTCTGTTAGGTCATCAAAAATGAGAGTATTTCTCCTGGTTGTTATGGATTGGTAGTGTTCCTGTATCTATGTATTATACATTTATACATCATATTTTCTTGATACAACCTCATTAAATGAAAAATAGGATATTTAATTGGAGAAGTGATTGCTGTGTGTGCATGGGAGCTGGAGTTTCATGGATTAACTGGGATTGGAAGCTCATCTAGTCCATTTTCTACACCCAAAGCAGGGTCAGGCACTTCCAGTTGTCACCTCCAAAATGCCACAAAAATACACAATCTTTACGTTAAAAGCTTTTAAGCTAAAAGCTGGCAAAAGAGGATCTCCGCTTCAAAGAGTGGGCATGGTGATGACAGGCTGATGATTGGACTTGATGATCTTAGAGGTCTTTTCCAACCATCATGATTCTATGATAGAGCTTGCAGACAACACCAACAAGTTGAACCACCAACCTCCATGCAGAAGAAAGGAGTAAATTGTTACTTCATCTCCTTTCCCAGGGCTTTTGCCACATGGACAACGACTCATGCTGGTAGGTGATGGGTCCAGGCACTTGGCTTTTGCATGTCATTGCAGAAGGAAGTGCTGAGGGAAGTCCTAGAGCATCCAGGAGCATCGGGAGAGGGCAGTTGGTGGTGACAACTCTTCTGGGTGCCTCCAGGGTGACTCATGAAACAGCCCTGGCTTGAAGCATGGAGGTTTAGTCTCTGAAGGTCAGTGCCCACACATGGACCACATCTGAAAAACATCACTGGGTCTTTGCTTCTCCATTTCCAACCTGTCTCAGAAAAGTGGCAAGAGGATGGAATTCTGCTGGCACAATGGGCTTAAAATATGAGGAACTCCACAAATGAGGAATATTTACTGTTTTCAGGGGAAAAGTGGTGCTGGTTCTCAGATATTTTAGGACTTGCTTTGATGGGATGGGAGTGAGCTGTGGTGTTGGGTGGTAGCACCAAAGGGAATGTTTGGAGGAGTAAGTTGAACCCTAAATGCTGTAAAAAAAACATGTTCCTCTTTATCTCTCAGGACTTTCTAGTGGCCCACAGAAGGAGACGAGCCCAGGTACAGCTGCAGACCTGGGAGAGAGCTTGGAGAAAAGGAATCTCAGGGGAGACCTTCTCACACTCTACAACTCCCTGAAAGGAGGCTGGAGTTGGTCTCTTCTCCCAAGGAACAAGTGATAGGGCAAGAGGAAACAGCCTCAAGTTGCACCAGGGGAGGTTTAGGTTGGACATGAGGAACTATTCCTTCCCCCAAAGTGTTACCAAGGCCTGGCCCAGGCTGCCCAGGGCAGTGGTGGAGTCACCATCCCTGGAGGGGCAGAAAAGCCATGGAGATGTGGTGCTGAGTGACATGGTTCAGCGGTGACCTGGCAGTGGTAGGTTAATGGTTGATGAGCCTTGGAGAAAGGAGATGGTGCTCTGAGGCAACACCAAGTTTGTTGGAAAAATGGTGTAATTCTGCTTGGTATTTCCCAAAGCAGGGCGGTGGGGTGGGGGAAACAATCCTGAGGTGTGGTGGCCTGGAGGATGGATTTGGAAGGGCTCCTGAGTAAGTGCTGGGTACAGGAGTTTAAACTGAATTTCCAAGAGTAGATTGTGGCTGAAGAATTGGACATTTTCAGTGTCATTACAGATATCAAATTTTCAACTGGTGAATCTTTGCTGTACATTGAAATATTTATACAGTTTTGTAGAATTAAAATATACTGCTTTAGTTTTCTCCTGGTGCCTCTGTCTTTTTCTGTATGTCAGAAAGTCCCCACCCCAGCTCCTCTACCTTTAGATCCTGTATTTACATGAATAACTCCAGAAGCAGGTAGCAGAGGTTCTCCTGCTGTTATGTGACTCATGAGCAGGTCAACACCATTTAGGGGTTGAGCTGCTGGAAAGCAACTGCAGAGAAGGACCAGGGAGTGCTGGTGGGCAACATGTTCCCCAGGAGCCAGCAATGTGCCCTCATGGCCAAGAAGGCCAATGGTCTCCTGGGTTGTATGAAGTGTGTGAGTAGCAGGTCAAGGGAGGTTCTCCTCCTCCTCTACTCTGCCCTAGTTAGGACACAGCTGGAGTACTGGGTCCAGTTCTGGGCTGATCAACAGCTAAAGGGTGGGGACAAGAGGCTGGGGCCAGACTCTGCTCAGTGGTGCCCAGGGACAGGCCAAGGGGCAATGGGCACAAACTGGAACCCAGGAGATTCCATCTCAGCAGGAGGAGAAACTTGTTTGGTGTGAGGGTGCAGAGCCCTGGCCCAGGCTGCCCAGAGAGAGGTTGTGGAGTCTCCTTCTGTGGGAGAGATTCCAAAGACACCTGGAGGTGATCCTGGTCAAGCTGCTGTGGGTGACCCTGCTGTAGCAGGGGGGTTGGACTGGATGATCCCTATAGGTCCCTTCCAGCCTCCACCGTGCTGGGATTGGGGGAACTCACTGTGACAGAAGATGATGTAGCCTTCACCTGCATTATTTTAGAGTTGATAATGCAGAAGATGATAGAGATTTTCATGTAATAGCAATTTTAGTTCCCTGATTCATCTTCTGTGCTCTCACAGTGTCCTTTGATCAACTAATTCACAGAAACATTTCCACTTAATGTCTTATTTAACCAGATGATGTCCTTCCAAAGCATGCTTCCTCAGGGGAAAAAAGAGAAAGGATTCCTTTTATCCTTTTTCTCCATTTTCACCTGCTGCAGGTTGGCTTCAGAGGAATAACCTGTTGGTGTCTTTGTTTCTGATGAGCCGCAGGTTGTAGATACATTCCTTGTGTGTGTGTGTGTGATTAAAACCAGGACTGTCAGGGTCCTGCTTTGCTTATTAAAGCAGTTTGCAGAGACGCAGTTAGCTCATGTTAATTATAGCATGTGCATGGATCATAAAATAATCTATTTGTGCCAAATGAATGCAGGCACAGAAGTGAGGGGAAACAGTCTCCTTCCCCCTAAAACCTCTGTGCAGTTTGCTCTCTTTCAAGGTGCAGTCACTCTCTTGACCTCACATCTTCAGAGAAAAGATCTAGCACTGCTGGCTGGTCACATCCCAGGTGGAAAGGCTCTGGAGAGGACCTTGTGGTTTGATGGTGGGAACTGGTGGTGGTGTGGGAGGGAGCCACTGCCTTGAATATATCCCACTCGGAGGGAGGAATGGAAGAGCTGAGGTGATGAGGTGAACCACTCTTTTGTTTGTCATCTACAGGGTCCCAAGGAGAGGGATGCAGAGGCTGAGCCTGCTTGGAGGACAACTCCCACTTCAAATGAAGTCAGGTTTGAAAAGGAGATGCAAACACCACTCCAGCATCTCCTCTCAGCCCTGGAAACCAACCCTGACAAGAGAGCTTTGTGAGCTGTTGCTGTTCTTCAGCCTGTCAGCCCTTCAAAGAGGCATACAGAACATTGTTTATGACCTTGGGATTTTTTCCTTTCCACTCATCAAGATGCAGAGAGCTGGCCTTGGAAGTTGTTTGCTGCTTCTCCTGGAAGCTTTTTTGTTCTCACCACTTTCCCCCAACAAGGGGAACAGCAGGTCTGGGCTCCCTTTGCTTTTAATCAAACCTTGTATGTGCAGAGAGAGAAATATCTTGTGATGGTCAAGTCCCAGGAGCTGCAGTGGGAGCTCTGCATTTCTAGAACAAGGTCCAGACCCGAGAAAAAAACATTTTAAGTCATTTTCCATGGAAGCAGAGTGAAGATATTTGGCAGAAGCAGCAGCAGAAAGATTTATATCCCATGAATTTAAACAACCCTAGGAAAGGATTCTGGATGCTCTGAAGTTCTGAGCATTAAAAGGAGCTAACAAGGCTTCTCTGTTCTTCCTTCTGCTGCTGCACTTCAGTGCTTTGCTCTTAATTTTAGGCTAAAAGGGAAGAGAAAACCCTGCTGCTGGAGCTCTTCCTTTCTCCCTCCATGACTCCATCAGCGTCGCAGGAATCCTGCTTCAGGTGTCGCTGAGGAAAGCAACCTTCCACAGACACAAAACGTGTCAGCACCTCAAAGGCTGTGGATCTGGCTCAGGGCTTTCCATCCTCCTCCCTTTTGCAGTCTGTGGTCTCCGAGGCCTCATGGAAGCCTCCCCACCAGACTTGGACCAGCCAAGTGCTTCATCCTTCCTTAATGTGCTCTCCGTGATCCCAATCTTTCAGGCCAAAGTAAGCCAGGAGTGCTGTGGGAACACTTAAAGTGCACATAATGACACAAATAAACTTCTCGATAAGATCAGGAGCAGGCTCTTTTCCACTCTGATGGTCTCTCTTATCTCATTTTGAACCTCTGCCAGCTCTGTAAATGCTTCTGAGAGAGTTGAAATGCCAGTGGTGCCTGAGGAGGCAGGGAGAGGACACTTTGATCCTGCAGCTGCCTGCCCTGCTCCTGCAGGCACAGCTGAGTGGGAATTTGGCCTCCAGGTTTGTTGTAGACTGATTCGTGGTGGTGATGCTGTCACTCTTATGCCACATCTGAGCACGAGAGCTTGTTGCAGTCTTTCAGTACAAAAAAGGGCCTAGAAGAAAGACGGGGAGAGACTTTTTAACAGGACCTGTTGAGACAGCACAAGGGGTGATGGTTTGAAACTAAAAGAGGGAGATTGAGACTAGATAGAAGGAAGAGATTTATCACACTGAAGGTGGTGAGATACTGAGCAGAGTCTGGCCCCAGCCTTTTGCCCCCTGCACCCTTGAGCTCTTGCTCAGCATTGAGTAGATCCTCTCTGGCTCTGCTCTTCTCCAGGCTAAGCAGCCCCAGAGCTCTCAGCCTTTCCTCCTCCCAGAGATGTTCCAGTCCCCTCAGCAGCATCTTGGGAGCCTCTGCTGGACATTGTCCAGGAGTTCCTTGTCTTTCTTGAACTGGGGAGCCCAGAACTGGAACCAGGACTCCAGATGTGACTTGACTAGGGCAAAGTAGAAAGGGAGGAGAACCTCCCTCAACCTGCTGGTCATACTATTCTTCATGAACCTGGGGTTGCAATAGAAAAGCCCTCTATGGGTCTGGCTTCCTTTAATTCTTTAGAGCATTACTGATATTTTGTGTTCATATTTTACTTTTTCTATTGCCAGTGGCATTATTTATTCTGGAATTTATTCTGAAGGTCAAAACCAAGCTGAGGGAATCTGCTGATGTAACTGGCAGGTGATTTGCTCTGCTTTCAGCGCATCCAGAGATAAGTGGGCTTATGAATGTTGCATGGAAACACCTCTAAGTAATGGCTTTTAAATGATTTAATTTGGTAAAACAGCAGAGTTTAGCAGAAGAACAGTGTGATCTACAGAGGAGACCAGCTCAGCAGCACAAGATCCTTGGTCTTGGTGCTCATGCAGCCCCAGCCAGCAGCCCCTTGGATTCAGGGGCTGCAGCAGAGCATCTGTTCCTGCAGGATGAGCTGCTCATCACCTATGAATATAATGAAGGGTTCAAGCAAGTAAATAAAGACCTCAGCTTCCCAGGAATGTGTTGTGCATTGATCTGGACCCAAGATGAAGATGGTCCAGGCAGTAGTGGGCACTGAGGAATCTCAGGTCCTTGGACCTGGGAAAATCATGGAGCAGATTCTCCTAGAAGGTCTGATAAGGCACATGGAGGATAGGGAGGTGATCAGAGACAGTCAGCATGGCTTCACTAGGGGCAGATCCTGTCTGACAAACCTAGTGGCCTTCTACGATAGTGTGACTATCTCAGTGGACAAGGGACAACCTGTGGATGTGATCTATCTGGACTTGTGCAAGCCCTTTGACACAGTCCCCCACAACATTCTACTGGCCAAGTTACAGAGCTATGGATTGGATGGGTGGACTGTTCAGGGGATAAG
>VWZO01002521.1:3744-38994 GCA_013396975.1 Bucco capensis | reverse complement strand
CAGAGGTCCCTTCCAACCTGAATGATTCTATGATTCTTTAAGTCAGGGGATGCTCACCCTACCCTGGCAGAACCATGGGGTGAGTTGGTAGGAGTAGCACACAGCTTTTCCTTGAGGCTGATTTCTGGGGTCATTTCCTTAAATTAGGAGGCAATTGTGAGGAGACTTAGCTTTCTGGTAGACGCTTGTGTTTTTCTGAGACAGCTGACTTTAGCAAGGACCTGGGCAGCCCTCCCTGCTGCAGCCAGGACTGCTTCCACTTGGGTCTAGCTGTAAACTTACCCTTAAATCTTCCATAAAATGTAATACCAGTTATTAACATCCTGTTATTTCCTTGGGAATGGTAAGAGAAGATACAGAGGAAGGAAAAAAAGGGGGCTGGGAGATACTACAAGAGAAACATCTGCAGGAATATTTTTGAGCAGCCCACATCTATGCTATCCCTATGAAAAATACCTGTATTTGTTAATATTTTGGTGAATTTAGTGTGTGTGGCTTTTGCTCTGGCCAGGAGAAACATGCTGGAAGTGCCCTGGTCTGGGAAGCAGCCCGTCCTTTCTTGCTGGGATCCATCCTCCCAATCCACTGCAGCCCAAAGAGCTCCTTTGATCCTTAAGTTCATTAAGTCTCGCTTAGGATGGAGCGTAACTTCCTCCACAAAGCTCAAGCATTTTCCCCCTTTCTTCTTACAGACTTTCCAGAGGAGCCTGCCCTCTTCCCAGCTTCACATCCCCTTCTCTCCCCACATTTCAGGTGCAAAGAAAACTTCCCTCCAGGAAGGAGACCTAGACGACTTTATGGAAGGTGTTATAAAGTCACAGAATTATTGAAGATGGGATGGGAAGGGAATCATTTCCAGCCCTGTCTGTGCTGGCATTTCAAGCAGAAATAATTGGCTTTATTTTTAGCTGCCTATGCTCCAGCAGAAACAGAGCTTGTGAGCTGTGACTTTTATTTGGGGGAAAAATTAATGATTCAAGACTTCAAATAAGAAGCTCATAAAAGCCTATAAATGACCTAAGGTTGACTCTCTGGCACCAGAACTTTGAAAACACATTTATCAAGGGATTCAGAGCTGGAAACACTCCTTTTTTTTTCCTTCTCTTTTCGCCTGTGTAAATCCTTTTTGTGCTTTCAAATGTCACCACTGTCTTGCAGATGTTGGTACAAGTGGTGGAGAGGTGATGGGAGTGGAGGAGCTGCAGCAGGAACCGGGCAAATAGATCAAACCTAAGTGCGGTCACAGCCTGGAGCTGTTAGAGATGGGACAGGTTTTGTTGGACAGATTTTAGCCTTTAATTCAAGGAGTAGGGGTGTTGAGACTTGGAATAAGAGCAGGAAGCTGGTAGGTGGATCCTTGGAGTACTGGTGGTGGAGAAAGGGAAACAAGAATGTCTGTGTTCCTCTCCAGGGCTTGCTGATCCCAACCTCAAAGCCTGATTCCCATCCCTCTGTCTCAGTCCATCCATGTAAACCTCCAGATGGCTTGTGCGTGGCCCCAGCAAAGCCCTGCCTTTGGTGACATCCTTTCCCTGCCCCAAATTCCAATGGTGGACATCGTTCAGAAAGCAAAACTAGAGAGCTGGAAGAAATCCTCTTTAGATGTATCTTGTTGTCATGTTCCACTGGTATGTGGAAGGTCTCTGGTTCCAAATCAGGCAGGAAGAAAGTATTTCTAGAGCACAAGTGTTGTGAGGAGCAGCTGAGGGAACTGGGGTTGGTTAGTCTGGAGAAGATGAGGCTCAGGGGAGACCTTCTGGCTCTCTACAGCTCCCTGAGAGGAGGTTGGAGCCAGGCGGGGGTTGGTCTCTTCTCCCAAGGAACAAGTGCTAGGACAAGAGGAAATGGCCTCAAGTGGCACCAGGGAAGGTTTAGGTTAGACATGAGGGACAATTTCTTCACCCAAAGTGTTGTCAAGCCCTGTCCCAGGCTGGCCAGGTCAGTGGTGGAGTCACCATCCCTGGAGGGGCTGAAAAGCCATGGAGATGTGGTGCTGAGGGATATGGTTTAGTGGTGACTTGGCAGTGTTAGGTTAGTCTGGCTTTAAAATATTCCATTAATATTTAATCTCATGCAAACAGAGGTTGCAAACCTCTTCCTTTCCCTGCAGATGCTGCTCATTGTAGGATCTGATTTACTGGATGGGATATAACAGGGAATTAGCATTCAAGCTGCTGTTGGGTCAAGCCCAGGGATAATTTGGGGCAGTTTCTGACCTTGGGAGAAGAGCAGCACTGCTTTGGGTCCTCTCCTTCATTATCTAGCAGTACCATATGCTGTTTGTTTGGAAAATCTCTTTTTCCAGCCCTGCTAACAACTCCTGAGAGCAACAGCATTTTATTGTCATGATTTACACTTGTTTTATAGGAAAAATGGGGACAATGGGAGTTGGCTAATAGCACAGATGGGAAATTGAGAGACTACAACAGTGCTTCTCTTCAGCTAATAGCCATTTATTCTCCAAGGAGAAGGACGTTGGCTGCAGTTCTGCTTTCACTGTGGATCTTCAATGAAGATTGATTCTGTTTGCTGGCCAATAGAGCCATGCTTTTGTGCAGCTCACCAGCTTCACCTCTGCAGTTTGGTGAGCTCCTACTCTAAGCTGTTAGTTATGAGGGTGTGCCATGCCATCTGCCTTTTATGGGACTATTGCAGTCACTCTTTCCTCTCACTGTGTCACAGAATCCCAGAATCCAGCATGGTGGGGGTTGGAAGGGATCTCTGCAGATCATCTAGCCCAACGTCACTGCTAAAGTAGGGTCACCCATAGCAGGTTGATCAGGATCACCTCCAGGTTTTTGGCAGCCATCATGACTTCTGAAATATTCTCTTTCCCGTAAAAAGTGCAATGTTTATTTGGGCAAGTTCTTGGAAAGCCATAGCTGGTGTCTCTGCCAAGGTGTAGAGGACGTGAGAGGTTAATAACCCAAGACCTGCAGCAGCTTCTCTTAGTCCTAGGTCAAGCTGAAGAAAATATGAGGAGGGTTATTAAAGGTACAGAGAATGCCAGAAGTAGAGGTATCTCTTGGAGAGATTCCCATTGGATACAAGAGGAACATTTTTCACAGTGAGAACAATCAGCCACTGCAATATCTATTCTAGACCAGGCTTTTGCTAAGAAAGGTCGGATCAGATGATCTTTGTGGTCCCTTCCAACCTGAGATTTCTGTGGTCCATGTCCTGTGTATCTGTTGCAGGCATCTAGTAGTGATTCATAAAGGCTCTGAGATGACTAGTGTTGACTTCTAACAGAATCAATGGTGACCTCTGCCACCTCTAGTGCCATAGCACATGGAAGCCAGTCCTGTCCATACATGGTTGCCCTGAGCGGTAGGCAGGTAGCCACTCAGGTGGCAGGAATTCAGCCAACTGCACAGTTCATTAGCAGTGTTCCTCATTTTGGAGTGCATTTGCTTATGAACTAATCTGATGATTCATGGTGGAAATTTTCTGTTCTGCACCACAGGAACATTCAGAAGCTCCATTTGAATTTGAATTGGAAATCCCCACATGGGTTTCCTGAGTGGCTTTGCATCCAAATGAGAATCACATTCCATGCCAGGCATCCTTGCCTTCTCCCATCCTGGGGTCTAGGACTGTTTGTATCCATGGAACATCTAATTGCTGAGAGAAAAAAAATCTATCAGCTTGAGATCTAGATGGGTAAAAGAGAGTTCTGGGCTTTTCCATCCTAAAGCTGTAGCTGCTGAGATGAAGGATGAATCAAGAAGAAGGCATGAAACAAAGAGCATCATGGACATCACAAGGAATTTCAAACAAAGGCAGAGTTGTTTCCTGGGTGTTTTCACTTGGTCCTGCAGCTACAGCAGAATGAAGTTAGCAGAGCTTTCAATCAGTTTTGGGGCTCCTGGTTGGGAGAAGATACCAGGGCTTTCTGGAGAGTAGAGTGTTCCTGTTCCCAAGATCGTTCCTATGATGGAGGAAGTTTTTTCTAAGGTCTAGCATTTTCCTTTCCACTTGCATTATTTCCTTAGCTCACCATGGATGACAGAACAAGCATGTTGTCAATCTCCTTGTCTCCCCAAAAGCAAGAAGCATTTTGATTTTAATTTCAGTACTTAGATGGGAATTACTCCCCTTAGACTGTTGTAGTTCTGTAACCATAACATTATGGTTAAAAACATAAAATCTTTGCCTGCTTCTAGCTGGGAAAGGAAGGGGCTGGAGCATCCCTGGCAGGAGGAAAGGCTGAGAGTCCTGGGGCTGCTTAGCCTGGAGAAGAGCAGAGCCAGAGGGGATCTGCTCAATGCTGAGCAAGAGCTCAGGGGTGCAGGGGGCAAGAGGCTGGGGCCGGACTCTGTTCAGTGGTGCCCAGGGACAGGCCAAGGGGCAACAAGCACAAACTGGAACCCAACAGGAGAAAGTTGTCTGCTGTGAGGATGCCAGAGTCCTGGCCCAGGCTGCCCAGAGAGGCTGTGGAGTCTCCTTCTGTGGATCGATTCCAGAGGCACCTCGAGGTGATCCTGGGCAAGCTGCTGTGGGTGAGTAGCTGGGAGGTTGGACTCCAGACGTCTCTTCCAGCCCCCACCACGCTGGGACAGGAGGATGATGAGGGTGATGAAAGCAGCGCATGCTCTAAGTGCTCATTGCACAGCGCAAGGCAGCGCGGTGGGCGGAGCCAAAGCCGGCGCCGTGGGTCGGATTAGTGGGCGGAGTTTAAAGGACAGGTCATTGGGCGGAGCCCTAGGCGGAGCCCTAGGCGGAGCCGGGAGCTAACTGGCGGGAGGGGCAGTGGGCGGAGCTGGAGGGGGTGCCCCGCTCGGGGCCGCAACGCCCCTGCCACCAGCTCCGCGTGGGTGGTGTCCGCAGAGCGGAGGCTCCGCGCCGCAGAGCGGCGGCGTCGGGCCGGGGCCGGGGGCCGGTCCCGGGCCGGTTTCGGCGGCTCAGCGCTGATCGGAGCATGTCGGCGTTGCGGAGGAAGCTGGGGGATGATTACCAGGTTGTGAGCACCTCAGCCAGCGGCGGGGGATTGCCGCCGCCCCGCTCAGCCCCTCGGGGGAAGCGGCAGCGCTTCGTGGATAAGAACGGGAGGTGCAATGTGCAGCATGGGAACCTGGGCGGAGAGACCAGTAGGTACCTCTCGGATCTCTTCACCACCTTGGTGGATCTCAAGTGGCGCTGGAACCTCTTCATCTTCATCCTCACCTACACCGTGGCCTGGCTCTTCATGGCCTCCATGTGGTGGGTGATCGCCTACATGCGAGGAGACCTCAACAAGGCGCACGACGACAGCTACACCCCCTGCGTGGCCAATGTCTACAACTTCCCCTCCGCCTTCCTCTTCTTCATCGAGACCGAGGCCACCATCGGCTACGGGTACCGCTACATCACGGACAAATGCCCCGAGGGCATCATCCTCTTTCTCTTCCAGTCCATCCTGGGCTCCATCGTGGACGCCTTCCTCATCGGCTGCATGTTCATCAAGATGTCCCAGCCCAAGAAGAGGGCCGAGACGCTGATGTTCAGCGAGCACGCTGCCATTTCCATGCGGGATGGGAAGCTCACCCTCATGTTCAGGGTGGGCAACCTCCGCAACAGCCACATGGTCTCCGCCCAGATCCGCTGCAAGCTGCTCAAAGTAAGTGTGGACCCACCACGCTTGCCCCACTCCACTCCTAGTGTCCCCTGGGGATGTCCCACTGCCCACCCTCTATATCTCCACCTCTGCTGTCAGCTCCTCCGAGCACCCCTTGCGGGTCCCTAAGTTTCCCTGAGATGCTCTCCGGGCTCAGCCATCAGGCGCTAGATTTACTCTCCACTGCCTTTGAGAGTTTCATCCATCAGCCTTGTAGGATAAATGTTTATGTTCAGCGCTGGGTTTGCACTCCTATGTTTATATAGTTCAGTAAAACGCTACATTTCTCCGGCACACAGACACTCTGTAGCTTGAATTCCTTGGGGTGTGTTTCAGCACAAAGCTGTTTGCCTTCCTGGCACATTCCTGGGCTTTTGGGCAACCAATCAGGCAGAACTTCGTCTGTGTGGGGCATCAACTTCATTGAGAGCAGGGTACCAGGATCAGGCACTTGAAAATCCTGCTAACGGCCCTGTATTTCTAGGGGAAACTGAGGCTTTATTTGGGATCTTGCATGTACATGGGAGAGATTAAAGTGGAAGGGGACACCTCGGGGGACCTTGGGTGCACGCAGAGCATCCCACATGTATCTGCTGCTGGCAGAGGATGTGGGTGCTTTACCCTCAGGTGGGTGCTCAGCAGGATATATGGGTGGCCAGCCCTCGGGGTGGGTGCTCAGCAGAATATATGGGTGGCCAGCCCTCGGGATGGGTGCTCTGCTCTCGAAGTGGACAATCTGCAAAGGAATGTGGGTCCCTAGCCCTCGGGATCGGTGCTCTGCAAGGGATGTGAGTGCCCAGTCCTCTGGATGGATGCTCTGCAATGGAATGTAGGTCCCCAACCCTCGGGGTGGGTGTTCTACAAGGGGTGTGGGTGCCCAGCCCTCTGGATGGATGCTCTGCAAGGGAATGTGGGTGCTCAGTAGGATATGTGGGTGCCCAGCCCTCGGGATGGGTGCTTTGCCCTTGAGGTGGGTGGCCAGCCCTCTGGATGGGTGCTCTGCTAGGGGATATGGGTGCTCTGCCTGATGACTGCTGTAGCTGAGGACCAACCTTGCTGGAGATGCTCTGGCTGCAGCTCTCCCTGAAGCATCTGTTCCTGTTCTTTCCTTTTTGAGCAACCAACTGGCATCTCAGTTCTGTATTTCTTTGATGGGAGCTGGCCCTGATTGCTTCCTCATGCTACAAGTTTAGATAGCTAATTAAATGACATGCAATTAGCTTGGTCAAGGAATTATCTGGTCACCGCAATGACCCTTCCAACTGCCTTGTGTGACCATCCTGACTGGGGAGAGGTCAGATTCGCACATTTATCATAGCTCTTTAATGGCTTTAAAGACTTAAAATGAGCCATTTCCATTAGAAGTATTGAAAATAGCCATTTTGTTTGTTTGTTTTTTGTTTTTATGGGGGGAGAATTTTCCAAGTTGGAACCCTAAAACTTAGTATGGCTCCAAAAATTGTCCTGAACTTTAAATAAGTGATGTTGTGGCTTCACTGCCACCATTTCCTTTGGGTTTGTGACAGTAGTGCTGGAGTCAGAGGAGGGTGATGGTTTTGCAGCTGGTTTAAAAATAGCCAGAAGCAGAGAGGAGCAGAGGGAAGGCTGCCAGAGCAGCAGCAGCAGCAGCAGCTCAGACAAAGCCAAGCTGTCCTTGCATCCCTTGCATCCTGGGAAGTGCAGGAAAATGCTATCCATGAGGTGTGCCAGAGACGTGGGTGCTGGTGGTGACATCCCAGGGTGTCCCTTCCCCCAACCTCTGGGACTTTCTCCATCCCAAAGCTCCCAGCCTGCAGGAGCTCTGGCCAAGGGCTCCATAAACATGGAGGGAGAGAGAGTCATAAAAGGCTGTAAATGTGGCTTTTGGGGGGTACAGCTCTAGCTTGGCCCTGTGCATCCCCTGCTGATGTCTCTGCTGCTGGGAAGGAAGCCTGCTGTCCAAAAACATAAAGGAAGGGGGAAAGAAAATAAAGGATTGCAGCAGGGAGAAGGATCTCTCATCCCAGGGATGCTGCCACACACGGAGTCTTTCCAGCTTGCAGGACTATGTGGTGGGGAGGGCTTGAAGCCTTGGTGTTCCTGCTTTGGATTGCAGGTTTCTTGGAGGGCTGCTCACTGATTTTCTGGTGAAAGGTTATTCTGCTTGCAAAGGAACAGTTGGGAATCCCAATAGGTTGTTTATAATTTAATTTCCTTTTTTATTTGGATTTTCCTGGTAAGCTCAGGCCATGCTGGAGAGAAAAAAAGCGAACATTAGACTTTGGGAGGATCAAGTCTCCTTCACTGTAATATTCACTTTATTTAATGAATCTCTAGGATTGTAAGGAATGAAACTCAGAAACCCTCTAGTTCCCTCCCTACCTTATAGAATGAGGCAAAAAGAGTCACTCAAGGTCATTTCTCTATAGACAGCCACCAGCCTGAGTTCTGCCATCCTGCCGTGGGTTGATCCCTGCCTGTCACACAGGGCTGGTGGGAAGTCATATTTGAGTTGTCTGAAACAGCTTCTCTCTCCCTCTTCATCTCAGAGCAGCAGCAGCAGTGACATATTGTGTGTATGACTTCACTGGGCAGTGCAACACCTGATTATGGTGCAGCTATAACACAGGAGGTTTTGGTGATGGATGGGATAGGTTCCCTTGGGATCTCCTGAGCTCCAGGGGGAGTAGGAGCAAGGGCCTTCCTGGCATGGCAGCAGCACATCCCTTTCTAACCATCCTTCCCCAGTGTTTTCTTCTCCCCATCTGTAGCTTCTCTGGGCTTTGTTGTGTCCCTCAAGGACCACATTGTCTTTAACTCTTCTTTTTCATCACTTTTTCGTGGATTCACAGAGTGGTTTGGATTGGAAGAGACCTTAAAGTTCATCTAGTCCAATCCCGCCTACATCTTCAACCAGATCAGATTGCTCACAGCCACAAACAACCCGACCTGGGATGGTGCCTGGTGGGAGCCATCCATATGTATGGAATGCCCTGCCTGTGGGGATTATTTGGTGCTTTTCATCTTTTTTATTGAGAAATTGACTTCTCTCAACTAATTGACTTCTCTCAACTGCAAGAGCCACCAAAACCCCTGCAAGCAGGGTATTTGTGCAGATGTGCTCTATATGTTGCTTGGCTGTGATGCCTTTATGTGTGCTGGGGTGGGGGGGGCAGAGGCAGGGTTGATAAATCTGCATTTTCACACCAAAATTGAAGCACATTTCTTAGCCAGAACTTCCTGGCAGTGAAACACCCAATTGTTTGTCTGGGATTAGATCTCCAGCAAACTCAGCCACCCTTCAGGGGAAACATTAAAAATAGAAAGCAAATCCTAAGTGAGGCACATCATTAATCCTTTTTTGCTCGGTCTGCTGCTTCTTGCTTTTGGGCTCCCAACTGCTTCCAAACCAGGGGAAAGCTGGAAAGCTACCTAGGGGGAAAGGACCTGGGAGTGCTGGTCAGCAGCAGCTGAAGATGAGGCAGCAGAATGCCCAGGTGGCCAAGAAGGCCAACAGCATCCTGGCTTGGATCAGCACTAGTGTGGCAGCAGGACTAGGGCAGGGATTGTCCTCCTGGACTGGGCACTGGGGAGGCCACAGCTCAAATCCTGAGTTCAGTTTTGGGCTCCTCACTCCAAGAAGAACACTGAGGTGCTGGAGTGTGCCCAGAGAGAAGGGCAAGGAAGGTGATGAAGGATCAAGAGCACAAGTGTTGTGAGGAGCAGCTGAGGGAACTGGGGTTGGTTAGCCTGCCAAACCAGAAGTGATGGTTACACGGGTCCCTGTCCACTGGGACATCTACCCCCACCCCAATTCTATACATATAGGGCGAATGGAAACAGAGGAGAAGTTAGAGGAAAGATGAGGCTTCTTTCTGCAAGGGCAATTCTGTTCCTATTAAAAAAAGCCCCATTTTAGGTCGATGGTCTTTCTCAGGATGGAGTTTCACCTAGCTCAAGATGCAGGGAATGATGGAAATGCATCTCAAGCAGTGTTTGAGTGTTGGGTTTGGGCTGTATGTGGTGGGTACAAGAGATGGGAGAACTTGTTAAAATCTGAGTAGCAAAGAATCACAGAATCACAGAATCATTTTGGTTGGAATAGACCTTTAAGATCACAGAGTCCAACTATTAACCCCAACACTGCCAAGTCACCACTGAACCATGTCCCTCAGCACCACATCTCCATGCCATGGATGCAGGATGCTGGGTGATGGCTGTTCCAGCAGTGATCTCTCTCTCTTCCTTTTTCTCTCTCTGCCCTCCCTGCTCTTCCAGTCTCGCCAGACCCCTGAGGGTGAGTTCCTGCCTCTGGATCAGCTGGAGCTGGACGTGGGCTTCAGCACAGGGGCTGACCAGCTTTTCCTGGTGTCCCCTCTCACCATCTGCCACGTGATAGATGCCAAGAGTCCCTTCTACGACCTCTCCCAGCGCAGCATGCAGACGGAGCAGTTTGAGATCGTTGTCATCCTGGAGGGCATCGTGGAGACCACAGGTGAGTCACTGCAGGTCTGCCTGCCTTCCTTCCCAAACTGGGGTGCTTCAGGTCACCTCTTTAATCCCCATGCTTTGAGGTGGCCCAACTGGTGTTTTCCTTATAGAGGGATTTTTTGGGGGCACTCTGTCTGTTACCAAGGTGATGCTGGAAAGAGGAGGAACCTCTGTGGTGGCTGCTGGGGATGCTGTGGTGGTGGGCTTGGCTCTGCTGTGGTGGTGGGCTTGGCTCTGCTCTGCTCCTTGGGGCTTTCCTCACTCTGCTTCCCAGGCTGATTCCTGGGGTCCAAATAAGTAAAGTCACAGTATCTTTGGTCATTTTTCATGGTCCTTTTGCTGATATTCCGAGATTCCTGTGCTGGGTTGCTCTTCCAGAGCAGGAGATGCCTCCTGAGAGGCTCAGGATGCAGTGATCCAGGGCAGCAGAGGTGTGCTCTTCAAGAAGCTTTCCATGGGATTTCAAGGAAAAAGCCTTGAATCTCAAGAAAATCTCCCTGCTGTTAGCATAACCTGGCTGGCTCCTGGAAGGCTTGCTGGGCTGCCGTGCAGAGCAGAGAATTCCTGGGTGTTGGGGGTTTTTGTGTTGTTTTTTTTTTCCTAGCAGAACTGTTGTGAAAACAGAAGTGACTGAAAAACAGGCTTTTAGTAAATAACTCATTTGACTTTTCAAACAAAGTGTGTTTGCATGCTTTGGAGTTTCAGTTTGTAAACATTTCCAGCTTAGAAAGACACAGGCCCAAAAAAAACACCCCCAAAAAACCCAGACACAACCCAAAAGTGAATCTGTGAAGCCTGACTTATGTAAGCTTGCAAATTTCCTGACCCAGTTCTTGGAGATGAGATGAATATTGGGTAAAATAGAGCAAAATGTGCTCTGTCTAGATGAAACATGGAAGGATGAAAGGGTTTGGAAGTCTAAAAAGAAAAGTATCTTTAAAAGTGTGAGTAAATGAGGGAGGAGGAGAGCGTGGAGCTGGAGGAGAACCAGTCCTAGTGCTGGAAGGGCTGTGAAGGAGGTGGTGGAGACTCCTTTCATGGCACTGCTTTTGGCACAGGTTTGTCATAAGCTGAAGCACTTCCCATTGATGTTTTCCAGCAAGTAGCTTGTGTTGTGCCTGGCTCAGGTAAGGAAAACAAGGACAGACAGGAGGGTATTGGCTTAAAGGGGCAGCCTCACCTAAAGGATGCAGTATTTTGGGAGAGGAGGGCACTTGGTAGGTGGAAAGCTGGCAGAAAGTCAGGACCCATCTCTCTGTCCTGATCAGAACCCTCATCTCTCTCCTGGTGCTCTTCTTTAGGGCAGTTTCCACCACCTCCATCAGTCACCTGCTGCTGGTGTTCAGGAAGGGTAATGAATGTGTAGCCTGCAGGAAGGAGGTTGGAGGAAGATTAAATCAACTGTGGTTGATCTGCAAGTGAGCCCAAGTTCCAGCTGCTAGGGTTTGAAGTGGGGAGTAATGTGAACTGAGTGGGAGAGGGGCTTGGGGTTTCTTCTGGTGTCTGGTCCAGGCAGAGGTCAGAAGGACCAGGCAGACATGAGAAGGACCAGAGGTCAGAAGGATCAGGCAGACATCGGAAAGAGCAGAGGTGGAAGGATCAGGCAGACATCATAGAATCATAGAATTGTCAGGGTTGGAAGGGACCTTAAAGATCACCTGGTTCCAACACCCCTGCCCTGGGCAGGGACACTTCCCACTAGATCAGGACTAGAGATTAGAAGGAGCAGGTAGAGGTTCGGAGTGAAGGATGAGAGAAGAGGAAGGCTGAGTTATCATAGAACATTTTGAGTTGGAAAGGACCTTTAAAGGTCATCCAACCATCTGGTATGGGATGACTAGTCCTGCCAGCATCAGCCCAGGTGATACCTCAGGTGATGTTCCTACCCCTTCCTGCTGCCCACCCTGTAGAGAAGTCCCTTCTGTGCCCTTGTGGTGGTGATCAGTTACCCCCTGTCAATTACTGCATGAAAAAAATCATCATCATGGTTTTATGTCATTAAAAAAAACCCACAAATCAGGAATTGAATGAGGTTTTGAAACTCAGCAGAGTCTATTTCAACAACAAACCCCATGGAAATGGGTGAATTTGGTGCAGTTTTGGCATCTTCTCAAAGGCAAGAGGTCCAAAAGCCAGCCTGCAGTTGGGTAGTGATGTGTGCCCCTTGTCTGGCTGATGCCACCACAGCTGTGTCCCTGTGCTGCTGCAGACCATGGCAATGTTCTCCATTAGGGCATCTCCTGGGAAACCCGACTTGGGATTCAATTTTGTGTTGAAAATTGGACTCCAACTCTACTGTTTCCCCCTGAAAAGATCTGATTTCACTCAGCTGTCTTCATTCCCAAGTGGGGAGATATGTACTGAGCATCTAGGTGAAGATGTCCCTGCTCACTGGGAGGGGATTTGATCTAGATTGACCTTTAGAGGTCCTTTTTCACCCAAAGCAGTCTGTGACTCTCTGATAAATGATGATTTCAAAAGCAATTCAGCCATGCTGTGGCATTTCTGTGTTGTTGTGTCCTCATCTGGTGTCATGGGGATGCACATCATGGCAGCTGGGTTACACCAGGACAGCACAATCATGGTGGATCAGAGAATCACTTAGGCTGGAAAAAAAATTCCTCTAAGATCATCCAGTTCAACCACCAACCCCAAACCATAATGCCTCTAAACCATGTCCAATGCACTTTACTCTTTCCCATGTTATTCTAGCCTCCAGCATCACTGTCTGGGATGGGTAAGGGTGCAAATATCTGACAAATTAAGAGATATTGAATATTTCTCACTCTTGTATTTATAATAAATAGGGATTTTGGAGTCCTTGTCTGATTGGTGTCAGCTCTGTCTTTTGCTAGGGCTTTAGAGCCTCTTGCTTTTCTGCAGCAGGTGATTGTGAAGGTGGGTTTTTTCCCTTTGACTCCATTTTCTGCTTTAATCAGTTGACTTTTGCTATGCAAAGTTACCAGGGGATTGAGAGAATTAGTGAATATATACAATAAATCTTGGTTTTGGCTGTCTGCAGGGAGAGTAAAGATTTTTTTGGGGGAGAAGTCTAATGAGTTGTTGAAGCAGGATTTTCTTGCTGAGAAATCCCACTTGGCTGATTAGAATCACAATTTCCTATGCCCTCTCTTATTAAATCCTATCAAAATGATTTCTCAGAGATGCCTCCCAACTTGATGAAGTTAATTTACTGCCTCATCACTGGAAATTTTTTATTTCTGGAAATATAAACATTTCTTTATGGTTCCCTTAGCCTGCTTAATTACAGCTTTTAGGTTGTTTAGAGAAGAACACTTGGGAAGGGGGAGGCAGACCCAGGGCATCCCTAGAGGTAAGGGACCCAGGAGCTTCTGACCCTCTGGGACCTCCCCTTGAGGAGCAATAGGACTGAGCTCAGCAGAGCTCTGTTTTCCCTTTCCCCTTTCCCCCTTTCTTCCTTTTCCCTTCTCCCTTCTTCCTTTTCCCTTTTTTTCCCTTTTCCCCCTTTTTCTTCCTTTTCCCTTTTTTCTTTTTTCTTCCCTTTCTCCTTTTTTCCTTTTCCCTTTTTTCCCCTTTTACTTCCCCCTTGTCTCTTCTCCCCCCCCTTTTTTTTTTCCTTTCCTTTCATCCCTTTCTTCTAGGAAACAGAAGCAAAATACCTCAGCAGCCCAATATATTTTAGGAGGTCATGGCCACAGACCCTTGAGGTGTCCAAGGGGTGGCTTCTGACTCTCCTCTCTCCCTCCTGGGGCCATCCCAAGGCCAGCCCCCTGAAGGATGCTCTGGGCTTTGGTTTGGTTCCATGTTCTGGGATATCTCCCAGCTGAACTGTTCAGATGCCTTGCCATGGCTGTGATTCAGGAGGGTAATTGCTGATCATTTAGGGTTATTTTTGCTCTCTCTTCACCTCCTCCATTATTAGGAAAAGCTGTAATTTGGAGGAACGCTCCAAAGTGTTGAGTTTTCAAAAGCTATTGTCCTGATTTCACATTATTGTGATGGAGAAGTTTTCCCAGTGATTTTCAAGAGGACAACAAGGGGAGCTGGATTCTCCTTCTGAAGCTTTGCTCTGGGTGCCTTTAGGAGGACATAGCCTATTCCAGTTGCTCTCCTATCCTAGATCTCTTTGGAGATACAGGAGAGAGAAAGGACAGTAAATTTAATCTGGGACTCTACAGGAGCTCTCCTTTCACCATGGATAATTTGAACAAGTGGTGATTCATCAGCAGTCGTGTCTCTGCAAGAAGGACTTGCCCATGCTTAATCAAACAGAATCCATTCTCCCTGAGCAAGCCTTGGTGTGCCCTGTCTGCTGACACAGGCAGACCTTGCTCCATCACTCCACACGTCTCCTTCCATTTCTTTCATTCATAATGATTGGAGAGCTAAGCACCAGGGAGTCATCTCTGGGGGAATGACATGGGCAATCAGCTGGAAAACTCAGGAGCACTAAAACCTGATCTCTGCTATAAATCTGCACTGTGCCTCCAGGACATCTGTCCTGGTAGCCAACAAGAAATATATGGATCCTTTATGTGCCTAATGTTGTGGAGTCTCCTTCTCTGGAGAGATTCCAAAGGCACCTTGGAGGTGATCCTGGGCAAGCTGCTGTGGGTGACCCTGCTTTAGATGATTGCCAGAGGTCCCTCCCAAAACCTCTCTGGGCAGCCTGGGCCAGAGCTCTGCACCCTCACACCAAACAAGTTTCTCCTCCTTTTAGGTAGAACCTCCTGGGTTCCAGTTTGTGCCCATTGCCCCTTGGCCTGTCCCAGGGTACCACTGAGCGAGTCTGGCCCTATCCTACACTTTAGCTCTTGCTCAGCATTGAGCAGCTCACCTCAGGCTCTGCTCTTCTCCAGGCTAAGCAGCCGCAGGGCTCTCAGCCTTTCCTCCTCCCAGAGATGCTCCAGTCCCCTCAGCAGCATAATGGGAAATTGATGGAAAATCTTCCATTTTCTGTGGGTCCAGCAAACAGATTCCTGCTTCTCAGAGCTGCCCTTTTGAACCATTTCCTCCTATATTGCATCTTTCTCCTTTTTTTCCCCCCTCTAGTTTGTTAATATTACTGTAAAATAGATGTTGATCCCAGTGTTGTTGCAGGCAGCCCTGTTATGGCCTGCTCAGCAGTTTGCTTCTCCTGCCTTAGGAAGAAATTAAGCCCATGTGACCTGCTTTGCTCTGACAAATCCATGTTGGCCCTTGCTTTCAGCCTTGCTCTCTTCCAGCTGATGGAAATGGTTTGATTCCTCTGTGCAGGGGTTTTTTCCATGATTGAAGTGAGCCTAATGGGGTGTAATTACCCAGCCCCTGCTCTCTGCACCCAGCTCCTGCTGCTCTCTCTGAGCAGAGGAAAGGAGCTGGGTCCCTTCCCACCACCTCCCTTCCCATCTGGGGAAGCAATGGGGTGGCAGCAGAAAGGTTTAATTTTATTTATTGTATTATATTTAATTATATCAAGGGGTGAAAAGCAAAAGTGGAGATATTGATAGTCCCTAGGAGAGGCTTGCAGCTGGTAGCCAGCCTGGTGGAGCTCTTCTAGCTTGGCTTCAGTTGGTAAAGCAGAGTACTTAGCTAGCGTTGGGTTGATGCTACCCAAGGGCTTGAAACAGTTGGTCCGTTGCCATGTTCCTTTCACATAATCAGAAGTGTTTGTGTTACTGACATTAAAAATTTACTTGTACCTGTCACTTGTCACCTGGGAGAAGAGACCAACCTACACCTGGCTCCAACCTCCTTTCAGGACGTTGTAGAGAGAGGTAAGGGCTGCTCTCAGCCTCCACTTCTCCAGACTAACCAACCCCAGTTCCCTCAGCTGCTCCTCACAACACTTGTGCTCCAGACCCTTCAGCAGCTTTTCCCTTCTCTGGGCACACTCCAGCACCTCAATGTCCTCCTTGGAGTGAGGAGCCCAAAATTGAACCCAGGATTGGAGGTGTGGCCTCCCCGGTGCCCAGTCTAGGAGGACAATCCCTGCCCTAGTCCTGCAATCAGTAGGCATATTTAACCCTTTTCCAAGCTCAACTCCTCTCAAGGTAGACTCACAGATGAGCCAAAAGGCAGCCAAATGGGGATGTGGATCTCCCACTGCACAGAGTTCTCTAGGATGAGGAAAGGCAGGCAGGGAGCCTGAGATGGCAGAAACAATGAAATTAAAGCCATTAAACTGAGTTAAGATAAAAAATTGCCTGCTGACTCTGTCTCTTGCTGGTCTGCAGTTTATTAATCATGTTCTTGCTTGTCTATGTTCCTCTTGAGAACTTGGTTTGCATGGGCTGGCCTTGCACTGGGTTTGGAGCTCTTAGGGAGGAGGTAGAGTTTAGGTCACCCTGAACTGTGTGATGCCTTTGGTAGGGACTGGGACATCCCCTGGGTTGAGAGCACAGAGCACATAGGTGGCCCATTGCCCATCTGTCTCTGTCATCAGAGCTGGAATGAGTCCCCAGAGATGCCCTGTTAGGAAAAGAGCATGATTTTCTTTTGGGGGGAAGCCAGGACCTGCAAATGAGAAATAGAATCTGTGTTCTACATGTATTGATGTTGGGATTCAACTTGGAACCATTCCAGGGCAGATTGGATGGAGCTTTGAGCAACCTGGACTAGTGGAAGGTGTCCCCGCCCATGGCAGGGGGCCTGGAACTAGATGATCTTTAAAGTCTTTTCCAACCCAAACCATTCCATGTTGGAAATCATGGGTACAGGTGATGAGGCTCAGATGAATTAAAACCACATCTTTGAGATGCTTAGATGGAGAAGAAAAATAATGAGACAGCAAGTGCTTCCTGCTGGGAAATCAGGGGAGACCTGCTGTGCCAGCTGAAGGAATGAGCACTCTGTGTTCACCACGAGAAGTCTGTCTTTTAGATGGAGATGGCAATTAGTCTTTGTGTTTAATACGGCAAACTGAACCATTTCCAAAGCCTGCTTCCACAAGGAGGAAGGTTCTGTGGTGCAGGCTTTGGAGTCCTACTGCCACGGAGAATTGTGCTTGAATGAATGCAGAGCCCTTGGTAGTGCTGAGAGCTTAGCACACCTCATCTTCCTTATGTTCATAAAGACCCACATGGCCTTTAATTTGCAGTTTAATATCTGAAGTTCTTGAGTTTTACATTGCTGGATGTTGTGCTTTTGTTTTATATCTTTTTCAGAGCTCTCTGGTCTCCAGTGGTGCAGTGGAGCACTAAGGGGTTGGGCCTGCTCTGCTTTAAGAGAGTATTTTCTCTATTGTAGTGAAGTCTTAGCCTTTTTTTTTTTTTTTTACACTATGAGGGTAGTGAGACCCTGGCCCTGGTTGCCCAGAGAGGTGGTAGATGCCCCATCCCTGGAATCATTTCAGGTCAGGTTGTTTGGGGCTGTGAGCAACACGCTCTAATTGCAGAAGTCCCTGCTGACTGCAGGAGGTTGGACTAGATGACATTTAAAGGTTCTTCCAACCCAGTCTATGATTCTCTGATTATTTTGGTGTAGCCACCTAGTTCCTCTCTGTAGTTGACACACCAGCCCAACTGGCAGTGCAGATTGTCCCTAGCTGGTTATCCTCCATCCATTATTCAAGATCTTTTCAGTTATTTTTTGTCAGCAGCCAACTGATAGCTCTGAAGTGTTATTTATTTATTGTTTAAATACTATTCAGCAGGGTACCTGCCTCCAGCAGATGTTCTAGCTGCTGAAAGCCTGGAAGAAATGCCCATCTGTCTTCTCCATGGAGACCTCTTACTTGTCCTGGATGCTTTTATGCTCATTAGTCTTTATTTAGAGCACTACACAATGAGAGGATTTACTATTTCAGCTCCCTCTCAGGTGGTTCCTTGTGCACTTGCTCACCTAAGGGATCAGGAGTTGATGGTGCATGGGAACAACACCATGGAGCAGGATGGGTTAGGGGTTGACTTGCTGGAAAGCAGCTCTGCAGAGAAGAACCTGGGAGTGCTGGTGGACAACAAATTCTCCATGAGCCAGCAATGTGCCCTCATGGCCAAGAAGGCCAGTGGTCTCCTGCGCTGCATTCAGAAGAACAAGGGGTGAGAAGCTGAATGGACAGCCAGGGACCATGTTTGTGTGTGCCTCAGTCTCACACAACACTGAACCAGCTCTGTTCCCACAGCCAATATCTCTGGAGGGACAGACTTCATGGAATGTTCTACTGTCTGCTGGTGGGATTCCCTGGGTTTTTGTTGTGTATGTTGAGAGAACATGTCACTAACAACAGTGCTGAAGGAAGCAGTGATCTCTGGGTGCCATGGCTCAGGAGGACCTGTTCTCTGAGGGGAGCAGGGGCTCCAGCAGAAAGCTGAGCTCACACGGTAATTAATTCATCAGCAAAACTCCCTGGAATTAGAGCTGTGTTCTGAGAGGCACGGCCTAATTGAGAGAAAATGGCTCATTAGTGTTGAGCAGAGCAACCTGAGAACATCACAAACACAATAATTAATGACTCTCAGGTAGGGTAATGTGCTCTGCTGGCTGCTGCCCTTGCTCCTCCTGAACCTGGAGGTGGGGCTGGCCCAGGTGTGGTTTGGAGCAGCTGGATTTTGGGGAGACCTTCTGTGGGCTCTGTGGAAGGTCTGATGTGCTGGAAGGTGCTCAGTGCTGTACAAGTGGGGTCATGTAGCCATCAGCTACTGGCTCAGGTGCGACACAGGCTGCTCCATCCCTGTGAGACTCAAAATAGGGAAATGGAAGTAATAGAATAATGGAATCATAGCTGGTTTGAGGGAAAAAGGACCTTTCAAGGGCATCTAGTCCAACTCCCCTACAACTAGCAGGGACATCTGCATCACAGCTCCAGACAACCTGACCTGGAATGGTTCCAGGGATGGGACATCTACCACCTCTCTGGGCAACCTGGGACAGGGTCACACCACTGACATAACAAAAAGTTTCTTCCTAATATCTAGTCTAAATCTCCCTCTTTTAGTTTCAAGCCATCACCCCTTGTCCTGTCACAACAGGTCCTGCTCAAAAGTCTGAGACTACAAGGGAGAACATTGCTTTGCCTCCTCCCTAACACCTGAGAGATCTAACACCTGCCTGAAAGCCAGAAGTAAGATGTCCTGATCAAAGGGAGCACAGCTTGTACCCAGCTTCTGCTACCTCATGTACAACATGGAGAGAAACCTGGAGTCAGTGTTAATTCCCTGCCCAGATGCAGCTGGAGGGTGGCTATAGATATCTACAGAATCTTCCTGAAGCATCCCATTTATCCCAGCCTTTGTATGGATGCTCTGACAGGATCAGAGAGTCACTGTGGTTGGAAAAGGCCTCTGAGACCTTTGGGACCCTGTAACAACCTGTGAGGCCACAGGTTGGGGATTGGTCTCTACTCTCAGGTGCCTAGTGACAGGACAAGAGGAAACAGCCTCAAGTTGAACCAGGTAAGGTTGGAAGAGACTTCTAAGATCATCAAGTCCAACCATTTAACCAACCACTGCCATGTCACCACTAAACCATGTCCCTCAGCACCACATCTCCAAGGCTTTTCAACCCCTCCAGGGATGGTGACTCCAGCACTGTCCTGGGCAGCCTGGGCCAGGCCTTGACAAACTTTTTGGGGAAGGAATTGTTCCTCATGCCCAACCTAAACCCGAATCATTCCCGGGTTATGGATGCAGACAGGGAAGCTGGGAAGCAGGTAGTAGTTAGGAGACATCTCTATACCATGGAGCCCCAGCACCCTGAGCAGCTCTGTGGCCATAGCAGCCAATGGTACTTCCAAGATGAAGAGGAACGATTTTTCCATCCCGGGAAGCAAGTCTCCAACAGCAAATACTCCTGCAGGATTATTCTGTTGAGGTCTGCCAGAGCCCTGCAGATCCCAGTGCTCTATTTTGGTGCTGAGCAGCATATGGCTGGGTGGGTGTCTGGAGAAGCTGGAGACATCATGTGTTCACAGGGAAGGGTTGGGCTTGGGGTTTGTGCTTCTTGCTTCAGAATTAAAATGTTCTCATTCAAACAGGATTATTCATTTTAAATATCTTATTCCCCCCACCCCCCTTTTCTGACTGTTTGGGAGACTTCTCTCCTGTTTCACTGTTCCTAAGGCATCATCTGACCCCAGTTTTCTCCTGTCTTCCCATATCTCTTCCCCAGCATCCCCGAAGGACAGCTACACTGAGCCTTTGGGGCTGCACTTTGGAGCCAAAACTCCTGGGATTCCAGACCCTAGCTCTTGAATTCTTCCTGAAGAGCTGTGATTGCAGTTTGACCTGGTAGGGTTAGGTTAATGGTTGGAATCAATGACCTTAAAGGTCTTTTCCAACCTTAGTGACTCTGTGATTCCATGAAAAGAAAACCAGGAAGCTCCTTTGGGCTTTGCTGTAAACTGTCGAGGAGAGGAGGTGGTGCAGGTAGCTTGGAGGTTAAGGGATATCACTAGCCAAAGGAATAAAGTTATTCCCACATGAATTCTGGATAACCAAGAACCTCTTTTAAAATCAGAGATTGCTGCTGTGTCCCCAGAGCAGGAGATCTTCACAGCAGTGAACTTCCTCCTTCTGCTTCAAGGTTTTGGAAGTATTATCAGCTACCAGCGTGAGGAAAGTTCTCACAGGGCTGTGTTAGCAGTGAAAAACTATGGAATCCTGGTGAGAAGCTCTAGAGAATATCCACTGCCCTCTGTCAGGGCATGAATGGGCCAGTGCTTTAGCTCAGAGGACCACTTCATCAGCATCACCGGGGAGCACCCTTTAAACATCCCTACTGGGTGTGTTGCCCCATCCCCATCCTCCTCTCCTCCCTTTCTCCCTTCCCTCCTGCCCATTCCCAAATCCTGATGCATCCTAGCAGGGAATTCAGCACTTCCATTTTGGTGCTGTGGCTGCTTAGTCAGTTACATCCTGGTAGGAGGGAGATGATGCAAGAAAGGGAATGTGGCAGATGGCTCTGAGGAAAAAAACACAAACCAACCTGCTCAAAGGAAGGAGCTGAAGGAGCTGGAGTCATCTCTGAAGTGTGGGGGTGAGGGAGGGGGTGTGTGTCAATGTCTTTCAGGATAATTCACCTTTTTTTGGTGAGTGGTTAATACAAAAGAGGGGAGGTCAGCTCAACTCACAGCACCATGAGCCAGCAATGTGCTCTTGTGGCCAAGAAGACCAATGGTCTCCTGAGGTGCATGAAGAAGTGTGTGACTAAAAGGCCAAGGGAGGTTCTCCTCCCACTGCTCTGAACTAGTGAGGACACAGTTCCAGCTCTGGCTCCCCAGTTCCAAAGAGACAAGGAACTACTGGAGAGAGTCCAGCAGAGGCTAGGAAGATGCTGAGGGCACTGAAGCGTCTCTGGCTGGAGGAAAGGCTGAGAGCCCTGCGGCTGCTTAGCCTTGAGAAGAGCAGAGCCAGAGGGGATCTGCTCCATGCTGAGCAAGAGCTTAAGGGTGCAGGGGGCAAGAGGCTGGGGCCAGACTCTGCTCAGTGGTGCCTAGGGCCAGGCCAAGGGGCAATGGGCACAAACTGGAACCCAGGAGGTTCCACCCGAACACGAGGAGAAACTTGTTTGCTGTGAGGGTGCCAGAGCCCTGGCCCAGGCTGCCCAGAGAGCTAGTGGAATCTCCTTCTGTGGAGAGATTCCAAAGGCACCTGGAGGTGATCCTTGCCAAGCTGCTGGGGGTGACCCTGCTTTAGCAGGGGGGTTGGACTAGATGATCCCCAGAGAACCCTTCCAACCCTCACTATGCTGGGATTCTGGGATTCCTTTCCATGGGAACAGTATAACATAGGCAGTGAGTGATTCCTTGCTTTCATGTGCCTTGTTTTTATGACATTTTCAAACCCTGCTACAATTCTGTGCTCCTGCTAAGCATCAGGATGAGCTGTCTGTGAGATGTCAGCAGCCTAGGTGTGTGTGAGTGATTAAAACTCACCCTGAGGAGAGGAGTGCCTGATAAGGCAAAGGATACCTTTGCTGTCAGCCCTCCCTTGTCAGTGTCAGGAGAGCTGCTGGGAGCAGAGCACAGCTTGCATAAAGCAGGAGGTATTTATAGAGCTGGAGCACAAACAACCTCTCCAAGTGGGGTAGGAGAGCAGCAGCCTGGCTCTGCTCTTCCCTTTAGCATAAGGCTGGTTGCTCCTCTCCCTCTGCTCCTGTTGGCTGGGTATCTCTGGTCTCTGATCTCCATTGGTTGGGGCAATCTCCACGTCTCATGGATAAATAGTGGTGAAGTCCTGTGCTGCAGATTAGTGTTCTGAGAGAGATTACAGAATGGTTTTGGTTGGAAGAGGCTTTTCAGATCATTGAGTCCAACTGTTAACCTAACACTGCCAGGTCACCACTAAACCTTGTCCCTCAGCACCACATCTCCATGGCTTTGAAAGCCCTCCAGGGATGGTGACTCCACCACTGCCCTGGGCAGCCTGGGCCAGGCCTTGACAACTCTTTTGCGGAAGTAATTGTTTCTCATGTCCAGTCTAAACCTCCCCTAGCACAACTTGAGGCCGTTTCCTCTTGTCCTATCACTTGTTACCTGGAGAAGAGAGTAACACTTACCTGGCTACAACCTCCTTTCAGAGAGTTGGAGAGAGTGAGAACGTCTCCCCTGAGCCTCCTTCTCTCCAGACTAACGATCCCCAGTTCCCTCAGCTGCTCCTCACAACACTTGTGCTCTAGACCCTTCAGCAGCTTCATTGCCCTTTTCTGGACACACTCCAGCACCAAAATGTCCTTCTTGGAGAGAGAAGCCCAAAACTGAATCTGCTGACTTCACTGGGGTTGGACTAGATGACCTCTAAAGGTCTCTTCCAACCCAGACTCTTCTGTGATTCTATGACTATAATCCCTGGAGGCAGTGAGAGATGATGTGCTAGAGGTGTTCCCACATATGCAGTAGTGATATTTGTGGAGGTACAGAGAGCTCAACCTGAAGAGCTTTGCTTATTGCCTTAGAAGGAGGATTTCTGAGCCAAAATCCTTTCCCTTGGACATAGCAAGCAACATTTTTGCAGCCTCTGTTTTGGAAACAGTCATTTATTGGACATTTGGGCTTTATGCTGGAACATATGCAGGAGGGCAGCTCTTTGTCAGGTGGGTGGTAGGGTTTTGTGTGCAGGCAGAGCTTTGCTAATGATGTGCCTTGCAATCAGGAGCAGTTCCCAGCTCTGGAGAGCTCTCTGTGATGTGAGGAGTGGTGAACAAAATGCACCAGAACCTTTTAGCTGTTGCCAAAAGGCTGGAGTTTTAATTGCCTATGCTGGGTACAGCCTGCTGGCTTCCAGAAGAGGGCTGAACATTTATACTGCAAAGCAATATTAATGACACATACAAGTTTTGAGCAGCCCCATGGAGGTGATGAAGGTGTGGAAGGATCTGCTGGCTGCCTCCCCTGTTGATGAATGGCTTCTTAAGGGAAAAGAAAAGCACACACACACAAAAAACCCACACACAAAAAAAAGCTTTTTATACCAACAGAAGGAGTGGAAAACTTCTCAGCCTGCTTTAATGCTGTTATCAGCCTGATGTTAATGTCTTGATCTCGTATAGGCTGTTGGTGTAAGACGTTGGGTGTGATCCTCTGGTATGTCACCATCAGCATCCCAACCCCTTCATTGTTTAAAGGTCCAGAAGAAACTACATCTGCATTAAAATGAAAGGTCTATGTCTATCATGGGTGAAAAGCTGGACATGCGGTGGCAATGTGTGCACACAGCCCAAGAACCAACCATCTCCTGGGCTGCATCCCCGGCAGCATGGCCAGCAGGTCAAGGAGGGGAAGGTGCCCCTCTGCTCTGCTCTGGGGAGACCTCACCTGCAGTGCTGGGGCCAGCTCTGGAGTCCTCAGCACAGCAGAGACATGGACCTGGTGGAGTGGGTCCAGAGGAGGTCACAGAAATGGTGTGAGGGCTGGACACTCTATCCTATGATGACAGGCTGAGAGAGTTGGGGTTGTTCAGCCTGGAGGAGAGAAGGCTCCAGGGAGACCTTCTTGCAGCCTTTCAGTACTTGAAGGGCCTAAAAGGGAAGATGGGGAGAGAATTTTTAGCAGGACCTGTTGTGACAGGACAAGAATGATGGTTTGAAACTAAGAGAGGAGATTTAGAGTAGGTAGAAGGACATGGCTAATAGTTCCAGAGTCCTCAAGTTGGTCTTGCTGTAGTGAGAGGAAGGAGTTGGTTGGAGCTAGGGCTGGCTGCTCACAGTGCATAAGAGCAGAGCTTGTAGCTGAGAGCCTGAGGCTGTGCTGAGGAATGGAAAGGGGAGGAAAAAAACAGGAAACACAGCAGAGCTGGAAGTAAAAAAACTGGGAATTGATTTCTTGTCCTAGGACTTATCAGAGCGTGTTAGCAGATCTCAGCATCCTCTGCTTAGCGTGCCAGGTCCTTCCTGCAGTGACAAGAGTAGTAGGTGCTGCTGTTCAATCCTTTGCACCTTCAGGGTTGGGAGGGAAAAAGGTAAATTGATTTTTTTTTTTTTATAAAAATCATATACCTGCAAATATTTCTCTTTCCAGTGAGGTTCTGAAGGGTTACACCAATGGAATCATTTTCCTGAGATTCAGCTAATAGCAAAGAGGGATAGAATTCCTCCTGAAGGGCTGCTGGCAGCAGCAGGCTTGGGAGGTGGTAGGGTGGTGGCTCAGAAGACAGAGCTAGCCCTGCAGCAACTGGCTGCTGGGGGTGGGAGAGGATCCTGAAGCCTGGAATTGGCCTGGGAATGAATGCAGCATGGGCTGTGGGGGATCTTGAGGGTGGGGATCAGGATGCAGGAAGGGGATGGGGATGCAGGATATGGATGGAGATGGGAATGGGGATGCAGATAAGGATACAGGGTGGGGAAGTGCATGGGGATTCACATAGGGATGGGGATGTAGATGAGGACACAGGATGAGGATATAGATGGGGATGGGGATGCAAATAGAAATGGGGATGCAGGATGGGGATGTGGGTGAGGACTCAGATGGGGATGCAAGAAGGGGGATGCAGATAGGGATGGGGATGCAGGATGGGGAGGGGGATGAGGATGCAGATGGGGATACAGATGTCAACTGGTCCTGTGTGCTATTCCCCTTCCCCAAGCCCTGGCAGCTTTGCTGACCTGTCTGTTCCCCTCAAACCCCCTCCTCCTTACCCCGCCACCAAGGCATTTTGGCAGCACCTTGAAGATCAAGCTGAATTTCATTTCTATTTTATTTTTAGCTTTGTCACCACAACCTGCAGAGCAACACATTGCTGTGACCAGGCTGTTCCCCCAAGAGGCCTGTTGGTGGTCCCTTCTCAACACAGCCAGGTTCACAATGATCAGTGTTCCTCTACAGAGAGAGATATCTGCATTTTAAGCAATTTGTTATCTACAGCAGAGGTCACTGGAGTTAACCAGCCATCTGCTTCCCAGGCCCTGCAGAGCCATTTTCCAACACAGCTCCTCCACTTTGCACGTGGTAGTAGATGTGCTCCTGCCCTACTGAGGTCTCCCTCAGAAGTCAGCTCTGGAGGAGCAGAGAGGGAAAGGTCTGTGGTGAAGGTGCAGCTGCAGAGGCAAGGACACAGATGGAAGCAGGACTCATTCCAATTAGCATTTGTCTAAAAATTGCAGGTTGGATGTTTTAATTTTTGGTTTGTTGGTTTTTTTTCACCTAAAGCCATTAGGTCTGTGATTGCTTCCAGCTTACTTAGCAAACGGAGCTGGAACACATGGTGACCAGGTGAAACAACAGCCTACAGCAGCAGAAATGCCATCCTGGCTGGGGCTGGAGAAGGGTGCTGGGGCTCAGGATGTGCTCCTGCTGGGCTCTCAGCTCAGGTTGGTGGTGGTCAGGGCAAAGGAAATCCTCCAGATTCATGTTTTTCTCCTCAAAGAGAAAAGCTGACGTTTATGCTGAGGTATCACAGTGCAAAATCTACACTTGGAGGCCATTAGCAGTGATATTGTCCCAGCTCTCGAGCTGGTAGCCAAGGACCAGTTGACACACAGAGCCCAGATGTTTGGTTTGCTACAGTTCTGCACAGAAAAGGACCCTGGGTGATAATTCTCAAAGCTACCACCACTGGTTGCAGCTAAAGAGTCCATTTATACTTTCTAGGAGACATCAACTCTCCTACTTACTGTCCAAGCACACTCCTACCGGATAATTGTGGGACACTTCTTTGTTCATCTCAATTTCAAGGTGTGTTTTGAATGTCCTGGGCATGCTCTGCACTTGGAGGTGGCTAACTTAAGGTCATCAAGTCCAACCATCAACCCAACACACCCATGCCACTAAACCATGGCACAGTCTGCCACATTTCCATGACCTTTGAACCCCTCTGGGGATGGTGACTCTACCACTGCCCTGGACAGCCTGGGCCAGGCCTTGACAATCCTTTTAGAGAAGAAATTGTTCCTCAAGTCCAACCTAAACCACCCTGGCAGAACTGGAGGCTGTTTCCTCTTGTCCTATTGCTAGTCACCTGGAAGAAGAGACCAACCCCCACCTCACTCCAGCCTCCTTTCAGGTCTCCCCTGAGCCTCCTTCTCTCCAGACTAACCATCCCCAGTTCCCTCAGCTGCTCCTCACAACACTTGTGCTCTAGACCCTTCAACAGCTTCATTGCCCTTCTCTGGGCACATTCCCGCAGTGTCACATGAGATGAAGATGCCTGTTGCCATGAGCGACCATCCAGAGAGGGCTTCCCACCACCTATGTTGATATGTCTTTCCTGTGTCATGATCAATGGTGATTAAGGTTCTTTTGGGTTTAATTTCTAACCTTCCATCACTTACAGAAAGTGCAATAAAAGGTTATTTTCCTGGCTCTGTGTCCCCAGGCTCATGTCCATTTCCTCTTCCCCCTCGCCACAGCCCTGCTCTTGCTCCTCTGGTGTCTTCCAAAGCCTTCTTTTTATTTCCTCCTGCCAGCAAAGCAGAGGATGTGTTTGCAAAGGTAGATTTAGCTTTCTGAGATCCATATGTCATTTTCCTAGTGTGCTATCCTGGGATTAAATGACAGGAGCATTCTGGTTACAGATTGCTACTGATACCAGTGAAAAAAAGGAAAGAGGAGGATTTCTAGAAGCCTCCAGAGATCCACAGTCATCCTTTGCCTCTGATTTCTGAGGTCAGATGGGTTGCCAGGTTGGCCAAGTCTAGGTGTTCTCTGCAGTGGGAGGTGGTGGAGGAAGAGGAAGGGCAGTGTTGTGCCTCTTAGTCATCTATTTCCTTCCTTGCTAATGTTCTGAAGCTTGGATGTCAGCCTGGCAGTGATGGAGCTGGTGAAGCCCTTAAGAGGAAGAGCTGTATTCTGTAGGACCTTCCTGCTGCTGGCTGGTAGATTGCTTGAGGATTATGATCCAGTAGCTCCTGTATGTAAATGGTGGCCATGCCAATGCCTCTGCTTTTATACCTGTAAAATGTCAAATATATTTAACTGAAACACTCAAAAACACCTCCAAGATTTATATGTGTCCATAACTGCCTCAGGGGAGACCTTCTCATTCTTTATAACTCCCTGAAAAGAGGTTAGAGTGAGTTGGGGGTTTGTCTCTTCTCCCAAGGAACAAGTGTTAGGACAAGAGGAAATAGCTCCAGGTTGCCCCAGGGGAGGTCTAGGTTGGACATTAGGAAGAATTTCTTCCCCAAAAGGGTTGTCAGGGCCTGGCCCAGGCTGCCCAGGGCAGTGGTGGAGTCACCATCCCTGGAGGGGTTTCAGAGCCATGGAGATGTGGTGCTGAGGGACATGGTTTAGTGGTGACCTGGCAGTGCTGGTTAATGGTTGAACTTGATGATCTTAGAGGTCTCTTCCAAGAGAATTCCATGAGTCTGTGATTCTCTGGTGAAAGCTTTTCTCCCTTGCTCCTTGCAGGGATGACGTGCCAAGCCAGGACATCCTACACTGAGGACGAGGTGCTGTGGGGTCACCGCTTCTTTCCTGTAATCTCCTTGGAAGAGGGCTTCTTTAAGGTCGACTACTCCCAGTTCCATGCCACCTTTGAGGTCCCCACCCCGCCCTACAGCGTGAAGGAGCAGGAGGAGATGCTGCTGATGTCATCCCCTTTGATAGCCCCTGCTGTGAGCAACAGCAAGGAGAGGAACAACTCGGTGGAGTGCCTGGATGGCCTGGATGAAGTTGGAACAAAACTCCCTTCCAAACTGCAGAAAATCACCGGGAGAGAGGACTTCCCCAAAAAACTCCTCAGGATGAGCTCCACCACCTCCGAGAAGGCCTACAGCATGGGCGACCTACCCATGAAACTCCAGCGCATCAGCTCGGTCCCTGGCAACTCAGAGGAGAAACTGGTCTCCAAGACCACCAAGATGATCTCAGACCCCATCAGCCAGTCGGTGGCCGAGCTGCCCCCCAAGCTGCAGAAGCTCTCAGGGGGTGGTGGCAGGATGGAGGGCAACCTGCCCCCGAAACTGCGCAAGATGAACTCAGATCGCTTCACATAACCCCCATGGAGATGGGAGGGGACTTGGAGCTATCCTAGAGAGCTTGGACTGCTCCTGGCAGTGTGATAAGCTCCGTGGGTTCCCCAGGAGGCAGGAGCATCCCTTGGGTGGTGGGGGACTGTGAGGATGGAGGAGGGGGACCAGCTGGTGGCCATTGGCATGTCCTATCACCACGCGCATGCAATCCTTCCATGTAGTTCTTCTGGCATGACTCCTAATTCTACTGTATATTTGGGAAAGGGGTGGGAAAGGACCTTCCTTTCCCTGTGTTTCTGAAGAGGTAGCTGAAACACAGCCATCGGTGACCTTCAGGGGAAATTATGATTTGATTTGAAAAAAAAAAAAAGATTATTTTATTCTTCTTTCTGATGTGAATCTCGTGGTGTTTGGGTTAACAGAGTAGTGCTGGTGCATGTCGTTTTGCTTCAGAGAAGGTGTATTGGCAGTTGGTTGCACCTGATCATCTGAAAGGTCTCTTTGGTTGCACTCAGTGACCTTCAAGGTCTCTTTCATTTCTCTTTATGACCTTCAAGGTCTCTTTGCTTGCACTCAATGATCTTAATGGTCTTTTCAATTGGACTTGATGATCATGAAGGTCTCTCCCAATCAAAATAACTTGTTTCTATTAGTTAGTTCCTAACACCAAACCTTCTAGCCTTAAATACACTGATTTTGCTTTAACATATTCTTGAGGGTTTCTTCTGCCTCTAGGCTACCACAAAAAAAAGTATATTTCATAAGATATTGTTTAAAGAAGAAAGTTTTATTGGTAAGCCCAGGCACAGCAACAAATATATGAATAAAATTCACACTTTAGATATGATAAGCAAACATTTTCTTTAAAGAACTTTTGTGGTTAATAATCTCTGTGCAAGAAGCCCATGTGAAATCAGCTGGACATGCTTGGTTGCTCTTGTTGGTAGAACATCTAAACAGGACAGTAGGTGAATGTCTCCTTAAAGCCCAGCTGCTGTTGACTGAACTGCACCACAAAGGCAGAGAGCCATGACTGCCGCTACCTTCCCAGTGCCCAGATTTTGCTCCCTCTCTCTCTTTGATGGCCCAGTTGAGTTGGTCACACGTGATGGTTGCAGGAGCTACAGCTCCTTACTGCTTTCTCTATGGTGAAAATGATGTTTAAACATGTTCTAAACTGAAGTTGACCCTGTGGGTTTCAAAACAAGTAATACTTTGTATCAATGGTTGAGTTGGTCCTTCTGTGCTTCTGTTGGGGTTTCCTTCAGCCTTTGTTTTTCTCCAGTGCGGTGAACCAGGAGGGCTGGAGAACCTCATGCCATCCCAGATCCTCCCCAAAAAGCTGGAGGAGGTTGACCATTGTGGTGGCTGGGGACAACCATGGTCTGCATTTGGTGTTTGGAGGCCAGGTCATGATGGCTTGCTTCCTGAGGGCTCCTTCATGGAGGAGGAGGAGGTCTCAGTGAGATGGAGTGATGGGTGACACCATCAGAGAGCCAGCACCAAGAGCATCCAGGAGAAGGTCTCCACATGACATCATCTACGTGTGAAACCACAGCCTGATGGTCCCAGGCATGGCCAGGCATGGGTCAGGAGGTGCAGACAGAGCTGAAGTCATGGACAGGCACTTCTGAGCCATGGACTCTGCACCATCCTGCACGAATGTTGACTCTTGCTACCTAACTGATGACAGATCTGATCATCTTTGAGGAGAAACTTGGTTTTGTTATAAATGTCAGCATGGAGTAAGCCCTGAGGACCTCAACGCTGCTGGAGGGGTTGGGCTTGGACACCACTGGGTGCTTTCCCTGGACATTGCAGTGTGTGACCCATCACTTGGACACCCAAGGGCTTCATGTATTGACTTCCAGAACTTTTTTTCATGGTTTCTCCAGATTTTTGGTTGGCACTGCATGCTTTCTACACCTTTGGCTACACTTCAACCCTCAGCACACTGCTGTGGAAGGGGAAGGTTGCTCCCTGGGTGCTGCCCCTGTGCTCTACGCATATGGTGAGCAGATGTGTGATGTGGCAAGGTCTTGGACTTCTCCCCCATTTTCTGATGCTTCCTCAAATTGTCTTGTAAAGCACCACTGATTTTTGTACTACAGGTAGCTCTGCTATCAGCCCCTTACTGACAGCAAATATAGCCAGGTGTCACCAGGAAGAAATCCACCAAGTCCAAACCAGGGCCAAGGACATCAACCAGCATGCTAGATACTTAGCCAGTGGCACAGCCAAGTGATGAGTGCTGAAGGCAGGCTTGAGGAGATAGGTCTCACTTTGAAAGAAGGGTCTCCAGCAGCTTCACCTCACCTCAGAAACTCCTTTGGTTTCTTTGGGGTGCATGGACAACCTCTGCCTCCTTCCTGTGATACTGCCAGAGTGTGACCCAACCAACCTGCTGCCAACTGCAGTTGCACCAGATGATCCTTGTAGGTCCTTTACCACTGAAAAGATTCTATTCTATTCTATTCTATTCTATTCTATTCTATTCTATTCTATTCTATTCTATTCTATTCTATTCTATTCTATTCTATTCTATTCTATCCCCCTGAGCTGTCCCCAGTGTTGGGCTGTGCATAGCTCCATGGTGAGGTTCCCTGGGGGTTGCCCACCTTTGCCAGTTTCTCCTACCCTCAGCCTGGAGGATGGCTCATGGTCCAGTTGACTTTTCTTTATGGAAAAGCAAATGTGAGGTGTCCCCAGACTTTAGAGCAGTGATGTTCCGCCAGCCACATCTTGGGAGGCCACCAGGATCCTACCTCCTGGAAACCATTGGGAAGCTGTGTGGATTCCAAGTCCTGGCAGCTCAGTGGATGCAGGATCCTGCCTTTGGGAAAGCCAAGTGGCCTTTCTCTTTGGGGAACTTGGGGTTGAGTCCATGAACAAGATGGAATCAAGTAGGAGCAATGTGGATCTGCTCTACAAAATGACCTTCAAAGAGGTGACAGCTGTGGAACACACTGACTGTGTGAGTGGCTGTGGAGTAAGAAAAAATACCTGGAAGTCTGTGAAGCACTGGGAGAGCATCCTCACTTCTTTCAAATTAATGCCATATTCAGTGATGGTGAAGTGAAATTGGATTTTTTATAGCAAACTCTGCCCCTGCCCTTGCTTGGGCAGATGTCTGAGGCTTGTGGCTTGTGTTGCAACGTGTGACGTGTGGTAAAGGTGACAATGTCTGTGTCTGCCATGAACCAGAGTGGAAGTGCCAACATGGATGATAACTTTATTTACTCACTCACCTTATGAAGTGATTTCTGGTTAATGTGCCCTTTTTCCCCCCATTTTAGCCCAGAACTAAAGCTTATGCCATGACAAAGAGGTCCCTGTTTGCTGGCACAGCAGGTCTGTGTTCCCCACAGCTGAATTTATGCTTGAATTCTACTGTAAATTGTACATACTCCAATTAGGATCAACTCAGAAGCATTTTTCTGGCATGCAGTCTGTAACTGATGTATAAATGTACAAGAGTCTCTGGATTCTATGGAATAACTAACTCATCAACACTGCAAGCTCAGTTTGATCTAAAGCTCTATTAAACTTTCAGAAATGGTTCAGTTTTAATGTGTTTGTCTCTTCTCCCAGCCCCTTTTTATTACTTGAATAAATGATGATGTATTCAAGCTGTTGGAGGACTTCTGATTTCATATGCAAGGTCAACAAGGGCAAGTGGAGAGTCCTGCACCTAGGGAGGAATAACTTCATGAAACAGGACAGGTCAGAGGCTGAGCTTCTGGAAAGCAGCTCTGTGGGGAAGGACCTGGGAGTGCTGGTGGACGAGAAGTTCACCATGAGCCAGCAATGTGCCCTCATGGCCAAGAAGACCAATGGTCTCCTGGGGTGCATGAAGAAGAGTGTGACCAACAGGCCAAGGGAGGTTCTCCTCCCACTCTGCTCTGCACTAGTGAGGACACAGCTGGAATATTGCATCCAGCTCTGGCTCCCCATTTCAAGAGAGACAAGGAACTACTGGAGAGAGTCCAGCAGAGGCTAGGAAGATGCTGAGAGCACTGGAGCATCTCTGGCAGGAGGAAAGGCTGAGAGCCCTGTGGCTGCTTAGCCTTGAGAAGAGCAGAGCCAGAGGGGAGCTGCTTCATGCTGAGCAAGAGCTAAAGGGTGCAGGGGGCAAGAGGCTGGGGCCAGACTCTGCTCAGTGGTGCTCAGGGCCAGTTCAAGGGGCAAAGGGAAAGAGAAACAGAAAGACAAAAGAGAGGGACAGAGAAAGAGAAAACCCATCCCTTTATGGCAGTCTAATTTTGACAGTGTTGTAAGTGCCGTTGAGCCTGAGTGCAACACTGCCTCTGTTAATCTGTTTACATCACTCCCAAGCACTCTCTAATTGCTGCAAAAATGCACTTGAATTATTATTATTCACAAGGCAAACATCTGTGACTCATCCATCACAGGCTGGAAAGTCCTCACTGCTGTCCTCAGCTCTAAATGACCTCTCCAGCCCAGCCCAGCTTGCAAAGCAAACAGTAGTGGAGTCACCATCCCTGGAGGGGTTTAAAAGACCTGGACATGTGGTGTTGAGGGACCTCTTCCCTTTGGGAAGAGAAAATCTGTCACTCATCTGGTGGTGTTTAGGCACTTGGGTCCCTGGAAACCAGCTAGCCACTGCCTGGCAAACATGGGACATTCAAATCTGGGTTAGCAAACTGATGGAAGCTCCAAGTATAGCCTGGTGCTAACCCTACAGCAATCACACATCATTTTAGGCATCATAAGAGAGTTCATTTCTCACCCAGCTGAAAATACTTCCCTGGTTTAGAAAAATCTGGTTTAAATACTGTGCAATTAGCTCAGTGATATCCCTTTGGGTTTGTTTTTTGTCTTTGTGGGTTGTTTTGTTTTATTTTGGTTGTGTTTTGTTTTTTTTTTTCTTTGTGTAAAACTCCTTGTTCTGGAAATTAACATGTTGATGCAGCAGGTCAGTGCCTTTCCTCCTCCCAGAGATGCTCCAGTGCCCTCAGCAACTTCCTAGCCTCTGCTGGACTCTCTCCTGTAGTTCCTTGTCTCTCTTGAAATGGGGAGCCCAGAACTGGACTCATAACTCCAGTTATGTCCTCCCTAAGACAGAGTAGAAAAGGAGAGGAACCTCTTTTGACTTGCTGCTCACAGTCTTCTTCATACACCCCATGAGGCCATTGACCTCCTGGGCAGTGTGGGCATAGCTGATAGAGCTCCTCACTTGTGTAGCAATCAGCAACTATTAGCCATAACTACTGCAATGGTTAAAAGCTCAGGGAGGTTAGTCAGGCCAAGTGCTGCAGGAAGGAGGCTGCTGCTGCTTCTCTAAATACCTAATCTTCCCATTAAAGTGGAAAGGATTTAAGAGATGGAAACCTGAATTACATTTTGAACTCTCTGCTTCAGTGCCTTTCAAGCAGTTTGGAGCATAGGCTGCTTCTGAAGAGTCAAGAAACAGTAGTACCATAGATAGGATGCTTTTTATGAGAGCTGAGCTTTCTCTCTATGTATTTAGGAGCTAGCACATTCAAAATAATAGGGAGACTTGGTGTTTTTCAGGCTGCAGGTGGGGAGAGGGTCAGTGTTTCTCCAGGCTCTCCCCTGAGGTAGGTAGCCCACCCCACCCAGTCTAACACCCCATGAATAACATGCCAGGAGCTTTCCATTGGAGGTGTGAGGTTTCCACAGCTGCTTGATGAGGGAACAAGCTTGTTACAAGGAGTCACTCTGAAGTCCCATTAGCCCACGGGGAGGGTGGGAGGATCCTGCAGCTTAGCCACTGCTGTGCAAACACCTGATGCTGCAGCAAAGCATCCTTTCCTTCATCTGTTTTATGCTCTGCAGAAAAGCAGTTTCTCCTGTTCAGATGGAATCTCCTGAGTTCCAATTTGTGCCCATTGCCCCTTGGCCTGGCCCTGGGCACCACTGAGCAGAGTCTGGCCCCAGCCTCTTGCCCCCTGCACTCTCGAGCTCTTAGCATTGAGCAGATCCCCTCTGGCTCTGCTCTTCTCCAGGTTCAGCAGCCCCAGGGCTCTCAGCCTTTCTTCCTCCCACAGATACTCCAGTGCCCTCAGCATCTTGGGAAGCACTGCTGGACTCTCTGCAGTAGTTCCTTATCTCTTTTGAACTGGTGTCCTAGTTTGAGCCAAAAAAAAGGTATTCCATACTATATATGTCATGTTCAGTCCCTGAAACCTAAAATAATAAAGCCTATATAAAAACCTAAAAAATAAAGCCTAGGTAAAACCTCAGACCCAAGCAAAGCAGGTGCATGATTGGGCTAATTAGCACCTAATTAACAGCCAATATGAAAAAGGAGAGGTTTAGGCCTCACCTGCTCTGAGGGTTGAGCACCTGAGTCATCTATGGTGGTGCACTAGGAGCTCTCCTGGGGAGGATCAGCAGCCCAGTTCTGCTGTTGTAGGATTTTGTCTGTTCTGCCTTTGATCTCAATCCAATGATTCCTGAATCCAGCTTCAGGCTCCAGCTCTGAGTCCAATTCCCATCTCCTGGTGAGTCCTTCTGCTACAGCATCACTGGTGTAACGTCCTAACTGAAGTTAGTCCTGTCAGTTTAACTTCAGTCCCAGGAAAGCTGATGGAGCAGATCATCCTGAGTTCCATTATGCAGCACATGTAGGACAACCAGGTGATCAGACCCAGTCAGCATGGGTTTATGAAGGGCAGGTCCTGTTTAACAAACCTGGGCTCCTTTTATGACTGAGTGATCCATTTGCTGGATGAAGGAAAGGCTGTTGATGTTATTTATCTTGATTTTAGTAAAGCGTTTGATACAGCTGACCACAGCATTCTCATAGAGAAATTAAGTGCTCTTGGCTTGGATGGGTATACGCTTTGCTGGGTTAAAAACTGGATAGATGGCCAAGCCCAAAGAGTTGTGATCAA
>VWZO01002509.1:4416-16256 GCA_013396975.1 Bucco capensis | reverse complement strand
TAACAGGTCGGTAGTTCCCAGGGTCATCCTTCACACCGNGGCAGCATCCCTATACTCCTCCCAAGATCCTTGTCCCTGCTTCCACTGCCTGTATAGCTCCTTCTTGCTTTTTAATTTGACCACCAGGTCTTGATGCAGCCATGCAGGTCTCTTCCCTTTCTTACCAGATTTCTTACATCTGGGTTTTAACCCAGTTTTAATAAGTGAAATCCTGTATTTACAAGCAGGGCTACATGACACAGTTGTATTAAAGGGAGATTGGCTGTTAATTTCATGCATTATTTTAATGTCTCTGTTTTCACAGTTAAGCTACCTTTATTTGTTGAATTTATGAATTTCCACAATACTTCTATGAAGGCTGTCTGTACTTTGTTCACATTTCGTAGATGAACAAATAAGAACTGAAATAATTTTCGCAAAAGTTTTTAGAAATACTAGAACAAAACATGGTGCTGATGAATTCCTGAAAGCCTCAGATTAGCACTGTATTGCTGGGGTGTTCTCATTCTTGAATTTTTAGAAAAAGAACTGGGAAGGGAGGTAGGAAGGGAGGGGAAGAGAAGGGAGAAGAAGTGAGGATTGTTTTTACCTTCTACAGAAGAAATAAATAAATGTGTACGGCCAATTGGCACACATGAAACATGAGCTACCAAATAAGGGGGTCCAGAATTTATTCATTATATGCTCAAACAGAGTGATTTTTAATTCACTCTGATCTAATTCTTTGTGTTGGCAATACAGCATTCTTCTTTGTCTTCTTGAAATCCTAGACACAAAAGTGGTGATAGCAATGTTCCACTTCCCTGTATCATAAAGCACTGGGTGAGTTGAAGTTGCAGGAATATTAGTCATGCCAATGTGCTCATGAAACAGAATGAATATAAATACATGGTACTACGAACAAATCTGGAATAATAGTCTCACGCATTCAATTATGTCTCAGTGTAAAACCATGAGGTGGGACTCCTCAACCACTTCAGAACAATGAAACAGCTAATCATTTTCAGATCTTTGATTTTCTGGATTGTTTTCATTTGGGAGGTGGACTGACCTTCCAATAGCAGCTCATTCATGGCAGCAGCTACCTTGTATCACAGGGATTGCATGGTTTTGTACTAGATACAGCCATTTTGTACTAGATAGAGCAGATACAGCCATTCAGCTGCCCAAAATATCCTGGTGGATGTTTCTTGGCCTCCTTTGGCCAGATGAGGAGAGAAAAGAAGACAGGAGGTGGTTACAAATGAGACAGAAGTTTTTTATTAAGCAAGAACAGGGACATGTCACATCAAGAGATGTGAGGCAGCTGTGAGTGTGCCAGCAGCTGCAGCTGCTCTCTGAATGGATGATAACGTGAAAAAACCAGGGCTCTCCAAAGGAGCAAAAATTTGAGAATATATGGTTGTTAACACCTTGTCTATTTCCCTTCTAAGATGAGTTGGGGACTTCAAAGCAGAAGACCAGACTTCTTTTACCCCTGAAAAATCTATACTTTTCAGTTTTATTTTTATACTATGAACAAACTTATATTCACTCTCATAATGAAAAATGCAGTTCTTTTCATTGTCTATAGGGAAATCTTTGTGTTGCCTGAGAACTTTCAACGCTTCTGAATTTCAACAATAAACATTCTAGTGAAATATTTCATTGTGTTGAATACAGGCAGATGGATACATTGGATGCATATCTTTATTTCATATTTTAGTGGCTGTCCATCTCTTTGTTTTTAAATTCCAAAGTATCATTAACATTCAACAACCTCATTAGAAAGTCACAGGCAGTAAGAGCCCATCTGTGCCATGTTAACATTTAAGGAGGAAATAAAAGAGTAAAGTGGACAGGTGGAGTAGACAGCAGGAAACACCAGGCACACAACAGGTACGGAGTTCAGCAGAGGAAAATGCCAGACATTTAACAGGTAAATGGAAGGGCAGCTGAATTTCTCTGCCAGTCCATAGAGAGTGTAGTGAGGGAGTAGTGGCTGACAGAGGAAGATGTCATACCTTCACGAAAGAGCACTTGGTTTCATTGAGAATATTAACCCAATTAACCCAGCTTCTGAATAATTATGACTGCTAAACAACTTGGCTCTTTTATTTCCTATAACCTCTTAAAGGCATTCATGCATATGTTCTGGTGTCCAAGGAGCTTGGAGGGAGATGTACACGAGTGACATGTTGAGATATGACAAAGAAGGATGAAAACCCACGAAGTGAGGCAGTGGTGGGCTGTCTAGGCAAGGAAAGTATGCAGAGTGATTTGGCCAGGACATCTCCTAATGAACAAAACAATGCTGTGTATGTCATATCTTAATGTTATGCACAGAAATAAGGAAGTATCAGTAGGAGAACATTATGGGAAAAGATCCTCGTATCTTTTCTGGGAAGATCAGCACGTCTGGGGGTCTCTCTCAAGTATTTATACGCTAAAGCACATAGCATGGGAAAAAAGTAAGAGTAATTAGAGGGCTGCATGCAATTGCAGGGCTACAATTTCATTAAAATCATGTTGATCAGGTGGGAGAGCTCACATGCCTGGAGTGGTGGTGTGGGTGGACACAGGCTCTTTAGGAAGGACAGGCTGGGATGATGAAGAAAGGGAGTTTCCCTTGATGAGAAAGAGCAGTGGGAATTCCTGAAGCATTGTCTAGGAGCAGACAATGACACATATGAGAGCATGTAAATTATAATTAGCAAGCAGACCAACATGGATGATGTGAGTGTATGCTACAGACTGCCTGGACAGGATGAGTAGATGATGCCTTCCTCAGATAAGAAGAATCTGCTTGTTGATACACACGACACTGCATGATATGAGTTAGGAATTTCAGCCACCCTAACACCTGCTGGAGGGATAACAGAAAAGCACACAAACAATCTGTTGTGTTTCTGGAATGCACTGATGACAACTTTCAAACACAGGTGACTGAGGAGCTCATGATGGGAAATGATCTGCTGGACCTCAAGCACGTAAACAAGGACATGATTATAGGGTATAGGAAGGTAGGCGACAATCTCAGCTGCAGTGAACATTTAATGATTTTTGGCATCCTGAGGGGAACTAACAAAGAAAATAATAAGATAAAAGCCCTGGACTTCAGAATGGCAGATTTTGCACTTTTAGGGATATACTTGGATATGACTCTAAAGCGAAGAAGAGCCAAGGAGAGCTATCTGATTTTCAAAGATCATCCCTTCCAAGCTTAAAAATGCTCCATCCCAGCTAGCATGAACTCAAACAAAGGTAACAGACACGTGAATGAACAAGGAGCTCCTGATAAACCTCAAATGTAATAAGTGTAGGAGTTGGAAGCAATGTCAAGTCACACAAGAGAAGTACCAAGACACTGTCAAAGTGTGCAAGGATAAAGTTAGAAAAGCTAAATACCGTGTGGAGTTGAACCTGGTAAAGGACACAAACAACAACCACAGAGGCTACTACAGGTACATCAGTTGCAAAGGGAAGACTAGGCAAAACACGGGCCCGCTGCTGAATGGGGCAGGGGAAGCAGTGAAGATGGACGTGGTAACAGCTGAGATATTTAATACCCTTTTCACTTTATTTCTTACCAGTAAAATTTGCCTTCAGGAGTCCCAGACACCAAAAAGCAAAGAAAAAAGCTTAAAGTAAGAAATACTTACTGTGGAGGAGGCTGAGATTTGCAAATAAAAAAAACCAAGCTGGACACATGCAAGTCCAGCAAAGCTTTCAAGCTTTCAACATTGTCTTATGTAACATCTTCACAGACAAACTGAACTATGAGCTAGATAAGATGGACTGAGAACTCTCTAAACAACCAATAATCAATAATACAAAATCCTGTTGGAGGCTGGCTCTGTGTTCTGATCAAATGTGCTATTTGAAAGTATCTCTGGCAAGTTAGAAAAGGAGCATACTAGAAGTACATATTTGGGGATCAGACAAATCAGAAAAGTACAAACTCACCCCTTTAGTGTAGATGCCATAGAGTCTCTTGGCAACTTTGGACAAGTCTCTTGAAGTCAGTGATATTAACTATCCAAATACTAAAAAGAGTTAAAGAGCAAAGTGAATAAATACATCAAGTGTACTGCAAAAAAACTGCCTGTTGCAACTGTGGGTATAACAAGTAATGCTAGCATGTTTTCTAACAGGGAAGGAACTGAAAGCAGTACCCTCTGACTTTACATGGACAAAGAAATAAGCGAGCACTATGATTCAGGTTGACTGAGACACCTTTCTTATGTACATTCTTATGTACCTAATCGAGAGAGATATTCAGCTGTCACTACATTCCTTTAATTCGCTCTAAAACTAAGTGGATGCAATCCAGACATGAGTTTCCTCTCCTGAAATATATACTCTCCTGAATATATACTGAAAGAGTATATTGGTTTTATATTTATTTTAGTACACATTTTTCCTAGGCTTTAGATTACCTTCTTGCACTTCTGTAGTACTAGACCATGACTCAAGTCCTGGCCTTTATATCTGCATCACTCTTAATATCTAGGAAATAGCAGGAATGATGGCTCTAAAGCTTGGCACTGCAGATGTGTTGCTGTTGGTCAGTTCATGCCAAGTTTGCTGTCACTTGGCTTCTCCGCTGGAAACTGGTGGAAACAGAAGAATAAAACTCTGCTAATTTATCCTTTTCAGTGAGGGCAACATTATTTGTCACCTTGCCACCTGGCTGTTCCTGCACTCTGGCACACAGTTTTCTCCTCTCTGTTTGCAATGCAATGTGATGATTGTGTGGTCTAGAATTTCTCTAGCAGCTGCCCATCATTGTCATGCTACTGAGGCAGGGTACCAAGGAAGAGGATAAGAGTTGGAAGGCTATCATCTGACAAATTATTCCAAGGGGAAAAGCATAGGCGCATACGAGGTTCAACTTGAGAGTCTGCAGTTATCATAGAATGGGAATCACGAATGTATGAATAACCTAAACAGCTTATTTTGTGCCTGCATTCATCCTCTTCAGTTACCCCTCTACAGCTATATTTAAAAAGGAATTGCCTGTGCACTCATGTTTTTAAAATCGATTGTCTCCATAAGAAAAGATCAGTAGTGTATCTGTCTGAGGAAGTATCAGAGTACTTCTTGGAACTGGACTGATTGCCTTTGCAATATGCTGGTTTTTAACAGTGGAATATTGCAATGTCAATATATTGTTTTCAATTTTGTGATGTTTTAATCAATGTAAGGACCTAAAAATTAAAAATCTTACAATAATTAATTTAATTTTGTTTTCTTCAAAATCTACATTTGGATTTGTACTATTGTATGGCAATCTACATTTCTGTTTTTAAAAATAAACTTCATCAACCATGATTGTGCAGAAAAATAAAAATGAAAGAAAATAAACTAAAGTTCATTCAAAAGTGATATAAATCATGATAAAAAAATTCAAAATACAAAGTGTGTTATTGCAAGTTCTATTATTATATAAATATGGAAACAGCAGAAAACATCTCATTATTTAATCCAACAGGTTGATGTATGAGGCTAATTTGATGGGTTTTGATTGCATTAGATCCAGTCATGAATGCCAGATATGTAACTTCTAACAGAATTTATGGGTAACCGCTAATGTTCTGAAATACTCTCTACATAAAAGGTTTAGACTCTAATGTGAAAAGGAGAGGGAGAGGGAGAGAGAAAGGGAGACGGAGAAGGAGAGGGAGAGGGCGATGAGGCATAATTGTAGGTTCTTCCTGTTTTCCATAGGTTTTGAAACAACTCTTCCATATGCTAAAGGAAATCAATGGTACTTACAGACCTCATTGTGTTTCTGTGTCACTGGGTATGTTATTGAACATTTCTGCAGTGCTCTGCGCCTTTCAAGAGCCTGAAAATGGGAATCAGAATAAAAAACAAGACTGGGGAGCTCTGGGGGTTCTTTGACAATAGAAGAAGAAAATTATAAACAATGAAAGAAAAGTAATGGGTTACAGAACATTTTTGTCCACACATTGCTTAACCTGGTATCACACCCCCTTTCCCAAAACCAGTAAACTGAATATAGACAGGAAAAAAGGCACTGCTGAAGTTAGAATTTAGCAGAAACATCAAAAAGGGAAGGGGAATCTCTTTAGAAACAGAAACAAATGCAATAGGATAATTAGCAGCATCTCTATGATGATTTTTATGGTTATTAATCCACACTGGCTCATGGAAACTCCAGTAGTAATTGTGTCCTTGCTGTGGTTGGTGTTATATGTACTCAACAGGACATTGTCACTGCCCAGAAGGTCAACACTGTAAGTAGACAAGAAAAACATATTACATTTCCCATTTTCTAGATGGGTAACGAAGGCACGGAGAGATAAGATGACTTTTCCAAGGTCAGTACCAGAGCTCAGAATTTCTACAGCACATTCAGACCCTTAGTAGGCTCTGAAGTTAAATAGAATTTTATTTTCTTTCAAGATATGTGGCATAAAACACTTCAAAATACTCTTCCAGCTATTTCTAAACTAGTTATAGCACTTAATTGGAATTATGGGTTACTTTCAGTTCCAAAGGTGAAAGAATTCTGCCTGCCTTTGAAGACAACTACAACTGAAGCAGGATTATGTTTGGATTTTTCTCTATACAAGTGAGAGTTTAGAAAGACAGACAGACAAACTAATTTACTGACAGACAAACAGTCTCAGGCTATTTGGAGTCTGACTTGATTCCCCTGTTCTCTCCTGGAAGTAATTTTTCTTTTCTTTCCTACTGTCCTTGCAAAAGGATCTTCTACTACAGATATGATACAGAGAAAAGTCAAAGTAGGTATATGTGAAAATACAGATAGTAAAATAGAATTTAATAAAAAACTAAACCAGCATCCCCAAGCTATACCTCAAAATATTTTTAAAAAGAAACTTGGAAAAAGACTGAGCTGCCAAATCAGAACTTCACAACTCATGAGCCTTCTTTTATGTTTATTGCTTACCTTGCATACTCCTCCTCATATATTAGTCCTATTTTCAATGTCTGGAGGGATTACTAGTGGTTAGGTCTCCAGGCAACACTCTGAAGACTTTAGATCTCATATAAATTGTATGTCATATTTTATCATTCCCATTCTGATGTCTCAGACTTCATAGGTCTACTCAGTAATGTTGTTGTTCAGGAAATATATTTTTGCCTTTAATATATTTCAAAGTTGTCTTGGTTTGATAAGACAATTTTCAGGAAAGACCTAGGTAAAGAGCCTCCCCTTCCCAGGACAAAGGAAGAAATGTAGAATAAAAACACACTCACACCTGAGGCAAAAGTGATAAAGAATAACTTAACAAATAAATATATATATAGCAGTGAAAATACAGAAATAGGTAAGAAATCTTCCTGGTCCCTCCCCCCTCACCATGCCATGAGGTTTGTCCTCTGCCCCGATAAAACTTGCAAGGAATATAGTCCAGTTGGGGTGAGGAGAAAGATGAGGTGAGCTGACATGGTGGATGGAGGAGCCAGGGTAGTGGATGGGGCTGGATGATTGAAGAAGAGATGTTCCTGGTCCAGATGGAAAGGGAAGGACATCACATGGTAGTCAAAATGGCAGAGGGCCGTGATCAGCCTTCTCTCCTGCGGTGCTCCCCTGATGTACAGAGAGAAAGAGAAAGATTGCTTCTCCTGTATCATCTTAAATACAGAGTGAAGTATTTTGAGATTCCCCAGGGCTCCCTGCACCCAAGATATCCAGGCATGGCTCTTTTTGCAGCCTCAAGAAGCTTCGCAGCCTTCAAATCCAGGAAAGCGTCCACCCATGTTTGTCATGTGTATTTAGGTAAGACCTTGAGATAGACTGAATATATACCCCTAGATAATGAACTGTATGTAAGCATGTATTTATTAATTTCTTTGCAACGCGAAGTGCTGATAATCAATGACATATGTATTCGAATTTGAATAGTATATTAACTTGCACTAAACACACTTGATTCTTCAAGTCCCTTAGAGTAGAGCATACAGATCACTGGCTTTTCCTTACACAGACCTTCACTGAACTGAATTATTAAGTTCTGTTGATGTTCCACATAGACATTTGCTTTAAAACTGCACTACATATTTTCTCATTACATTTTCCTATGATTTATTTATGACAGTTCTATGCATATAAAATCTATGTTCTGAGGTTCACATTGCAATGACCGAACTGGCATTCCTGGAAAAGTTCACAGAGATGATCCACAAGTGATTCACTCTTGACAATGCCCTTTTCTCCTCTGAAGTGGGTCTTTGCCATCCTGCATTTGCTTAGAGAGGGACTGACTATTTAAATCTTCACTGCGTGATTTTTCAACACTGTCTATTAGGAGTGTGTGAAAGACTATACAAGCATTTTAAAACTCTGAATGCTGAAATATCCTGCAGATTACAATTTACCTCTACTATTTATATATATATTATATTAAGACACCTCCAAAGTATTTGTATGTGCATGTGTTCAAACGGCGTCTTTTAGGTAATATGTGGCATTTGTCCAAGCAACTCAAAATATGTTGGATGTTGGCTTGCCCCTACTCTAATTAAGTGACAGAAATGACAGCCCAGCACAGACAGGGTATTATTTACTAGCATGCTGAACACTGACAAGTATTTTACCAGTGAGTCAGAGCTCAGTGTGTAAGTGCAGACAAAGCAGATGACTGTCTGGGCAGCACACAGCTAGGGGTATGAAACAGTCATAAAATGTCTCCTCTGCACCTACAAGTTCATAAAGCACAGCAGGATTTGTGGAGGAATTTGAATCCATGTAACTAACCAGGTGGAAAGGGGGGTATAGTGTTTCAGAAACACAGGAACAACAAACCATTGTTCCATGGCCCTCAGACTTGCTTTCCACTTCCGTCCTTCATTTTGCTGGCCTCTCCTGTGCTTGTCTGAGACCTACACCTTTATTGTCATGGGGGAGAAGTTCAGCTTTTCTGCTGAGATAGTTTTAACTGACTGTATGTCATAGTCAGAAGATGTTTTCTATGGCAGACTCTCAAAGGATATTCTGTCTCTGATGATGTTGCTGTATTTTTGACAGCTCTTACCCTTTTTACTTCTCAGTTCATAAAACAGGTAAAGCAGATATGGATTGTCCATGTCATACAAGGTTTTGAGGGAGGGAGAGGAGGGAGAAGAAGAACTATCTGCTGTAGAAGAGACCACTACATGTCCCCTGTGATTCAACCGCAGTACATATGGGTACATTTCTTTAGCCAACATCAAATTCATGACAAAAACTACAAGTTAATCTGAATAACAGCTAATCAAAACCAAAGAATAAAATGGTTCAGATGTAATTCCCTCAGGAATTGCTATGGACCAATTCCAGCCCCATCCTACAATACTGTGCTGGGATCCCAAGCATAATCTTTCAATTATTAACCATGAAAAGGGTTCCATATTAGGATTTTGGTGTTCATTTTGATTACAGGGTCAAAGAATAATTCAGGGTGGAAGGAATAGCAGGAGATCATGTAGTCCAACCTGTTGCTCAAATCAGTGTCATCTACAAGGTCAAATCTGAGTTTTTTCAGGAAGACTGACCATTTTATTGGAAGTCATCAATATCAGACTGATAAAAGATTAGTACGCAAGCGTCCAAGACTATTCTTCTGTCTGCGTCAACTACTTGAGATTTTTCTGGCATGGTTGCAAAATGTTGCTTGTCTTCTGAAATGCTTTTCTACTTTATGACTATCCATATACTACAGCAGAGGACTTCAAAGTAATTTTTCATATGTAATATTTGTTTAAGATTCCTGGGATAAGACAAAAGCCATTATAACCCCACTCCTTAATATGATACATAGCCTACCATTTCAAATACTGCCTCTAGAAAAATACAAGAAATGTGTAAGTGGAAGAGTTTTATTGTTTGATTTTGTTTGGTTGGTTGGTTGGTTTTGGTAAGGCCCTCAGTAACTTAAGGCCTGGATAGAATTTTGGTATCAGAACTTCCATCGAAGCAGAACTACTTTTGCTTCATCTATTCTGTAAATCAGACTTAGAGATGCATATACAAGGTATATTTAAGAACTAGATGAATTAACGCTCTTGTTTGGTAACTTGTTTGCTTTTCAGTGGTATCCATAGTCCTTGGAGCACAATTCTGTGATGAGCTGAAGTCTGCAAAACATAATTGAGAAGGTACAAAAAAGCTAAGAAGCTAGTAAAAAGTATTTGCTGAGGGACAAAGTTAAAGTTTCACTACCTTTTTAAAATCAGTTACTTAGGATAAGGAGTACAGAACTCAATTTCTAGATTTTTAGATTTTTATGTCACCTCAGGTCTTAATTATATGTAAGATTAGACACACATTTTGATCTTATATTCTGCTCTGCCATTGACTGATTGCTTTTGGTGGGAAAAAAGGAATAAAACCCAACTAAACAAAAAAATGTTTCCAAAATTTCTACATATCATTCATAGTTTGGGGCATTTTTGTTTATGCATATTTGAATAAGAAATTAGATAAAGTCTCAATATTTAGTTTCATAAACTACTTCAAACATATCTCACCTATAGTCTTTTATTATCTTTAACATTTAATAGATAAATCAAACTATCCTGTAATGGATAAATAGACTACAGTTAATTCTTAATATAACTCTGTTGACTTTGGTATGAGTTGCAATGAAGGTGAACCTGACTGGATGCTTATAATGCAACCATAGTCTTGAAAAATTAAATTTATAATGTAAGCACTCTTGGGAGGTTGATTTGATACATATCCTCTCATAATATTTGATTAGGTTTTATTTCAAGTATGAATTTACTATGGTGTCATCTTTGCAGTCTAGAACTTTTTCAAGGTTCAATAATTTTGTTTCATTTTGTAGTGATGCAGTCAACAGAGATAAATAAATGCAAATAAGGGAACCAAGGAATGTGTGTATTATAAGATATCATCAAAGTACCTGTTGTGGGGTGAGTGAAAAAAGATAGGGAGAGAAAAGCTATAGTATAAATTATAACAGAATAGAGCAAAAAGATATAAAAAGTCCTTTTTCTGTCTCATTCACACCAACACATGATTTTCCTTTGCATTATGACTTCAAAGGCCTTAATGCATCTATGTTTTGTTTTTTTTTTAAAGCTCAATTACTTCCATTATTTCTTTTGGGACATGTGTACTTACTTCATTAGAACTCACATCTGAGACATACTTTCTTGACATCTGGACAGGTCTTTTTTTTTTTTTTCTTTTTTTTTTTCTTTTTTTTTTACCAAATTCCACAAGTTTGACATTAGGATGGGCTATCCACTTGATGTCTATGGAAATTATAAGGTACTTATTAAGTATAATTTCTGTTTTCCTGAAACAAGACTCAGAGGGTAGGACGGATTGCCATTCTGAAGGTATTTAATGCCACCTCCTTTTTTCATTGGATGAGATTCAGCTGTTCAGCATTTAGTACTGTTTGAGATGTTCTAAGATTCTAGATGTCTAGAAGTCTAGAAGTCAGGAAGGCTAAAGCACAGCTAGAACTCAACTTAGCAAAGGATGCAAAGAATAACAAGAAGGGATTCTACAGGTACATCAATGAAAAAAGGAAGCTCAAAGAAAACATTCCCCCCCTGAAGAGCAAGAATGGAGAACTAATAACAACAGATGAGGAGAAGGCTGAGGTCCTCAATGACTTTTTTTCTTCCGTCTTCACTGGCAACCTCTCTCCCAACACATCCCAAGTTAAAAAACCACAAGATGTGGACCAGGGAAATGAAGTCCGTCCCACTGTATGTGAAAGTCAGGTTCATGACCTCCTGAGGAACCTGAACATGCATAAGTCTATGGGACCTGATGAGATGCACCCCAGAGTCCTAAAATAATTGGCTGATGTAGTCGCCAAGCCACTCTCAATAATATTTGAGAA
>VWZO01002498.1:5863-25736 GCA_013396975.1 Bucco capensis | reverse complement strand
TCCTTTAAGGAGGTTTCAGGCTCCTACAGCAGGAGAAGGTAGTTGTTACAAGTTCTGATACAAACCTGCTTTTGATTCAGATTCACCTGAAAAAATGTTCCAGATCCTCACAGTGCTGTTGCTGGGAACGCAGCTTTCCATGGTTTCAGGTAAGAGAGAAACTGCCATTCAATTCCACCAGCAGAACCAATGCAGCACACACTGCTACTGAGGTAGCTTCAGCACCTCCAGCAATATGTGCATGAGTAGTCAGTGATGTCTGGAGCCTTTGCTTTGTAATGTCTGAAAGAAGGCACAGTGTACTAATTGAGGACAGGACATATTATTCTCATATTATTTTTTCCTGCATCACAGTTGTATTGAAGTGAATAAGTAAACAAGCGTAAGAGGAATTGAAGCTTTCCTTGTGTTTCACAAACAAATGAAATAAAAGGAATACATACACAGTTGTATGAACTTCTCTTTTGCATGTCACTATCAGTACTTCCAAGTGCTTCTGAATTAAATCTACCAATATATGGTACATCCAATGTAGAGAGTAATTATAAGATATATTGAATGATGTATCATAAATAATTATCCTTTATCAATCACACTTTAAAATGGTAAACTACTCATAACAATATGAATTCCAGATTTGGTGAATGGCTAAGAAGATTATTTTAATATACTTTCTGTGATATTGCATGTATCTGAGAACGTACATGGGATCAAATAGTAGTTACATGGTGCCAGGCTTGTGGAAGACAAATTGCTGCACAGCAATTCTTCCGTCACATGTGCTTATCCAGTGCAACTGGTTTATGGGAGTTACACTACGTTTTCTTTTTGCACAGGATAATGAAATTAGATTTACTGTTTCCACAATTAACTGTTGCTTTTCCTAGAATCTTAGGACCATAAGATACAATCATAGTTTCATAAAAGTGCTGCCCGTGTAATCACTGATTCAGTCTTTACTTATTTCTAAAATGTGAAAAAAACCCTTGTTCATTTTGTTGTTTTCTTTCAGCCTATGTTCAATACAGAATAGAGGTCATTTACTGTAAATACTACTAACATGGCAAAAATGTTAATGTGAGTAGGAAGAAAAAAGGCTTACAACTTTGAGTCAAGCCAGTAACCATATGCCTGTCTAGATGCCAATTTTTGTAGAAAATTTAAAGAAAACTACAATGTATTTTAATACAAAAAATGAAACTTCTTTCCATGCCATAGCTTTATTTACAGTTGAAGTTCCTCAACAGCTATACATTGTGGAGTATGGGAGCAACGTGACCATGGAATGCAGATTCCCTGTGAATGGCTCGTTAAACCTAGGCCTCCTGACTATTGTTTGGGAACAAAAACGACAGGGTCAGTCAAAATCAAAAGAGGTGTACACACTCCGCAATGGGAAGGTATTCCCTCCATCCGAGCATCATGATTACATAGGAAGAGCAGCACTCCTGCACAGTGAACTGAAACTAGGACGAGCTATCCTTCAGATCACCAGCGTGAAGATCACAGATGCAGGATCATACCTTTGTCTCATTGATTACGAGGGCGTGGACTACAAGTACATTACTTTGGAAGTAAAAGGTTAGTCACTGAATGGAATGCAATTGAATGTCTCTACTACAAATTCCTACAAGCTTGTAGAAATTGATTAATTTGGAGGAATTTGTTGCTAATTCTTTCACCAAGGTCCTGTGCTCAGCCCATAGGTTAATCAAAGCAGCTGCCACTGCTGAGCTTCACATCTGTGAGAAGCTCACAGATGAGCTTCTCAAGGAGTAGCCTGTACCAGAGAAGGGAGACCAGCTCCTACTTCCCACACATTCTTCTCCAGTTCCCTCAAACCCTGCCTTTCATTTGACTCCCTGGCCTGTTGGGTCACCTCTGGCTGTTCCCCAGAGTTTCTCAGGGGTGTTTTAATTCACTCAAGAGTCCTACTGCAACTACCAAAGTGGCTGGGAATTCCCCTACTCCCAGAGCAAGGACTTGTGATTTTCTACGTTTGTCAAAGCCAAGTGGACATTAGTACATCCTTGTAATACAAGGCAGCATTGATTTCTCACACAGGCATTTAACTAATGGGCTTTGTCAAGCGCAAAAATGAATACAGACCCACATTGTTTCCTCTGAACTGCCCTCACAGAAATTCGAAGCTCATGTTGTTCTAAAATGGTGAAAATATCACACTTGCTTAAAAGCTACGGTAAAACAAACATTTAAAAAAGCCTTTTTCTTGAGGTGTCATATTCAAAAAGTGAAAACAGAGTCCAATGAGACTTTACTTGTTTCCTCTACATTGATAAATTATAAATTCAGTATCAACTCCTGCCTTGTATAAAGCAGTGGAGTAAATTGTGCCACTTTAGGCATAAGAAGGATTGAATAACAAATACTGAATTGTTCTACAAAACATCCTGCATAATTTCAAAAAAGTGTACCTCAGATACAGCCATAGAAAAATTACGGCATTAAAGGGAAGGAGGGAAAATGAATTGGGAAAATTACTGTTTCAGCATAAATAATTTCAGTCAACTTCTTATGCAGCATCCTACAAGAGAATAAACACCCAAGTAATAAGAAAACCAGGTGAAGACATGTTTGTTTTCATGTGCCAGTCAGAAGGCTATCCTCTGGCAGAGGTTTTCTGGAACAATGAGAAGAACCTAAGTCTCACTAGGTCTGCAAATACCACCTATATGCTGACCACAGATGGCCTCTACAATGTCACCAGCATCTTGACATTTAAACCAAATATAAGTGAGAACTACAGCTGTGTGTTCTGGAATAAAGAACTGAACAGAGAAACTTCTGCTCACATTTCTACTTCAGGTTTGTATCACCTTCAACTTGTACAGAGAGAGAGAGAGGATTTGTACACACATCGTGTCCTATGATCCATCACTGGAACTCACTGTTTCTGGAAAACGGTGTACCATTGATGCTCTATAAAATAAAAAAGTCAGTATTATTTACATTTTTAAAGCCTCAGCTAGCTCACACTCAAACAAGCCAGACTGTCACTTTTCTGTATTTTTTAATTTTAGGGTAGCTCCCATTACTTGGCTACCAATATAGAGGAAATTCTTTAATCTACAAGAGTGTCTTCCCTGACCTAGACTCCTAATTAATTGTTCTTCAGAAGGGATACAGAAAAATTGCAGTAGTGCTCACTCAAATGCCTTACAAATGAGAGGTTTGACTCATTTTTCTTAAAGCTTTTTGGAGTACTATTGCAGAGTGAAGTATTCATAAAACGAGCATAAAACACTATGTTGATGAATTTTAAGAATCTTTTTGTTCAGCCAGAACAAGACTTTAGAGAATCAGAACTGGTAATTTCATAAATTATGCTTGTTTTGTAAGTAGTAAATTCACTTTCTTTTCATGTTTTTGACAGTTTTAATGAGTACACAGTATAGTGGACAAAAATCCTTGATCCTGTTTATTATCTCCACATTTGTGATTGTAGCTGTCCTTGCCTTTGCGTTAATTATCTTTCAAAAAAGAAAATCATTCAAGAATGGACAACCCAAAAAAGGTATATTTTACTTCAGATAGTAGAACTTTTAATTTCCTGTGAAAAGCCTTTTGGAAAATTTAATAATTCTAGGTACATTTGTGTGACTGGTCACATTTTATTTCTAGATTAATTCTGTTCTAAAATGAGACCTTGAATCATTTGAGTAGGGTTTTATTTTTCTCACCTTGTTACTTACGTGACATATGGTGTATGGAAACATTTTTTTTTAATACAACCAGCTACTATTCTCTAAAGAACACAAACAACCTTGGGCTTGGGTAAGGAGAGCTGTAAAAATGTAGTTTGAATGGTGTTTTTCTTCATAGCTGCACAGAGATTGTAGCTACAGAATATGACAAAGAACTTCTATTTTCAATCTCCATTAGGCTGTATTAATGGTATGGTGTTCTGAAATATTATGAATAGTGTTTCTTTCCTTGTTTGCAAGTGCAATAGCGGAAAAGTAATAAAGCAAACAGGCTATTAATCTAGTCTTTTCTTGCATATGAATAGACTCCAGTAAATTCAAATATATGTATTTACGGTCATGAAATTAAAGCCTTGCTTTTAAGGACTTCAGAATTTGGTTCAAAATTTGCAAAAGCAAAGAAGTGTAGAGAAGTTTATGTATTACATATGAGTTAATAATAACCTTAAATGTGTTTAAAGCTCAGTTTAAAGTAAAAGTTTGTTGAATTGTATTGTTTCTTTAAAATTTAGAAATGCTTAAGTTAAATTTGTATATATTTACTTCAACAGACAGGAAAAGAAAACTGAATCCTAATGTGAAAGATGAGAACAGTAAGTCACAGGGTTTTTTATATTTATGCTTATGGCTTTGTATTTATAAAATTTTTATAAATCTGTAGATGGCAACTTAAATAATGTTACCTCAAAAATAGAGGCTAGTTTTTAACAGAAATTCAACTTTTCTTCAATTTTCTAAAAATGCAGTGTCTAACTTGATGACTTTCTCTTGGGTAATGTAAAAATTTGTGAATGTTTGTTCCCTCTCACTGAGATACTGAGAGCTTGCACATATAAACCTCAGTATGCTTACTACAGTTCCAGTAACCTCAGGTGAGTAGGGTACACACAGAAAGCTGGTTGTTTTGGAAGGCATCAACATTTTTGTGGTAATAGTCTTGTTATACTTGTGGATCAGGCTACAGGTTTTAATAACAAATAAAATGATACCTCATTTATCTGGAATATTAGATCATCCACTGAGCCACATCTTATCTTGCAAATGTGTGGCCTTCCTAGACATTCAGGAATTTTTACATTGCAGAAGGAAGTCCTAAAGAAGGGATATGCCTTAAAAAATATCAGGACGCATGTTACCATCCTGTGCCAAAATTGAATGAAAAAAAAAAGAAACTACCATAGAAAACTATAAAGCAATATGGCAAAAAACCTCTTAAAAAAACTACTTTTATAAACCAGTTTTGTCACCTATAAATGAAAGTCTGATGGATTAAATGTATTTCAGGAGAAAGACTGTGGCCAGTGTTAGGTAGAGTGGTGTTGGGTTCAGTGGTATTCCTCTGTGTCCAAGCAGACCGTAAAACAGCCTACTGAGGCCAGCTCCAAGGCTGCCTAATGAGCTCCAGAATGAATGATTGTCTCAGAAGGAGCAAAATTGGAGCAAAACCCTGATGCAGCTGACTGAGCAGCCTAAAGACACAATATATCACAGTTCCTGGACACTTAGGGATCTTTGCACTTTACCAACGACAGGATGTACTTGAGAAGCCACCCATGTTTCTTAGGGCTAAAAAAAAAAAAAGTACATCGAGAAGTCACCAACTTAAAAAATAATTTCTGTAGGTGGAATGAAAAATAGGGATTGGATAGAGGGCATGAATTCACTGATTCCCATATCACCTCAGGTTGCACCACTTGCTCAATCCACTGCTTTGGTAGATCTTACAGTGAAAACAACACTTTCAGAAAAACACTTTCACCTTTCAGAAATCAGCACTTGTTGTAATCAAAGGCCCTTTCTTATTTTTCACATGATGGCGTGAAACTTCAGTGGAATTATGCCATGCGCAAATGAAGAAAAGCTCAAGGCGAGCAATTTGGAGGACAGTGCTGGTGCATGTCCAGACACGATTCCAGTGCACATTATTTGAGCATGGCGTGGCGTCCCTTGGCTTTTTATATAAGTGCTGTAGAATTTTTTCAGTTTGTAGGTCCTAGTCTCCATTGTGCACTTATTGAAATGAAGAAATTAAAGGAGAGGTAGCTGTTTTTTGTGGGGGTTTTAACTTCTTCATTTTAATGACTGAAAATCTTTGTGCAACTTGCAGTAAGTCACATGACAAACCCTTATATTTCTCAGCATCATATATTTGCAAGAAACACTGGAAAGAACCTTTTTTCCATGATGAGTAGGTAGATGAAGCATAAAAGCCACAGATACTTTACCAGAGACCCTTGGAAATGACCCACATGGCCTTGGTTACAGGAACAGGGATTGTTCATGCTATCATTTTAATTTACAGCTCAAGTTGTATCAGCACTGGAGATGTAAGACATTTGACCTCATCGCTGAAATCTCAGTTCTGCAAAGTTTTATGTGGCTGCTCAGATTTTACTGACAAGCGTTCCCATGGATGCTATCTAACCAGATTTCAGTTTTGTTATTTCATTTATATGGCTGATAGTCAGTGATAGCTTTGATGTAAAAGAAAATCCAGGATTCATACCAGATAGAGAGAGAATTCTTTCCTCTGAAAAGATTGCAACAGGATGTCATTGTAATTAATGGCAGCTTTAAGGAGCCATTGTAACTTCAGCAAAGCCTAGAAAAGCTTTCATACAGTGAAGATAGGGCTTTCACATTATCATTCAGTTGCTAAAATTGGGTTATATGCTTAAATTAAAAGAGATTTTTAAAATGTTATTATTCCTTTTTTTTTTTCTTTAAGGAGATGATTTAAACTGTCAAACTGAGGCTTTATACTTGTCAACTGTCACAGCTTCAAGAGACAGTGGGAGTTTAGGTCTGTGAAAAATCTTAATCTCACACACTGTTGCACTTTTTGCATCTGCTTTTGAGGACTTCAAAGGAAAGTTGCGGCACTTTAGCTTTGGAATGAACAGTGAAGTCATGGGGATTTATAGGCACTGCAGCAATGGGAAGCTATGCCTCTTCAGATACCATATGGTGAAGTTACTGAGAATTATGCTGTCATGAAATGTGGTTTACCATTGCGAAGAGGTTATCTGAGAGCATTTGATACACTTTTCTTTTGGACTTAGTGTTGCTCAAGGCATTTTTGTTTAAGAATCTTTTTGTTAACTGTTCCAGCCTCAAAAATGGTACTTGGATTCAAACATCTTGTGGGAATTTGAATAAAAGTTGTCTTACACTTAAATAGTCATCTTTCAAGTGGAAACATCACTGCATGCATGTACCTCATTTCCTAACTTTCCAACACATTAAACTGGAAATTACCACAAGTATCCACCAGCACAGAAGTATATGGAAGATATTTCATGTAACTAAAGAAATAAGAGGTTGAAGTTAAATCAAAGGACAGACAAAAAAAAATCTCAACATCAACATGTCAATATTATACTAAAGAAAAGAATTTTAATGCACAAGTCTATGTAAAACCATGTAAGTAAGCCAGGTTAGAAAACAAAACAAAATGAAAAACCAATGAACAAACAAACAAACAAACAAACCCCAACTCCCCCCTAAAAGACCCCCAAAAAACAAACCCCAAACAAGAAACTTGTGTTGCTGTGCTCCACTACAGTATATTTGTGTATGAAGTTTTACATTTTAACTGATTACTCAACAGCATTTTATTTAGGAGAAATATGGAAGCAAAAGTGAAAATGAAGCTCAAACAGACCTTTCTATTGTTTATTTTTAAATGATAATTTTAACATTTCTCAGAGGAAAAGATGAGTCTTTCCATGCCAGGCACTTCTGTTTTACTTTTTATTACCAGAATGCCTAAAAATGCATCATTCAACTCTGAATACACTGTGCTGGGTGTAGCTTCTGAAGTGCCGGTTTGGAAAAAATTGCCCAACAAGAAACATCTTTGCATCTTAGATAGTCATCAGATCATGAAACTAGGACACTGGGGAGGATTTGTCATATTATTTTCAAAGAGTACTGGCTCAGGTGAGACGTATTTTCTCCTAAGATAGAGGCAGTAACACTGAAGAAATGTGTTCACATGGAAACAATTTTTGTCATTATTTTGCTCTTGGAAGGGTGCTATCAGTTTCACAAAACTCCATCACTTCAGTAATGCTAAGGTTTGTCTTCAGAGCTCTTGCTCTGGGTTTAGATGGGAGCTTTTCCTCCAGTGTCACATTGCACCTATTTACTTCAGCATGAAGTGGACCTACAGTGCTGCTATGAGATCAGAAAGACAGCATTCATACCCTCTTCTATTTCACCAGAATAGCACAGCTGCTATTGATTTTACTTTACTGTGGAAGCGAAAAACAAGTCTTTCTCTGTCAATATCTCTATTTTAATATCTAGGTATTGTACCTTTAAATACTCATTTGTAGCCATTGGATTCAGCTGAGACAGATTTGCACTAGGCTTGCTATGTCCTTGCTGACACAGAAAATCAGGTAGATGTCAAAGAACCAAAGCGTCTTGAAGCATTGCTTAGCTTTAGATAAAATTGCAGCTTGGGGACTGCCCTGGCTTGCACCATCTAGCAATATCTAAGAGTCAGTGAATAAGGTCAAGCAAGACTTATATTCTGCTGGGAATGATGAGCCTCTTCTGTCAGCCATCATGAAAAAAGTAATCCAGTGTGCTCCTGGAAGGTCTTTATTTTGCATTTTTCTGTGTTTTTTTTTCCTCATAATAATGAAATGGAAATAAAAAAATTCAAACTGAATTTATGTGAATGAACATAAATAGACCTTTGAAACTATATTATGATGATTATCATTGTTTCTTGACAAAACAAAAGTAATCCTGACATTACCTTATGCTGTTGAGTAAATGTTGCCTTGGTGTGGGCAAGGAAGAACAGGTGTGGGCAGTTCTTCCTGCCCATTTTGCAGGCACAGCAAACACTATCCTGCTTCCTGTCTTAAAAGCCTGTACACTGAAAGGTTTCACCTGTCATCCCTAGGCAGAGGCAGCTCAGCTTTGCCTGACAGTCCTATCTCCTATCCACTTCTTTTCGTACTAAAGGAGCAATAGTACTATTTACTGCAATGACCATAATACCCAGAAATATATCTTGGGTTACAAGTTTCTATTTTTATCAACTACCAGTGAATACTTATGAACCACAATAAAAACAAATCAGGATGACTATCATATATTACCATCTGAAAGTTAACTTGTCAGCAGCTTGACCAATCTCTATGTGTCTATGAATTCATGCATGAGCTGTTTTTTACTGTAAACCACTGAACATAGACATGCATGTGATATGATGAGTCTCTGTTCTTTCTGCTTCAGCTGTTTTACATGCTGTTATCTTGAAACAGCTGAACTAAGAGTTTTCAGATAAGCTGCCTGCAAAATATTTGAAGATTTTGGGGAGGGGGTGTTGGACAGTTTTAAAGTTTACAGTGAGTCAAGAATTGGTATTAGATACTTTCAGATGTAATATAAAGGTTAGTTTGTAGGAACGGACTTTAAAACTTACTTAGACTTTCATCTGGCATGTTAGAGTGGCATAGCAGATACTTTGCTCAGGAAGCTTCTGTCGTCTTTTCTGAGATTTACCTCCTCTATTCATCTCCATATGTTTGTCCCAGCCAAGAGAATGTCATAAGCAATAGCACATTAGTGTACTGTAGAGAGGTAAATTTGGTGGAAGATTTGTATGAAAAGATGTGCAAACAATCTACTCATCAAAATACTTCACTAAATTTTTATGGTGACCATTTTCACAAGCAAGTATAAAAAAAACCCTAGTTTTAAAGTATTTAATTCTTCTTGTCTGGCTAAGGAACACTACTTTTGCAGTCCCCTGATATGCTTTACTCTGAGTGAGATATTTGCCATTTTAACACAGGAGCATCTGGCAAATTGAGTGATTAATCTTTCTGCTCTTCCTCATCTCTGCTATTTACCATAAATTTTCAGATCTTGTAGGAGGTTCATATGGGGTTTTCTACCACAGCAACATTTTTAGTATCTGTGAGTTGTGACTTGCTTGATTAGGAGCACACAGGAGAGTAAGATTAACTCTGTTTTGTATAATGTTCACTTTCATACCAGCAACAGGTTAAACACACTGTATTTACTTGATTTCCATTAGCACAGATATAGCTGAAAGCAGCAGTTAACATCACAAATGTTAATATCTTTAGAAAATGACTGAAGTGGACGAGTGATTTCTAATGGCCAGTTGAAACATCTTACAAGACTTAGGTCTGCATACGAGAAAACTACGATCTGATTCTGACCATGGCTTACTGGGCATAGTTGGAAATGTCTTTAGAGGTTTGGTTGCCAACGAAAAATCCCAATGTCTTTCTTAAGAAATGGTGCAGTCATCTTTTCTTACAGAATTTCTTCCTTCACCTGACAGAAGCATACTGTACAATTAACAGTATCTTCCCATTTCACAAAATAGCAAAGTAGAAAGGTTTACGAACCATCTCTATACAGTAAAGGACCACTGTTACTAGAACAGTTCTAACTTGAAAGTTGGATTTTTTTTCTGTGAGAGTAGGGGTTCAGTAAGTGACCTCCAGAAGTTACTTCTAACCCAAAGTGACCTTTGACATTAAATTTGTTATTCAAACTAGTTTCTGTATCCTTTGTAATTATCTGACTTTCCTTATACTCCAATGAAAATGTGGCCTTAAAGTAAAGCCCCAGACCAATGACTGCCATCTGGTTTGACAAGATGTCCTGGTTTTCTCCAGTATGTTTTCAAGCTTGTCCTGAAATACTGTTTTATAGCCAGTACACAGTAATATTTCACTCAATTCAATATGCAGCCATATGATAAAAAGAAGCTGACGGAGGTAAATGCACTGTGCAAACGTTGCTAAAACCTGAATTGAAAGCAATATTGAGTTCAGATGTATTTATTTTTGGTTTTTATGTTTCCTGCCCTTTTTCTTCAGCTGAGGTTTGTTTATTCACAACCCTCTTTCCTTAATGGGCTTTTCCAAGTGAGAACTAAAATGTCTTTCATGCAAAGTCTTGTGTTAGAAACCACTTTACACAAGGCAACAAAACAAAGAATATTGCAGTAGAAATTAGACGAATGGGTTTAAGTGCAGTTCTTATACACAAGAATGCACTCAAACAGTGGGGCAATATTATTACAAGCCTTAACTGGTGAAGATAGGGCTTCCTAGGGAAGCTAGTCATACATTTAGAAATATAATTGCAATGGTAATGTTCCTAGCAAGAAGATTGCTCTGCTACTCAACGATTGCCTTTGTATATGGAATCTGCCTTCTTTCAGGTGAGATGATGAACATACTCTTCCCAGAGCTAAAATAATTGTTAGTCTCAACAATGCTCCTGCTTGGCATCAACTACACCAAACTGCTGAACTGACAAAAGGTGAAGCAACTCTTTTCACCTCATATTCACAGAATAGTAAAGTAAAAACTTGCAGAATAAAGAAGCCAGATATTGGCGAAGAGACTAAAAACATGAGCATGTAACTGAGAAAGGAGAAACTTTTGGTAGGAAAAGGGAACAGAAGAAGGTCAACAATTTTTATTTCAAGAGGGACTCAGAATTTTTGTGAGAATAGTAAAGCCAGATGAAGCACTGTGAGCTCAAAGAATTTCCTGGTTTATATAAGAAGCTGTGAACTCCTGAGGGATGCTTCTGTATGTCCCCAAATTAGTGCAGCCCTAGTGCATAGAGCTGTCTCAGACTCATCAGAAAACTGAGGCAGCAAGACAGCTGTAAATTTGTTGAGCAAAAGCAACATATTTAGACATCTTTGATTTTCTGCATGTTTGCCNCTCCTTCAACTTAAAACCATTCCCCCTGGTCTCCTAGAGAGTCATGAAGTAAGATGTAAACCACAGCATACACATAGATGTAGTTCAGCTTCAGAAGAGACCAGTTGTTTTAACTTCCTGTATGTTACAGTTTTTGAAGGATTATTCAGGTTCTTTATAATAAGCCTCAAACTTCACCTCTGTAAAGCTGTTCAGTTTTCCAAAACTGAAAATATGCATGACAATTGCTGCAAAAGAACAGACTATCAGCCCCAGTTGCATCTACTGAGAGGAACTTGGTTGGGTAAGGTATTCCAGGATTTCCACAACACTGAGTTGTATAATTGTACCCTATGCTGGAAAGAGGAAGGTGGAAAAGGCCCAGGGCATGAAAAAATTTCTTGCATTAGTCAAGATAGCCTTGAAAAAGACATACTTCAGAAGCCATTTTGTGGCATGAGCTAAGTCTGCTCAGTTAGTCATTGCTGATCTTATCCAATCACTGATACTTCAGACAAGGATGTTGTTATGCTGGAAGCCAAACTGTGCACTGGGGTAACTTAACATTCCTCATGCTTCTAGATGGCTAGCTACAATCTGAACCATGGAGATTTAGTTGGACATCTTGCCTTACAAGTAAAATTAACTAGACAGATGGGCACACAGGCCCATATAGAGAAGGCCACGTATTTTCTCAAGTCAAAGGTCATCAACCTATGCTTGTTGTCTGTGCTGGGTCTTGATGTAAGTCATGCGTCTCTTGTTGATCTGTGCATTTTCAGCTTCATTCTTTAACTGAGCTGCCTCAGGTTCCCTGTCATTTACAACAGCACAGCTGCATATATAACTTAGCTTCCATTCTGGGGTACAGGTTTGACTTGACTCTTGATATGTTATTTCAAAATAAGATCATAAATGAGATAATTAAGATTCCTGTTTCCAAGCCTTCATAGTTGTAGTTGTTCTTTTTGTCATTGCCCTTTGTAATACTTGAGTACTCCTTGGATTTTGCTTGTCTGCCGTACTCCTTGGATTTTGCTTGTCTGCCTGAGAGAGAAGACAGAATTACTGTTAAAAAAAGTTTCTCATTTAGGTTATTGGAGGAATAGCCCACCAGGATGGAAAGATGTCATTTAAAAGTCAATAATGGCTTACAAACAAAGGTATCAAGTTGCTCTGTGCTAAATGCAGTGTAGAGATTTGGCTTCTTGAGAGTTTTAGAGTAGGGAGGCTCAGAAGAAGCTTTTCAGTGAAAGTGGTAGTTAACCCCAAACTAGTTTAGAGCCAGAGCTCACTAAGTTTATGGAGTGATAGTCTCACTTGGCACTTGTGATATTGGGGTCCTGGACATGGTAATTATGAGTCCTTCTCCAATTCTGCTTTTCTGTCTCAAAGATCAGACAAACCATTTTTACCACATGCAGAAGCCTTGGAGTTACAGATTCCAATCCAGTAAGTGTTGCCTGTATTAATCTTCATTGATAACCCTCATTAATAAGCAAGAACAACAAGTTGCAGTTACCCACTACTGAGTTCTTACTTAGAGACTTTGATTGCTTAGGCCTATAAGCAAAAAAAAAAAAAAAAAAGATCTGTTTTAATAAACAAGTTTTGACTTTCGTTCTGGCCAGACACTTGTTCAAATCTGGGTTTTTCCCAGGAGAACAATAACATGTGCACTGCTTTGATATATATTGAAACCTTTCTTGTCATGAGAGACAGCTCGAATCTAGCAGTGTCATGAAGTAAATACTCGAGTAAAGGGACCGGCTGCTGATTTAGAAACCAGAAGCCTCATAGGAATAAGGAACAAAGTAAACCATTCTTCAGTCCTACATGGTGAACACTGTGAACTAGTCATTCCCATGTGCAGGTTGATGCTCAGTTCTGCTCCATGCCATGCCAGCTGTCAACAGTGGCACTCACACAGAGGACAGGTATGAGGTATTGTTCTCCCTACTGCTTCAATTCGGCAGCTGTTGGCCAGCTACCATGTGTGTGCCATTTGCAGGCACAACACGGCATGGTTTTTAGCAGAGTTGGCCTTTATGCCATGAAGCTATACTCTGTGAAGAGCAGCTACAAAAGTATTTGGAACAAATTATGCTAGCCAGTCCATGGGGGCAAAAGTGACACAACTTGGTTTAAACCCCTCCTGGTGACTCTGAATGTCTTTGAAAGTCTTTTAAATTGTTAATTAAATCCAAAAATCCATAGGCAGCTAAAAGAAACAGAACTGGAATGAGTTAGATTATCTGACTTGTATTTTCAGCCTAATTCTTTGAATTTTTCCACTTTGTTAGATGTACATTGAACTTTTTATTAATGATACAGTGTCTTTGAAAAACCACTTTTTCATGAAAACTGAGGTTCTTCCTCTGGCTTTTGAAAGGCTGGGACAACAAGGTAAAGTTGTGCTTCTTTTCTTCCAAAAACTGGTAACTGAAGATCTCAGTGCTGCAAGCTGCTTTGTGTAAGTGGATGCGATGTATTTACAGAAGCTCACTGAAGTACAGCGAATGTGTTTGAGTGCAAGGAAGTACTTACCTGCTTTCATAAAGTGTTTGCTCAAACAGCAGGCCATATACTCAAGTATCACGGTACCACATTTATCTGAACTTCTAACTTCGGGAAACAGTTGCTGCTTAAAAGCAGCAGCAAAGTAGCTGACTACATTCCTGAAAAAGTACAAGTAACTGCATTGAAAACTCAGATGGCTGCTCTCAGGAGAAAAAAAATAGCTTATTTTGGCCCTATTTTCTATCCTGGGTATGAGTTCACATCAGAAGACTCGAGAGAGTGACTACTTTTCTTGTACTGAATGTTGCTATTTGTTATCTAATTTGTTTTGTAAGAAGCATACAATTTTCTGAGGAAGAGACTTAATTAGCTGACCATGTTTTTATAAGCTAATGAACCATCAACACAGTATTTCCTATCTAAGAATCTCGAAGTGTTTTCCAAGAGCGTGTAAACACTATAATACTATTCTACTATTTTCCTGATGGAAAAGGCTGGCACGTACCTTAATAAAAGCAGACTGAAGGTCATCAAAGAGATAAAACTCATGTTTCTTGAGGTTTCACTACCATCCCCATATAACCAGCTTTACTATCCTTACAGAACAGACTGCCTTGTCAGCGCACTGCAAGAGCAGGTGTGCCCCATGAGCGGCTGTGAACCAGGACAGGAGAACAGTCACAGCACCATACCCTCCCCATTAGGGCACAGCACCAAGGTGCCTAAGCAGGACCAGGCCTGGTGATACAATCTCTCAACAAGTCCTTGCCAGTCAACGTGATGCGTGAGGTTCAACACCCACTGAGGGGATCTACTTAGGCACAGACAGCCAGGCCTGGAGGCAAGGCAGTATACAACACAGGCACATGGTCCATCCAAGAAAAGCACTAAGTCAGGACAGGATGCATGGACACAGATAGCTCAGCTCAGGCAAGGCTTGGGTGCATAGGCATGAGCTTAAAGGGGGCTCCTGGGCCCATGGGCAGAGGGTGCGATAGTGGGGTCACCAATGAGGCTAGTCATTGAAGCTAAAGCCTACTGTTGCATATGAGCCCCCTGGCTATGAGGAGTTCGTTACCTTCTGTAAAACATCTCATGTTTATGATTGCTACTGGTAATAGCAAGCATCTTTGTACAATAGCAGGACATCTCCTGTGACTCGTGTTCTTAGAGCAGCCACTTCTGCAGTATTTATGCTCATTCTGCTTTAATGGTTGTATTTAACTACAGCCCTGCATGTTGCTATTTTTAAATAATAAAAGGAGGTTTTTTGCAAGAGGGAAGCATAGATGCATAAAGCTATTATATTCATACTCAAATAGAACTATCTGTTAACAAAATTAAAAGTCAAGTAACTTTCAGTTCCTCTTCATCACACAGAAGTACAATTTTCTTTGTAGGAAAGCAGGAACAGTCTGAGCTCTGAACAGAGATCTGAAAAACTACGAGCAGAAATATAGCTGACTTGATCCCTATACCCACTCAAATGGATTTTTCTCTCTGAAAATATGAAAGTAATCAAGAAACAAAAGTTGTCACAGCTTCTCTGTATTTCAGCTCTGCTGAGCTGACCACAATGCTACTAAGAGATCTTAGGTCAGGAGAATTGGTGACATGCTTTAGTGACCTATTCACTTCTCTCTTTTTCAAACCAAACTTGGTTAAATCTAATGAGATCCTATATTGAGGCTGTTTCTGACAGCTACATGGCATGACTTTGCAACTTTGCTATTTCTCACAATGCAACAGACCAGAAGACCAATTGGTGGGGCTGATAACAGAATAGCAAGGGGTAGAGACTTTCCTTCAAATAGTTTTGCCTTCACTGAACAACTATGTCCAGGCAAGGCCCTTTAACTTAAAGAGAACATTATAGAAGGCATCATGGTATGGATCCAAGCAATTTTCAATTGAATAAATCATGAGCCAAAGTATTACAGAAAAACTAAATACCACACAGAGTAATGGAGAATTACAAACAAGATCTCATAATAAGTTTTCATCATGTACAGAAGAAAAAAACCTTGCCCAAATGCAAGAACAAAGCAAGTGCTATTAAAAAAAGATGACGACAGATGGTAGCCATGATGCCTTCCACCACTCCCCCAGCAGGTAACAGGCTGCTAAAAATCTGAACCATGTGTTTTTTTTTTTTCCCCTAAGCAGTCCCAAGGGTGTGAAAATGAAATAGTTCCGTAGCTAAGCAAATTGTGTTGCTATTCCGTTGTTTAACCCTTGTCCTGGCTCTTTGGCGCATAACCCTAGTATACCATGTATCTCAAACAGTAACAGGATTTCAATGGGAGTCTCTAACCAGGAATTTATTAGCAAATTAGTGAAAGTTTCTTAGTACACTAGATTAATGGTTTCCAATCCTATTTTCTGTCTGGTTTCTCTCCTCTCCCCCTGCCCTGCTCTGCATATGTCATATTTCAAATTTCTCTTGAGTAGTATGTGCCAACAGCCACAGAAAAAGCAAAACTAAAATGCCAACATATTTATCAACATTTTACCTACATAACTAACAATAACTGAGTCCACGTACCACTGTCTGTCTGATACTTCAAATAATCCCTTTTTGCTGATAAGTCTGTAATGGTTTTATTTTACAAATAAATAGAACTGAATATTTTAAGTTATTTGACTAAGCACAACCAGATAAGCTGTCTGATTCCTAAGCACAGTGATCTGTCCAGAGACATTGGGTGTCCATTAGGGCTGTTTATAAATACCACAAGAACATCTTGAGTTGCTTCTTGTAGGAGACATATAGGGAAAACAATACTGCTGAGAGATTGATTTTCTTCTTCATTTAAAAACTTATTTGCTGTGTCTTTCTTCTTCTATCTTATGAAATTATTTGCTGTGCACTAGCAGCACAGCAAGCAGAGAGACTTGGAATCTGGCTTTAGTGTTCTTACAGCTCTTGTCAAACAGGCATAACAGTGGTACCTTCCATTGCTATTGACATGAGAGAGGCTTGTATTTTATCTGCCATTTACGTATTGAAACACCACCACTACGTTTTTCCACTTATTTAATAAATAATGAAATAATAATGTCCTGTTCTCAGTGCAAAATCCTGTATTTCTACACCTTTGTATTCTACTGGCAGATGCTCGGTTTTCAGCTTCTTAATTCAGATTTTCACACCACATTTGGAAATTTCTCTTCAAACCCTTACAGCCACATTTGCAATATAGTGCAGGGCTCTGCCTGTAACATGGGTGTAGAAGACAGAAAAAATAACGGCCTCCACGCCATTCAATGTGAATCAAGCGAAAGCTGTTTATTCGTGATAAGATCAAGCCTTTATACCTTTTCTGTGCAATCATGCATATACTGATTGGTGCAAACTTATTTTCACACAGCAAACAGAACAAACAGATTGGTTAAGTGTGCAGTGTGGGTAAACTTCTTATTGGCTAACAGAGTTGCTAATTCTTCCATCTTCTTCTGCTATCCCAGCTGGGTTGTTTTTCCTTTTCTGCTGATGGTTGCTCTCCCTTCTTATCTTAGGGTACCTCCTCTGCTCAAGGTCCTTGGCTGGTTCACACAATACTTCCATTTTCATAAACCACCTGCTTTCCCACAGATATCTCCCCACACATGGGCACTTTATTTTGCTGTCTAAGCAAGAAGTATATTATTTGGAAATCTAGTTCTTAGTCGGAGTATGAAGGAAGGAGGGATGAAATGTCAGTATTCAAGGACTGTTTTTAAAACTCAGAGAAGAGTATCACAAGACAGAAGTCTCACCAGGCCAAGAATGTCACATGAGTCAAGACAGCATGTGCGCATGAACAAGCACTTCTAAATCTTGAGCATACAGCTCAATAAGAAAATCATGAGGTGGGTATGCAACTGGCCGAGGGATATTGCTCAAAGGGTTGTGGTAAATGGAGTTACTTCAGGCTGGCAACAGATGATGAGTGGGGTCCCGCAGGGATCCATCTTAGGGTCAATACTGCTTAACGTCTTTATAAATGACTTGGATGTAGGACTTGAAGGACTAATAAGTAAGTTCACAGATGACACTAATTCCGGGGGTGCCATTGACTCCAATGAAGGCAAAGAGGCACTGCAGAGAGATCTAGATAGATTAGAGGATTAGGCTGTCACAAATCATGTGAAGTTTAACAAGGGCAAGTGACGGGTTCTGCACCTGGGAAAGGGCAACCCAAAAACCACCTACTGACTGGGGAATGAGAGAATAGAAAGCAGCACTGCAGGGATGGATCTGGGAGTATTAATAGATAGTAAGATGAAGAGGCAGTGTGCCTCAGCAGCCAAGAGGGCCAACCAGGTCCTGGGGTGCATCAAGCACTCTATCACTAGCTGAGTGAGAGAGGTGATAGTCCCTCTTTACTCGGCGCTGGTGCGGCCTCACCTGGAGTATTGTGTGCAGTTTTGGGCACCACAATACAAGAGGGACATGACATTGTTGGAGAGCGTCCAGAGGAGGGCCACAAAGATGGTTAAGGGCATGGAGAGGAGGTCATATGAAGAAAGGCTGAAATCACTTGGTCCGTTCAGCCTGGAGAAGACTGATGGGAGACCTCATTGCAGTTTGTAACTTCCTTACCAGAGAGGCAGGGGTGGGTGCTGACCTCTTCTCTCTGGTGACTAGCGACAGGACCTAGGGGAATTACAGGTTGGATGTTAGGAAGAAATTCTTAACCCAGAGAATGGTGGAGCATTGGAACATGCTTCCCAGGGACGCAGTCATGACACCAATGGAGTTTAAGAAGTACTTGGACACGTAGTGTGAATTTGGGATTGTCCTCCTAAATAGGAGTTGGACTTGATGATCCTTGTGGGTTCCTTTCAACTTGGGATACTCTGTGTGATACTTTACTGATTGTAATGAGAACATTACTTTGTAAGTTCATGGTGTTCTTGTCACCTGAACACTGTTGACTGTTCTCAACCTTTCATGTCAAAAAGGGCATCAAGGTCAACAGGAATGATCAAAGGCCTCAGAACTATAAGCTGCTGACTAGGATCTGACCCAGGGTTAAGCTCAGTGAACAGGATGTGGAAAATTATTGCGTGTGACCTGCAAACGTGAATGCGTATGTTTAATATGTCTCATGCATTTGAGTACCACTGAACTCAATGTGAGTCACAGAGGCACTTAAAGCTCATGCTTGCTAAACTAGAGTCTTCTGACTAAACATCTTGCTTCATCTGTTCTCTAACAGGCATATGCATTTTCAGCCACAGAAATTATTTCAATATATTTGGAGTTGGCCAGCAATTTTCATTGACGTACATAAGTAAAACAGAAAAATAACTCTTATTATGGTAGTATTCTTAACAAAACCTAGTTATTCTTCTTAATAACACTATAAATACACCAGTCACTCTGAGACCTATGTTCCCCAGGATTGTTTAAGAGCAATTAATGCTAAGTTTCATTGTATGATTCCAAAAAGATGAATAAAGAACACATTTCTGTCTTAGTATGTCCCCATTTTGCATTAATTGTCCTTTATTTACTATAATCACAGAATCACAGAATCGATCGGGCTGGAAAGACCTCCGAGATCATCAAGTCCAACCCTCCGTCAACCCTAATCCATTTACTAGATCATGGCACTCAGTGCCACATCCAATCTTCGTTTAAAAATCTCCAGGGATGGTGAATCCACCACCTCTCCGGGCAGGCCATTCCAATGCCTGATTACTCTCTCTGTAAAGAACATTTTTCTGATCTCCAACCTAAATTTCCCCTGGCAGAGCTTGAGCCTGTGCCCCCTTGTCCTATTGCTGGGTGCCTGAGAGAAGAGACCAGCCCCCACCTGGCTAGAACTTCCCTTCAGGTAGTTATAGACAGCGATGAGGTCTCCTCTGAGCCTCCTCTTCTCCAGGCTAAACAACCCCAGCTCCCTCAGCCTCTCCCCA
>VWZO01002488.1:0-24163 GCA_013396975.1 Bucco capensis | reverse complement strand
ATTAGACAGATCTATCTCAACCAGAGCCTCAAATCTGTTCCTTAGTGGCACCTGGGGGGATGAGGTGGGCAAGGAAGGAGGTTGTTTGTTGCCTCAACCTTGGACTATCTTCCATTTGTTCCCCATATCTGTATTACTGCCTCTGGTTTGGCAGGGGCGGGATACAGGGGTCCTCTGAACCTGAGAACTATCAGATGGGTGCCCCCATTTCTGTTTCAGGGAGGGTAAAGCCTGGCTCTGCCAGTCAAGCTTCTCTTTGGCCTCCCAGATACTCCTCAACCTTTCTACAACCTCTTGCAGCTCTGCAGCCTGGCAGAGTAAGTCTTCAACTTGTTCACAGCGCACACAGCAGATCCCAGAAATGCCACCTGCAGCCTGGGAAAGGCTCTGGTATTCCCTGCAGCATGTGATGTGGATGGCTCTATGCTTCTGTTGGCACTCAGTCTGGGTTCCCATGTCCACTCTGGTAACTGTGTTGCCAAACCTTCTGCCGGGTGGAAACCATAGTTACCTTCCTTCAATTATAAAAAAAAAAAAAAATGATGCTACTTTCCAAGCTGGAAACATTTCCAAAAATAATTATATGTGGTGGGAGACTGGGCTTGGTGACCTCACAAGCTCAAGGCAGTCATGTATCCTTGTCCTGTCCCGTCCTCTCCTTTCCTATCCTACCCTACTTCTTATGCTGTAGCTAACACTAGTTTCTGAAAGACAGAAAATATGGCATTGTTGGTAGTGAGGAAGCAGTAAGTTCCCTGTGAATGTCTTGAGCAGTGATGATCCACAGACCGGTATAAATCTGGACTGAATTTGGTACTAACTTCTGCTGTCAGATGAATGAGTTCAACTAAAATTTTCTGCCTGGGTGTGATATGATGCATGATGAGAGTTGTCTGTCTGTGGATATTACTTACATGCATAATAAGATGGAGTCTAACATTCTGATTTAAGTAAAAAATGTAATTTAAAAGAAAAAGCTTAGTTTGCCATTTCAGGGAGTGAGTGGATCAGAGCTTTACCTGGGCCATGACTGTGTAATTCTATCAAACAGCTATTAAGGTAAACACCAATGAAGGGGATGGTTTCAGGGCTATAATTACTTTGGCCCATATTATCTATTCTTACTTTGCAAATGAAGTTTGTCTCCTCGTAAACATCCATCATGCTCTATGAAAGACTTGGGAAGTAACAACATCTGCCTAAAATGCACTCCCACGTAGCTCAGTTTCATATGTAGGTGTTGATAGCTCTTTATGGGCTGCTTGGAATGCATCAGATGTATATTATATCCTCTTTTGTTAAAGGGCCCCTGGGTCTGGCTCAGCTGTTTAAAACTCAGCCCCTGCATAGTCTACTGTGATCATTTTCATCACTTGCTTTGGCAAACTTTCATAACATAGAGAAGTTCAACTGCAGTTAGTTTCAGTGGTGTAAAATTAATTACTTTCATATGTTCCTGTTCTGTAAGCACAGGGTGCAGCTACTGTGCTGTAATATTAGATTAGACTGAGTGCATTATTAGCTTTATCAATGATTCATTATAATCTTAATGCCAACCAAAAGGACACAGAGTACCCATTTACCAGCGTGCCTCTAGCAAACACTGCAACACATAGAGGTGAATTTTTTTGGAAGTGCCTTTATCAAGGAATATAAAGTAGAAGAAATTTCCTGAGTTGAGTACATGTTTCAAGCAACAATTTTATCAGAAATAGGAAAAAAATCTCCTTTGTTTAACTTCAGACTTAAGGCAAGGTGTTGAAGACAGGACTCGGAGCCACTGAGAAGTCATTCCTCTTTCACTCACCCCTTCATAGCAGGCCATGAAGGAAGGGTGAGCACTTTGAGTGCTATTAATATGTAGAGAAATGCTAACTAGCAACAGAATAATGAGAACAGAGGATTTTTTTCTCTTCCTTATCCTTTCAGGTCAGGATGAAGAGGGGTATTTCAAAGAGCAGGCTTCAGTCAGTGCAGATGCAATACACAATTCAAGGATTACAGTCTTTTTGAAAGCTGAGGCATTAGCCTGTGATATGCACACTTGTCAACAACTGCATATTCACCCCATGGGTTTGAATCAGATCCTGCTACACCCCAGTTTGTCACTGCTATAACCACTTATTTCAGGTAAATTAGACTTTGTTTACACTGGTGAGTGTGAAGAAAGGCAGGTTTGCTAATCACACAGTTTTGCAGATCACACAAAACCTGTCTTTTTCTTCAAGTGAGGCATTTGTCACCACTGCAGGCACTTTGATTTGTTAGTCTGCATGCAGCACAAGCAGGCTTTCAAGAAAGAAAAGGAGTGTTTACATGGGTTTTCTGGGATGTTCAGCACTCTTTTAAAACCTTGTGTTGGTTTTGGTAAGGTTAGTTAAAACAAGTACATGTCCACTTCAAAGATGAATCAATGAAACTCTAGAAACAAAGCACACTGAAGGTTAGAAGCAAGGCTTGCTGTGTGCAAGAGTGACAAGAAAATACATGTGTCCCAAGAATAGTCCACAGATGCTTACAGGGCATCTCTATTAGGACCTGAAGGATGGAAGTAGTGCCATGTGTCTCAACACACACACACGATAAAAATTACTCACTAGTAGCCATTTGAATATGCCTAATATAGCTTAAAGTCCTTCTAAGAAAATAGTTATTAATAATAACAATTACTTTAGTGGAGGGTTTGTAGCTCTTCTAGTGTCCTCTGAACCAGAAGCAGGAGATTCAGTAAACCATGAGTAAGAAAATTAAGCTTCTTGTGACTAGGTTTCATTTCACTGTAGATGAATCTGTATTTCTACTGGAAAACATACAGGTTTATTGACTGAAAAATAACTGAAAACTACTGAGTTCTCCTTTTGACATTTTCAGATGAAGTAAATGGCATTACATAAATGAGAAATTTAAATTGTTAATGTTAGATATTTAGCCTAAACAAACAGAATCACAGACTCACACAGTAGCTGAGGTGGGAAGGGACCTCATCTGGTTGTCTGGTCCAACGTTCCAGCTCAAGCAGAGCAACTTAGAGGTGAGTGCCCAGCATTATGTCCAGACAGCTTTTGAATGTCTCCAAGGATGGAGAGTCTTCAACCTGCCTGGACAACCTGCACCAGTGCTTGTTCACCCTCACTGTAAAAAGTGTTTTCTTGTGTTAAAACTCATACATTAAGTCTCAGTTTTCATGTGATGTACAAAAATCATTTTGAAAACCGAATAATCAGGTTTTGCTTTCCCTCCTTCAAAACTGAGTAAGCAAAATGGACAATATCTACAAAGACAAGTAAAGAGAAGAAATTCTAACATAATTTCCTGTGATGAAGGTCTGCACTGAAGCACTGGTCCTACTGACCATCAACAAAACTCCTGTTGGCTTAAAGAAGAGTGGGAGTGAACCAAGGAATCTGTGAAATTCTGGTTTCAGGTAAGAGGGACTTATGTAGCATACCACCAATTAAAAATAATTCAGCTAAATGTGAAGATTATAATATATTCAAGAAAACAATAAGAGGGAAGTAGCTGACTTGGAACTGGACTTTTTTTCTGTACTTACACAGAGGCAGGGCACTTCATTTGTCTATGGATAAGAGAGAATAACCCTTCCTAGTGGAGTTACCTGATTCCACAGTCACTGCAGTAAATCTTTGCACGTATTTTTCCTACTACATCTGGTCAGGAACTGGAAATCTGTTACCTGGGCTTCACGAACAAGCCCAGGAGCATGACATTTAGGCAGCTGCTTCTCCAGCTGGTGTACGTTAGATCAGTGGCGTGGACTGTTGTGAGTTAATTGCTATTCCCTCTTATGTACCTTAGCTGGCTGCAGCTGCTTGAGACACTTTTATATAGCCCAACAACTCCTGCATTGTTTGCTGTCACTTTCTAAATTTTGTGCTCAGCATTTGGTTGCCTTGATAGCATTGAATGTCCTGTTTCTCTTGGAGGCAGCCAGAGGCTTTAGTAAGGGCCTGCACAGGTGTTGTGGAAATAATCCAGGGCTATTTGAGTAGCATCTAAAAGCTCTACTGTTTATTTTTCTGTACACACAGGCTGCTTATCACAACCACCTGGAAAATTCCACACATGCAGTTGCCCCAGAATGAGCCTTTGTGATAGTACAAGAAAAATAATTTTTTAATCTGATTCACTGGCAGTAAATCTCTAGTAGATAAAAGCATGTTTGGTTTAGAGTAGGAATGCAGAAAGATGAGAGCGAGCTTTAAATTAAAATGGAAGACCAAGTGACATAAAAGATTAATCCAAATTTCTGCTGTTGGTGGCCAGAAACCTGCCATCCTGCCATGACCACAGCTCCCACCATCAGCTTATGCTTGTCTGGAGTTTTGTTGTGTCTAGGTTACATCTGCATGTGTTTGTGCCAGGGCTGTATCAGTACAACTGGTATACTGAGAGTTTACATAGAAACACCTTCTCACATGTGCAAAGCACTTACTTTCTCTGCTGCTTATCGTTCAGCTCAGCTAAGGTGGTGGCACTGGCTCAGTGAAGACCCACAGATATGGAGCACAGGTGTTCTGGGGAAGAGGAGGGTGTTGGTGTGGCTGGGAAGGGAAAGGCAAAACATGCTGAGTGAGTGCCCAGGGCAGGGAGTACCTGTAGACAGCTACAGCACCCAAAGGGCCCAAGGGTGTCCCAGGATGAGCTGCCAAGGTCTGTCCTCTCCAGCTCTTCCACAATAATGAACTGGAACCCAAGGGAATCTATGAGGCTGAGACTGGGGGTTTGTGGCCTATTCTGTGCCTAAAGTATCATGTGGAACCACAGTCTCAGAAGCAGCATAAGCAGAAAACCACAAGTTTAGAATGCAAGAGGTCTTCCTTGTGCCTTGCTTTCTTCTGAGGTACAAGCAATGTGCTTTTGACCCCTGCTACATCACCTCACAGTTTAACTAAGATGCCTGAAAGGGCATTGTAAAACCTGTCCTGCCTTTCACCTACTGTCTTTGATAGACCAGTGCAGTACTCTGTACACAGTCTTTCCCTTTCACATCCACATCAGCCTCCAGTCTTTTTCTGTGCAAACATGTGGGGTTGGAAACAACTGTAATCTGCATGACAGGAGCCCTATCACCATTCTTGGATGACCTCAAGCATGTATGCTGCAGCAGCTGATGCTAATAAGGAATGGGCCCCTGTAGTTGTCCTTGTAATCCTGCAAAGAGTATACATGTGGAGATTTCCTCTCATTGTTTACATCCCTGGTCTGCTGCACAACCACAGTGTTAAAGAACTCTCTGAGGACACATCCCACTACCAGTCAGAGATAGTTCAGCTAGGTAGATGTCCAGGCTGAAAATCAGTATACCAGGGAATGCAATGAAACACATTAATGCAATGAAATCACAGGTGTCTCTGGAAGTTACCCCAAAACCATTTGGATGTTGTAAGAGGGTGACTTTCCTGCAGCCCTCCTGTAGTGACTGGTATGTTCATAGTAACGTTTCCAGTATCAGTACCCAGATTTGACGTTTCCTCTGCAGTGTAAACCTCTTCACTATAGCTTGGCTCTGCTGCCTCCTTTAACATATTCTCCACTTTAACAACTAGTTTAGCAGTCTCCTCCCCATGACCTATCACACCACTATTTTATTCCTTATTAAATCATATCTGAGATTCACTTGGCATGTTTTGACAACCTTATCAGTGAGATCTGTGTTCTCATTTGACCTCAGTCTGTTGGGGGTGGGAGGAACGGGAGTCCTTGAACAAGGCTGTCCTGGAGTGATTAAAATTTAAGAGTGTATGTCATGTTCCCTTTTGAACTTTTGAGTTTGGATATGGACACTGTTTCTTTAAAAGAAAAGGACTCAGTAGTTGAACTCTTTCCCCCCCCCCGAAAGAATTTGCCGGGAGGAGCCGAGGAACTGATAAGGAAAGAAGAATCGAAANAGAGGGGGTATTGTAGCAAAATCCTCTCAAAAGATTGTTCTTTTGACCTTAGCTTCCGGTCAAACCAGGACAAAGGCTCAGCCCTAATGATAAATACTGAACAGAAGAGACATGTTTCTTTGTGACCACTTGCCATGTTCTGTAAGACATTGTAGGGGAGCCTATTATTAGGCTGAGTGCATGTGCCAAATGCCACAGGACCCCTTGCCTTCATTGGGTTCAACAGGAACACACAGTACTATACAGCATAGTACTTAACCATCTGTCTTAATGCAAGGAATCACATGTCTCCTCCTTTTCAGCTCTTTCTCTGGATTTTTTTGTTTGTTTTAAAAATGGCAAAATCTGACAGACCTAAAAATTCAAGGAGACTCATCCAATACAAGACTAAGAGACTGCCCATCCTTATATTGATACCTCCTAGACTGTGAATTCTTCATGGCAGGGAATTCCTCTCTCTTCTGTGCTTTGTAAAGCAAGGTAGGCTCTTGTTGTGCCAGATGCCTGCTGAGGGAAAGCAGGACACTGGTCTCAAAACGTTTACCTAGGTAAGGCTTCTGCGTGGCTTCCAGAAATGCTTTTCAATTCCAGAAAAAATACTGAGCAAGGCCTTCAGGATTTAGCCCATGAATTGTGATTCTCATAGCACACATAGATCCTGAGATCCTGAGATGATTTGAGCTAAAACTGTGTCAGGGAGGTCTCTCCTCCTGCTTGTATTCCTGGTGGGGGGTAATAGTCTTAATGTCTGTAGCTCTCACACAATTGCAATTTGCAAGCAATTACAGATGATGCCTGAGCTGTCTGGCCTCATGACTATCTTCCTGGGTCTTGTTAAGCATCTGTGGACAATTGGATGGATGGAATGTGCTAAGGAACACATTCCCCCACAGAGGCTTGTCCTACCACTTGTATCAGTCATGTGCTGGAGCCAGGACAAATCAGCTGAGTCAGATGAAGGTGTCAAGTGTGGGGTTGTCTCCAAGAAGAAAATGCTGACGTACATCTGTACCTTCCCCCTGCACAGAAGAACTTGGGGAGGGACGGCTGGAAAATAAGCGGTATTCCTATTGCTGTCCTGTGCAAGACTGCCTTGCAAGGGAAGCTCCTGAAAAGCTGAGACTGTGTCTCCTTACATTCTTCTAAATCACCATAAGACATTAGAGACGATGTAAGACCCATGTAAGACCAAGCAAAGTTGTTGGGGTGCCCTGGAAGGGGAAAGCCAGCTGAAGTAGCTGTGATGTGGTGTAGCCTACAAACCTAACCAATGCACATGAGCTTGGTTTTGCTCTGGGGCACACTGCACCCTCTTTTCTCAAGCCCATTGGCAATGTGCCAGGCTGTCAGCAAGGGCTATACAAAGCTCACATGGGGTGTCTGTACCAACTGGTAGGCTGTCCCATTAATTTTTTTTCCCCTCCCTCTGATGACACATTTTCTGAACCACAAAGCTGCTTTGATCTGGACAACATCAAGAGTCATGCTGTGCTGTGGGTTTTCCCTTTAAAAATTTTGGCAATTATGCACACTGCCAGCTATTCCTCCCCTGGGGGCCACTGCTCAGAGGTCATCTAAATGGGCTGGGTGCTTTCATATACCTCTCGACTTATTTTTTTCCCCAGACTTTAATTCACAGAGGTTTTCTTGTCCTTGAGCCTTGGTTGCTTTGTGTGGCTGCAGCTGGTAGCATACTTGAGTCTAGACCTTCCATGTATACAGCAACTTGACCTGATGTGAGCCTCGTGCTGCTGACTCTTTCCTCACGTTCTACCTCTGCACCACACCAGCAAACAGAGATTTTGCAATGTGGCACTCCTGTTTCATGACCCACATGAATCAAACACAACTGGACAGACTGATCCATGATCCATTGAAAAGCTGCCTCTGACTTTGGATTCAGGACAGGAGAATGGCTAGTTTCATCTTGCATGTGATGATCCAGTATGGTACTAACATATGTGTCAGAGAAGTAATACTTGGAGGTGAGCTTATTTAAATAGAGAATTAGGGTTCAGCTAATCTGGGTTTAGTCATGTTGCTGACTGAAGGGCTGCTGCTTTGGATTTTGTTTCTAGTTTTTGGAACAGATAATGTATGGGAGGTTGTGTGCTAGCTTCCTGACTGTTTCTGCTTGCAGCTGTGTGTGGTCCTGGATTATCCTTTTGGTGATAACCAAGAGGCACCATCAGAGACAAACTATTCTGTCTGGCACTCTGTCTGGGAAGGTGGTTCCTGCTGTCCAGCAAAGACCTTGGAGTGGCTGCTTAATACCAGAAGAAATAATCTGTGCCAGGCTTCCCACAGGACAGCATTGCAGGAGCCAAAATGGGTTTCAGGCACAGAAAACACAGCTTTTCATAGTTTTGTTCTTGACCTCACTGGAAAGGAGGGAAAGTTTTCAGCTGTCACCAGCTGCCGAGTGCTCTGCAGGAATGTAATTGGTGATGTCCATCCACTTCCCTGTACGCAGTTATCCATGCAAAAGCTGCCACCAGCCACCTCCACAACCAGGCTATGTGACAGCAGTCCTGGGATTCCTGATGGCAGGAGTCTACCTGAGCACCACAGAGTGTGACGTGCCTCACCACCTCTTTTAGGGGCATGACAGGGCCCTCTGTGCTATTAGAGGTTTGTGAGCTAAGGAACAGCTCTCTGCCTGGGCCAGTGGCCAAGAAACCTGCCTGACCCCTTACCTTTATTAAAGGCCATCAAGTGTCAATCAAAAGACACTGCTGGTAAGGACTTCAGCTCACTTTCTCAAAGCATGCAGTTGCTTCATACATTGCTAATCCTGCAGGACCTTCCACCTATGCTTCTCCTCTCTTCACATTGCTCTTTGCTGCAGCAATGCACAGAGGCAAACCAAGCAAGTTTCCTTACTATCTCATCCATTGAGTGCCTGCTCACACTCTAAAGCATGCCTCCTCTTCCCTTCTTCCCTGCTTTCAAAAAGGTTCCAGTTTCTCCAGTCTCAGCTGCTTTCCAATCTCCTCCTTCCTTGACTTTCTGGGCCATGCTCAGCAAGAAGTGTGAGCTATGCAAAATGCTTGTCTCTCATCAGGTGCAACAGATGTTACTGTCATTTCTACCCAACCCCACTGACAGTAATAAGGATGTAAATAATGCATGAGCTGATGCTAGATAAGGATCCACTATGCACAGCTGTGAGTTATTATGTGGTACTGTGCTTTAAGGCTGGTGTAAAGAGCCACTTTCCAGCTACTTGGGATTTTTGTATCATTTTCCCAGGAACTTTCATCTGAGTGTGCTCACAAGGTAATATCTTAATTAATCACAGTCCTTCATTTTTGCTTGACCTTGTTGGCTAAACAGCAGAGATGTCCTTGGACCAGGGTCATAGCAAAGCCAATGGGAGGTGGGTGATAATGGCTGTGGAGATTTTTCCCTGCAGAAGGGCAAGCAGAAAGGTTGCAGGCAAAAAGAGAGGATTGTTCCCATCTCTGTCTCTCCCCTCACTCAGAAGTGGTCTGAATAACACAGCCTAAACCATTCATCTTGAGGCATATATATATCTCCCTCCTTTGACTGCAGAATGGAGAAAGTTCATCTTTAGCACCGGGGAAAGGAGTAGCCATTTACCTCTTCAGAACATTATAACTGTGCCCAATTTCAAGTTTTCATATTATGTGAAATGACAGGCAAAGCAGGCATAACATAAAGCAAATTGTCTCTGAAGCTATCAAAACTGTCACTTTTGGACACTTTAGTGTTCAACTACTACAAGTATGCTTTTCTAAATCTTTTCCTGTCTACGTTGATTTTGCTGCTTGCTCGCTGAGACACATCAAAGGACTTGTGATGCTCCTTTCTTCTCCCGCACAAGAGCACCTGACCCTCTCGCTGCCGCACGCTGATCTGCTCCTAGCACAGCTGACACATGCAAGTCAAAGGTTTTTTCTCTGCATCATGAGCACACTCAGGCATGTGAGAGTTCTTTTCACAGCCATGGAGCATCCAGACAGTGTTGCAAAGCTGCACAGCCGAAATGAGTTCAGGTCAGGAAGGCTTTGGTTTGCAAATGATGTCACCAGGGATGACTCAACCCCAAGGCAGGCATGTGCTTAAATGGAGTGACACTGTCATGAAATTTCCATCCTTCCCAGGTTGAGAACTGCAGGCAGCCAGAATGAATGTCAGAGGAGCAAACACAGTGGAGATGCCAAGTTCCCAGGCTGTTTTAAGATTAGAAAGAATGTTTTAAATTATAAATAAGGTATTTGGGGACCAGAGGAGGCTGAAAGGTCCATCTTTCTGGCTGGTCCCCTAAATTGGGATGGTGCATGGGGGACAAAGCAGGGATCCTTGCCTCAGGACACTGATTTCCTGTGTGGGAGTAAAGGCTGAGGTTGAGGCTGCCCAGGAGGCAGGGAACCAGGCCTTGAATGAGGGGTGGAGGCTTGGGGACAGCACTTGTCTCATTCATGGCCCATGGTGGTGTGCCGGGGTATTGGTGAAGGCATCATGTGCCATCATGTGGTGAAGGACTGTTGCACTGCACAAATAAGCTGAGGCAGTTTAGCATTTACTGTAGCTTTTTGGGTTGTGTCACTTCGCAGTTCCTAACAATTTTTCATCTCATGTTCTTGTACATGACATATGATTTCTGTCCCCCACTAAGTTGTTGCTTTGTTCCTAATGGTAGCTCCAGAATATTATTCTCTCTAGAACCATAGCTAAATGCAGTGTCTTCATTTAAGTTAACCTAACTTTAGGTGGATGGAGTCATTGGTACAGTCTCCACGATGTAGGGCAGACAGGAAGCAGCCCAGCAGTGCCTCTCTTCCCAAACACTGACATTTGCCAGTATGAGGTCAGGGGTGGGCAGAACTGACCTGTTTGTCTCTCACGATGACTCTGCAAAAAAATGTGCATTTTCTTTAGCTTTTCAATGTGGAGAGGCTTCTGGCCTGGCCATCCATATTCAGCCTGCCTCTCGTCACTTTGGAGGGCACTGCCTGGAGAAAAAGATATCAAAATCAGGACCAATAAAAGAAAAACAGTTGGAAAGATTATGACATGTCAGTGCCCAAAGCCCAGGCAGGAGCAGAGCATGCCAGGAAGCAGAGCTCTGACAGTCACTCAAAGAGATAAAATGAGAAGCCCTGCAACTTGAGGAGCATGGAGATCCCCCTGTGGCTTGGAGCCATGCACAAGATAGCAGGAGAGAGATTTTAGAAAGACACGAGAACTACAGGGAGTGCTGCTGGCCTTTTGTTTGGCTGACTTTCCTCTGTGTCCCTTAGTGAGCCACCATCTCAGCAGCCACAGGCATTACCTGGATCTGTGGACATTAAAAATCCCTTTTTAACTTTACTGAGAAAAACAATGGTTTACCCAGCACCCTGCAGTTGTGTTTCATGCACATGTGGCATACTTCTTTTGGCTGAAAGATTTTCAAAAGTGTTTAAAATCATTCTACATCCAGCTCTCCCAACAGCCTTCCTGGACAATGCACACCAGCTTATTGCATTGTGACCATTTGGAAATCCCAGAGGGGATCCTTTCTGGTTTCCTCTGCTCCACGGTGCTGCAGTGAGCATTCCCAGCTGCACCCACAGACCTGCTCACATCCATTTCCTGTTTGCTAGCATATGGAATGAATAGCTAACCACTTGATTGGCATTTCTGTGCAGGGCACAACTGTCCTAAGAAAAACATACCCAGGTATCCAATTCAGCTGCAAATCTACCTCTGTCATATAGACTCTAGACCTGCGTTTCTGAAAGGTACTGCCATAATAATACCAGATTTTTTCCAGTATGGATACTAAGAATTTCAAGAATTCCCACACACCGTCATCCTTTTTGGATCATTCTATTTTACTGTAGTGCATTTTGAATCTGAAGCAACATATCCTATCAGTAGTAAAGCACTTGGATAGCTTCTACGTCAATGTTCAAGAAAACAATGCCAAAATCAGGGAATAAGGGAGGAGAGCTGAAAGAAAGGATGCATTTAATATTTATGATGACAGAAGATGAAGCAACATTATCTGCATTTGGAGGAGAAAAGGAAATAGTTGTAGTTCCATTTCAAAATCCTAAAGCTTACGAAGTGACAAATGGTGTTTAGCCTATCTGGAAAAAATGTTATTCTTAAATGTAACACTGTCACTGCTGTTAGCTCTCAAAGCTCATGACAAATGTTTGTCTTTTCAAGCCCTGTTTTGGTTATATTGGAATCTCAACAATGCCTTTTTTTTTTGAAGCTGAAAGTATACCCCAGAGCAGAACCTGAATGCTGAAAAAGTGTATGATAGTGAATTCACTATATATTGGCTTTTTAAAATCTCATCATTTTGAAGGACATGTAATCATTTCTTCTTATTTTTTTAGTTTTCCAAGTTAGTAACTCCAGAACAGGAAGGCACAATACACATGTGTATACATATACTTCAGTTGTTGCTACAGTGTCTCTCTGCAGAACCTATCCTTTGAATTTCCATTTATCATATTTAAACATAAAAGCCTTGTATTTTTACAAACCTATTGGATTCTTACATGTATAGAAGGAGTGAGATTATGTAATTCTGTTTGTTCACTTGGTTACATTTCCTGGACTAGTCTGGGAAGATGCATGCCATAATACACCAAAAGAGTATCCATATCATAAGATCGTGAGCAGGAATTTTCTGAGAGACATCTAATAATGTAGTTAAAAATGCCACAAAGAGACTGAAAAAAAACCTAAACAGCTTTGATATCTCATCAGACACTAGATTTTCACATCAAGGTACAGAGAAACTAGAAATAAAGAAAGCTTTCAAAAGACATTTTTCTGCTCTTGAAAACTGGTGGGAACATGTGTAAATCCAGTGCTTACATGGAGGCAGTTGGTGCATATACTGTACCATATATATTTTTATTGGACATCAGAGAGCATTAAAAAAGGGAACTGCCCATTTCATAGCTTCCTGGCAGCATAGGACACTCATTCACATGCAGAGCAGCAATGCTTCTTAGGTACTGAGCCACCACTGACTGTCACTGCGCATCACTTTCAGAAACAAGGTGATGATCTATGAACTGGAGAGGACCTTTCCATCCCCCACACAGCTACAGCCAGCTTTGCCCTGTCACAGTCAGCTGGAGGGAATGCTGGTGTAGGATGCAGGAATGTCTGGCTGTGGGGTTTGACTTGAAATAGACCTTGGTCCAGTCTGAATAAACATTTCAATGCTCAGCCACAGAAAGGACTTGTCAAGATGACAGTTTCACATGCTGAAATTAGAATATTTCTTGTAAATATTAGCCTAACTTCATTCCTTTGCCATGGAGGAGCCTTGCCACAGGGGGACACAGATTTTATGGTCATGCTGGCACTCTTCCTGTGACAAACAGAAAGAGCAGCAAAAGCAACAAACTGGAGGAGATAAAGCCAGGCAGAGAAGAGGTGAGCTATGGGAACATTTGGGGGAGTGAGAAGAGGACGGAGTCTATTTCTGTAACCTGACTCCCTGCTAGCTGCTGCTTCAGAGAAGGGACAGGTATCCACAGGAACTGAGGTTTGCCTGTGGACACCTTTGTAAGAGTATAACCAGTGGAATGCTTTTGACAGATTGTCTGGATTTTGCCCTTTGTTTTGCCCATTCTGCCAGTGTGCTGAGTGCCCTCAGCTCTTTCTGCTTTCTGTAGCTGAGGGTATCCTGTCATTGATGGGAGGTATAATAGTGCATGCTTAGACTTCATTACTATGGCTCCAAGATGAGGCTTTTGATGCATCTCTCTCTTGGAAGGTCACTGCTGAGATGGTGCTCATTTATAGGAATATGAAACTTTGAGATCCTTGCTTGGACCACGCTGTGAAAGCACAATACCCTGTAGATTACAGTGTCCTGATTGGAAAATTCAGCAGGAGCCTGGCCAGAGAAAGCTTTTGGAGTGACTGTGAGGAGTCTGTCAAATGTTCTGCTTGGTGTGCAGCAGCAGAGAGTGTGATGAGTATCTGCTTGCTCAGCCCCCATGCAATGGGAGAATGCTAGGGCAGGTATTCATTTGAGCTCTCTCACCCTTAGGGATCAAAAAGAGTCAAATTATCAAGCTGACAGATTTCAGCTGCCTGGTCTCACCCAGCTCATTCCAATAGAAGGACATTTTGGAGCAGTCTCACTAGCAGCTCAGTTTATTGAAAGGACAGCAGTCTCCACCAGAGATGTGTAGGGGGAACTACTATTTGGCTTGAGGATGGCAGGGTACAACATGCCCTTCTAGAAACAACTGTGGGATATGTAAAGGATGGGGCAGCTGATTTTCTTCTGGGATTTCAAGCAAAGGCTTAGTGGTGGCTGTATTTACCAGGAAGCTGTTTACTATAAACTAGACAAAATCAGTTTTACAAAGACCATAGCTACTGTCAAAACATGAGGGTGTTTTGACACTGTTGATGTGTGGGATTCAGACCAACACTACTCATGGCATTGCCAGTCACTCAATCTACACAAAAATTACCAAAACCATCCATGCATCCCCCTGTTGAGTCAGCTAGCTCTTGTTAGTCCTCTTTCCTGCAGGCACTGGCAAGTGTGGGAGATGTAGAAGGGTAAATGGCATGACTGGTTAGATGAGATGTGAAAGGAAGGCTGTGTAAAGCAGCAACAGGAGGGCAAGGCATGGCCCTAACTGCCAGAGGTGCTGCGCTCCCAGCTTCTATCCAAGTACAGTAGCTCCCTTTTTCCACACATTCAGGGTATTGCACTAAAAGAAGTTGAGACCATGTTCCTGTAATGTCTCTGGGTACAGTTTTGTCCCTGCTTAGCCCTTTGTTCTGGAGCGATGCCTTCTCACATACATGGTTCTGCAGCAGGTGAAAACCAGGCAGATCTAAGGACAGAACAGGTGTAAGAGCTTGGACTGCACCTCATGTTCCCAGCAGAGCCCATCCACATCTAGAGCAATGCATAGAAATCAGTAGATTCCTTTTGGATTTCCAAGAGAATAGGAAAGCAGAAGCTCCTAAGAAGTTCCTGTTCCCAGAAGAGCTGTGTACTTCAGTACAAAGCACACCCATCCTTTCTCTGGCCTCTTTCTTTAGGATGACTCATGCAGATTTCTGTTTGCAGTTGCCTTCTATCACTCCAGTGAATCTGCTGTGATTCAGCTGTTCCCATTTTGAACTCCCTTAGAGCATTCAGTCAATCCCAGCTTACCAAAGTCGGAAACTAATGAAAACATGATACAATTTCCAGACATGCTTGATATGTTTGATGCTTAGCCACCTTTCTCTGCTGAATCGCCATGCAGCTTCTCTGGAGGAACATGATTAACTCTAACACTTAATAGGATAGCAGGCATGAGGATGTTTGCCACCATCTCCAGTGAATAGTTAACATTCCAACAAAGTGTTTTTTTTACCAAGTGTTATGAAGAACATATGACATGCTACACACACATAGAAATAGTTGGAAACACTATTTTACATGGCCAGATGGTGTAGGGCTGTCACTGTTGGCCCTGAGAGTCATGTCTTTCTGCTAAAAAGAGGATGTCCTGTCTGAAACAGGAAGAAGCAACATTAAGAGAGGTAAAAGGTTCAGCATCTCTAAAGATGCTCAGCATGTGGAACAGATGTGGCAGAAACTCCTCTGCTTAGACCTGGAAACCTGAGAGAAGGAGCTCAAATACAAGCTTGAGTGGAGGAACAGATATGAAAGGAGATCCTGAGAAGAACAGCTGGTAGGGAGAATCAGGGAAATGTGCCTATAGATCAGCCTGGATTTTTACACTAAACGGCATAAATAGATACTTGAACAAGGCAACAAGCTTCTTTAAATGGGGAGAGATGAAGGAAAAGGAAAATAAACAGGTTTTGTTGATTAAAATGTTCCACTGCGTTTAGCACAGGGCTGAAGAAAGCATGGGATGAGGAAAGACTTGTTTTGGGGAATGTTGCCAACTGAGCTGTGATGTTATTTTAAAAAACCTGTTTTGGGGCTTGCACATGGATTGGGAGGCACTTTTTAAAATTCCAAGGAAAAAGTGAAACCAAAGCAGCAAGTCTAGTGAAATCTCTTTTCTGTCTACTTTTGTGTTAAGTCACAAATGAAGATAATTTGTGTTCAAGATTCAGCATGCTACCTTCTTTTGATTTCTAGTGAGAGAATTTCCAGAGCACTTCTGTGAACCATCCAAGAAGTCCTACAGCAAAACCAGGAAAGATAAATGATGACATTAACCAGTAAAACAAAACCAGACAAAAAAAATCTGAAGACAAAAAAAATCCTGTTTGGAAGAAAACTCANNNNCCCTTTTCTAAAGATAATATAAAGAGCATAATGGTCACACATATAATTTTGCTTCCTTTGGGACATAACTGCAAACCACATAATGGCAAAAGACACTCAAAACAAGTTGTCCAGAAGACTGGAGCAAATTCCTAGCTCTAATGGAAATGTGTTGTCCCTGTTGCTGGACCTCTGTTTGTTCTCAAGTAAAAGCTTCAGCACTAATGCACACCCATGGACTGGATTAGTCCTTGTCTCAAGAGTGACAGAGCAAAAACCTGACTTCCTGCAGAACATAGAACGTTGCTTAGCCATCTGCAGAGCCTCCTGGGCACAGGGTGTGATGAGATCAAAGAAAAATTCCTGGTGCCTGTGACAACAAGTTCCTTTGGGGGACTACCAACAGCAGCAACAAGGCCTTTTGCTTCCTGGAAACAACTGTTTTTCTTTTTAGCAAATTATTCCCTCACTGCCAGATGACCAGATTTCACACCCGTCTCTATTCATTGAATGGTAAAAAGTCACAAAAAAGTCTTGGTTATGCCCTAGCCATCTTCTCTCTAATGTGAACAATCCTAGCTTTCCAGTCTTTCCCCATAGAGAAGCCACACACACTATCCCAGATATCGGTGCACCAAACTGGAGCAGCAAAATGGTGTCCTCTTTCTTTTTCTCTGTCACCTCCCTGAGGATATCCACCATTTTCCTGGCTTTCTAGCTGCCATGGCACACTGAGCTGAGGTTTTCAGGGAACAGTCAATAGGGACTCCAAGAGCTTTTCCTTGAGTGGTGGCTGCTAGCTGTGAGTTCAGCACCATGTGAACATGATTTAGATTATTCTACTCAAGTTACTATCTTTCCCTTGTGTACACTGAAGCTCTTGTGCCATGTTTCTGCTCTCTCTCTTGATTCTGCTAAGTCATCCTGGATTTCTTCACAAATACCTCAGTATCTCCCCAGAAAAATGAGCTTGCTATTGACTGGAAACTTGGGCATTTCATGACACACACCCTTACTCCAGGCTGTTGGTAAAGATATTGGATTAAGGCCAGACTCAGAACTGATTCCTATGGGTTCTGTTGCTGCTGCTTCTCCCTCCTGAAAACCAGTTGAGCCCCAACTTTTCCTCTCAAATCACAAAAGGACCTTTTCTCCAGCCCATGGTCACTTAGTATTCTCACAGCCTTCGTGCAGAAATTGTCAAAAGTCATCTGAAAATCCAAAAACATTATGTCCAATTTGTCTATGTACTTGTTACCACCCGCATGTGCCTCCAGCAGACTCATGAGGCAGGATTGTCCCTTACAGAAATCATGCTGACTGCTTCCCTTGATATCATGTTTCCCTGTGTGTACAGTGGTCTTGTGGCTCTGCTGCTGTAGGAGGGACGGAAGTCAGACTCATCAGTCTGTTGTTCCCCAAGACCCCTCTGGATGGGAGCTGTGCTGGCAACTCTGCCCTCCTCTGACACACAGAGGCCATTTGTAATGGAAGTTTTCACACCCTGGCCAGCAGTTCTACAGCTTCATATGCCCCTGGTGCCTGGTCCTGCTGCTTTACTGACCTCCAGCTTACCGGCTTGATCTGTTATGTCCTGTGAATTTGATTCAGATTAGTCTAGCTCTTCTGATGAATTGCTACCAAGAATATGTTGGCTTTGGGGCTCTCCCTTATGTTTTCAGCAGGAAAGACGGGTACATAAAACTCATCGAGTATTTCTGCTGTTTCCTTCTCTTCCCTGAGTGCCCTTTTACATACTTGTCATCAAACTAGTTGGCTTCTTGCCTTTGCTATATAAAGAATTATTTACTATCAGTCCTTTCAAGGCTCAACTCATCTTTTTTAGCCCTTTTAATTTCTAATAGATGATTGACTTGACATATTTTATGGGCTTTTCTGTTCTCCTACTTTGAGTAAGCTTCCTATTTTTAAAACATTAACTTATTGCCTATGATAGCATCCTTAATGTTCCTACTGAGATGTGAAATGGCCTTTTTGGACCACGTTGTTTTCTTCTCAAATCGTTGCACAACTTTTACCTCAGACTTTAATATAGTATTTATAACAGCATCTAAGCTGCCTGTTTTCTTCTTGCTTTTTGGACTGTTCTTTTTAGGGATTTCTTTATTTATTTTCTTTTTATTATTTTTAATTAAAATCTCATTTTGATATACCTCTCTTGAAAGTTAATATTCATGTGCTGAATATGCTTGGTTTGTTCTCTCCCATTGCGACACTGACCTAACAGTGCTGTCATTATTATTGCAGAACTGCATCTGAAGTAGGTTATGTCTGCCACCCCACACCAAATCCAGAACAGCATTTTTTTCTGGTTTCCGTGGTTAGTCTTTTTAGGAAACAACCATTTATTGTGTCTCTGCATCTCATGTTGATGATGCATTGATCCAAATGTGGGTAAAATTTCCCAAAATTCCCTCCCCTTATAACCTGCCCTAAATGTATAGAATTTTAAATCTCACTTAGCACTTCACAGATCTGTTGAGATTTTAAGGCACCCTAGAAACTCACTTATCAACCCACCTCTGCTTAAAGGAGGATCATCCACAGCAGGTTGCTCAGGGCCATGTTAATTTGGGTTTTGATTATCTCCAAGGATGAGGCTTCACAGCCTCTCTAGCAACCTGTTCCATGTTAAACCACCTGCATGGCAAGACATTTTTTTTTACTTTTAAATGGAATTGTCTGTATTTCAGTTTGTGCTCATTGTCTCTTATCCTTTCACTTAGTATGTATGGCTAGGCTTCGCAAACGAAGATCCGGGGAGGGCTCCACCCACGTTCCTCCTCAGTGCCTTTTCCAAGCGCGCTGATAAAAAGAGGATAGCAGATAGCACCCTCGAGCCTGTGCTATGGATTTTTTTTAGGTGAGACACAGCATGTGCAGAGTTGGACCCACTCTTTAGTCCTAAGGTTCATCTGCCAGGGCCTAGCAAGCTTGGACGCTGGCAGCCAAGTCCTTAGGACATAGGTTTTATTAGAGTGTCCTTCTCTTTGCTGGAAGGCCTTACAGGGCTAAACGAGCTCCATCTGGCTGGGTTTGGAATCAGAGTTGTCCTTCTCCTAGGATGACTGCCAGAAGGCTAATGAGCTCATCCTACCCATGCAAGGATTCTAGGAACATGGGTATCACTCCCCACACTTTCCCGTGGGCAATGAGTTTAATGCTCCCTCTGCTGTTGGCACAGTTATCGCACCAGGGGCCACAGGAGACCCCAAGGGGGGTCTGTGCCTGCTTTCACTTAGCATTACTGAGAAGAGTCTCACTCCATCTTCTTGGCTTGCTTAGAAAGCATTCTGATAAAAGACATGCAAATTGAATCACAGAATAGTTTGGGTTGGAAGGAACCTTTAAATGTCATCTAGTCCAATCCCCCCTGCAATGAGCAGGGACATCTTTAACTAGATCAGGTTGCTCAGAGCCCTGTCCAACCTGACATAGAATGTTTCCAGGGATGGGGCATGTGCCACTGACCTGGGAAACCTGTCCCAGTGCTTCACCACCCTCTTTGTAAAAGATTGCTTCCTTACATCTAGCATAAATCTACTGTCTTTTAGTTTCAATCATTGCTGCTTGTCCTGTCACAACAAGCCTTACTGAAAAGGCTGTCTTCATCTTTCTTGTAAGCCTCCATTAAGTAATTGCAGTGATGGAGTTCTCAGAGAGTTCAGCACTGCCTTGTCAGGTTTTTAGTTCGTGACAGCCCTCTTCCTCATAAGGATCTGTGTAAAGATCCCCTCTGTTTAGTACTCACAAGACTGCATTTGGAGTACAGTTTGGGGTTCCTATTGAAAGAAAGATATTGACAAACTGGAGAGAGTCACGTAGAGTGTCTCCAAGATGGTCACAGTGCTTCAGCACATACAGCAGAGGAGGGACTGAGAAAACTGGATTTGTTTAACCCTGAGGAAGAGAAGCCCAAGGGAGTCTTCACGCTGCATGAATCTACCTAATAGGGAGTTTACAGCAAAGACTGAGTGCAATGCTTCTTGGACGTGCGTAGCGGAAGGGGAGTACATGCGGTCACAAGTTCCAAGAGAAATTCCGGCTGGATGTATGGAAAAATTTTCACTGGAGTATTTAACCAGTGGGACAGGCTACCCAGAAATGTGGTGGGATCATCATACTTGGAGATACTCAACATCTGACTTAACTGGGCCTTGAGAAACATGAAGTAACTTTGAAATTAGTCATGCTCTGAGCAGTGAATCTTAGCTTTTGGCATACCTTTCCCTGAAAGCTCACCTACAACTTACTTAGGGCAAGGTAATTGCCTTCTCGGGCCACAAGCATCTGTGAATGCCAGGCTTCATTACCAGTGCAGAGAGCACATTTGATGATGCAGCTTTGTGGTAATAGAAAAAGTCTGGCATCTCATAGTGCCTCGCAGTGCTCAGAAACAAAGAGTGGCCTCCAGGGCAGGGACAACAAGTCCAAGCTGAGTAACTCCTCCACTGCAAGACAAGATGGGAGAGACTCCAGAACAAACATGAAGACATTGCTCCTTTGCAGGCCAACTAATCCCTGCTTTTCCATCCTTTCATGTAATCTGCCCACTGCAAAAAGTTGCTAACTAGGCCTTGGAAAACAAAATGTGCATTAAATGAATAGGTTTGGCAGATGGAACATCTGTTTGTAACTTGTTGTTCTCTACATATGATAAAGGTGTGCAGAATATTAAACTTCTTTAAATCTCCCAAGAAGTGTACATTTTGAATCACCAATAATGAGTGTTTTTAAATGCAGAATTTCTCATCAATATGACCACTGTTGTTTTTCCACTCCCTAAGTAGGTGCAATTAATTTTGAAAATGGAATATCAGAGAGATTCACTTAATATCACTTTCAGCAGCCACAGAGATCAACTTTTTTATTATCACAGTCTGCTCTGCTTGGTATGTTGATATTCATGATAGATACCCATCAAAACCAGAACCATTTTCACATGATCTCTAAAGGATATTCCAGGTTTAATCTGACCTGACACCAAGGGAAGCAGGAAATATTTAACGGTCTACAAAGCTGGGAAACAAAGAACCTAAAATGAAATTATGCCTAGCTCAGAATATGTATCTGTTTATACTTCTTTCTCATTACAGCAGGGTAGTCCTTTCTAAGGGAGGTGGGTTAACCAGAAGATTAACTAAGAGGACTCTGTATCTAATGCTCTGCCTTAATAAATTTTCCATGGTCTAATTCTCACCTAACTCAGCTCAGATGCTTTCTCCTTTCTTTTCACTCTACTCTTTAGACAGCCCATTTTATCGTGGGCCTATTGCCTTTAAAAGCAACTAAAACAACTTTTTAGTAGAAGTATGTATGTTTAAATCCCAGCTAATCATTTTACTGACTTAAGCTCTGGAAATGCATATGCATATATAATATGGAAAATGCATATTTGTAGAGCTGTGGATTTGCTGAGCTCCCTACATGCAGCACATGGCATTTGCTTAGGTCTCCATGTCATTTTCATGTAATATTGTCCCTGCCTTGATGTTTATTTTTTCTAGATTGCAATATGAGCCCTCTGAATGCTGCCACTCCTGTGTGTGACTGGGAGGTCTGCATTCCAGCTCTCCATCTGAAGCCTATCAGAGCTCGGAGCAAGAAAAGCCTGTGACATATTCCAGTAGGAATGCCTTTTTAAAAGTTTTTTTGGCAACACTCCAAACACAGCAAGTGTGGGATGGGGATCTGATTTCACCTCTAATACAAGAAATACTCGTGTGAAAACTTCTCTTCCAGACAATAGATTGCAGATAGTTAAAACTTGTAATTAGTTTTCTGGTGTTATCTGATTTTTGTAAGCATATGCATGCACTGCACCAACATATAACCACACACACCTCCTTATCATAGCTGAACCAATCCAAAGGGAATTGGTAGTGTGTTTTCTCATGTGTCAGAAAAGATACTCAGAATCACTTGGGGATGGCTGGATAAGGTTATCAGACAAGACAGAACAGCAAGAAAAAATATTAAAATCACAAGAAAATTCGTGTGACTGTATTTTGGATTTCTTATTACTACGTTCCCCAGTGCAGAATTTGAGGGAGAAAGACCCTAGATGTGATGTATTGCAGTCTCTGAGGAAGCAAGTACAGGCCCAGAGCCCATCAGGATGACATCTGCAAGACAATTTTTAAGCTGGCTTCCCATGAGAGAACATTTTTCACAAAACAACTATCCCATCTCTACTCTCCAGTTCTTGAGAAAGACCTACCAAAAATAAGCCTAGGAAACAATACGCACCTCTACTACCTATCAGAAATCAGCCAATCAACAGAGATGTTTGCTTCACATCAACCTGCAAAGTTTCACACATCCTTCACTCACTAATCCCTCTCAGTCCTTAGGTGTTCCCCAGTTGTCACTGTACCCCCTTTGCATATCACCTCTCCCCTTGCCAACACCCTCTGGTCCATGGATGTCATTACCTTAGTTTATTAACATTATCTTATTAAAAGTAAACTGATCTCAAAGTGATTGTTCTTAAGCAGTACCATGAAAATTGCAGCTTCTGTCTCATATGTATAAAAAAGGATTTGTTACCCAAAGATTTACGTATAGTTTTTGAGTGCATAGGTTGGTCTCATGAAGGATTAGACCTACAACCCTTTCCTTGACTGTGTCCTTAGACCTTCAGAGCTATCACAATCATAAGTAATATTAGGGGCAGGACATAGCCACTTTGCATCGCTGCAGAAGAGCTTAGATTCCCTTCTGGAACCAAATCATGTAACCAATGAAGATCTGGCCTCATAACAAAATCATTCCAACTCATATTTCAAAACCAAGACCATATATTAAAAATGTTACAATCCAGTCATGAAGCTCATGAAGCCATGAAAAGCTCACAAAGATTTCAATCCAAAAGCTCAAGAAGAATAATGCATCCAGCTGGGCCTCAAATTGTTATATAGGTACATCTAGATAAACCAACCAGGTTCTAGATAAACCAAGTAGGGATAATGCACTGCTACACCTGTTGCTGACCAATGAAGAAAACCTTATTAAAGAGGTGGAGATAGAGGGAAGTCTAGGCTGTAGTGACCATGCCTTAGTCAGCTTCATAATCACTAGAAGCACAGGCATGGCACAGAGTAAAGTAAGGACTTTGATTTTCAGGAAGGCAAATTTCCAGCTGCTGAGAGACTTGCTGGGTGAGGTCCCCTGGGACACTGTCCTTAGGGACAAAGGAACCCATCAGAGCTGGCAGTTCTTCAAGGATACCCTCCTTGGAGCGCAAAAAATCAAGCAGGGCAGGAAGAAGACCAGTGTGGCTAAATAATGACCTGCTACTTGAGCTCATGCCTAAGAATGAAATGCATAGGCAGTGGAAGCTGGGACAAGTGACCTGGGGAGACTAGAGAGAAATGGCTAGGAAGTGTAGGAATGGGATCAGGAAGGCCAAGGTGCAGATGGAGCTGAACTTGGCGAGGGATGTAAAAAATAACAAAAAAGGGTTCTATAAGTATATTAATCAGAAAAGGAAGGTCAGGTGAGTCTTCCCCCTCTGTTGAATAAGGAAGGAAATTTAGTCATGAAGGATATGGATAAGGCAGTGCTGCTCAATGAGTTCTTCGTTTCAGTCTTTACTGGTAGCCAAACTTCCTGCAACAACCAGGACTTGGTAGCCCTAGATGAGTGTTGGGGGAGTGAGGGGCCTCCCACTGTTAATGAAGAACAGGTTTGGCATCATCTACTGAAAGCTGATCAGAATAAGTCCATGGGCCCTGACAACATACATCCTAGGGTCCTGAGGGAATTGGCTGATATTGTTGCAGGACCACTCTCCATCATANGCAGGACCACTCTCCATCATATTTGGCAAGTCATGGAGGTCAGGTGAAGTCCTGGGGGACTGGAGGAAGGGTAACATCACACCTATTTTTAAAAAGGGTGGAAAAGACGACCCAGGGAACTACAGGCCAGTGAGCCTCACCTCTGCACCTAGGAAGATCATGGAGAGAATAGTATTGGAAGAGATGTT